>JAAIIK010000078.1:1862946-1874755 GCA_014706435.1 Silurus glanis
TCTCTCTCTCTCTCTCTCTCTCTCTCTCTCTCTCTCTCTCTCTCTCTGTAGTACAACCTTCAAATGATGTGTGTATTAATGTAGCCAAACAATTTTATACCTCACTTATACTAATCCCTTATGTATAAATTCAATTATTTTCATTTCCACAGCGCTTTTAACAATGGACATTGTCCAAAGCAGCTTCACAGAGACAAATATGAATGTGATATATTATATATATAATATGATATATATATAATAATAGAATAATAATAGAGTATGAATATAATATGAATGTATTTGTTAGTGAATATCAGTGGTGGGTTTTCAGGACCAGCAAGGCCTTCTCTGCTGGCCTAAACTCAAGGAATCAGAATCACTGACTTATGTTGAATATATTTTTGTCAATCAATATGTATTAAATTATTCTCAACAGTCTATACTTTTCACTTCATAACATTTCTCTTGGGTGCATTGCTGCAAGTGGCAGTGCACCCGAGGGTCTGTTTATGTTGGCATTTCTATCCAATCAGATTTCAGTAGTCATCAAGTGTTGATAGGGCCTTAGTTACAATATCTGTACAACACAATGCCTTCAAAGTTACCACCTGCTGGCTTTTTTTAGCACAAACGCCATGTTTGTTGAAGCTTTTGCTCTAACCAATCAGATTGGATATTTGGATGGTCCGAGGGCACTCTAGTCAGACTCGCAACCTGCATCTTTACCAAACGGCGCAAGCTCGAATGTATTTGTGTTGATTTAATAGCGCTTTTTTCATTCCATAATGGCTGACAGATACATTTACAAGGACATTAACAAGAACAAAAAGGACCGTTCAAGAAAAGATGGGCATTATGAGGAAAGGTCAGCCAAATCATTTCAATATAGTTATTAACAGTGTTGTGCTAGTTACTAAAAAATAGTAACTAGCTACAGTTACTCGTTACTTCATTCAAAAAGTAACTCAGTTACTTTGTTGATTACTTACACCAAAAAGTAATGCGTTACTGTTAAAAGTAACTTTTTAGTTACTTTTTTAAAGAACGTTCTTTAATGTTCCCATTAATGCCCTTTTATGCGTTATGGTCTATACAAACACAAAACTGACTTAAACACAAAGTCATTTTTAAACACTATTTTATTTAAGTCAGACCAGCACAACCTGAATATATCACAAGGATTTCTGAAATAAATAACAAAACAAGCTGAATAATATATTCAGAATCAAAAACTAAAGTGGCTTCTGCATCATAAAAGCTGTTTTGTTGAGCCCTTAAAAATGTTTCACAGCTGAAGTATGAAAACTATCAACAATGTACAACACCGGGTTAGCGTCTAGCTTCTAACTTCGTCGAGGCATGGAGTTTCTGGAGGTGCTGCTATCGCAGTAGATACGACCTTCGAACCAGAAAGACACAGCTTACATTTGACTAAAAAGTTTTTGTCTTTATGCTCAACTAAAGTGAAATAATGAGCATATTTCCACTTTGAGAAACTCGTCTTGCTCTCGCCTCGCCTCGCCTCGCCATTACTGCCGCACAGACCTGAATAAACGGAGACACGCCCACAGTGCGTCTTCTTCGTGTTTACAGTGGTTCATCCACCAATTCTACAATGCGAAGCTGCTGTAAACAGGTTAGACTGTAGGCTACACTTCAGCCGGAGTTCATTCATTTAAAAAAGTAACGGGTAACGCACCATACGGTAACGGTAACGGAGTTACTTTATTTTTAAAAGTAACTCGTTACAGTATTAGTTACTGTCAAAAGTAACTTCGTTATAGTAACGCGTTACTGCCCAACACTGATTATTAATCTTTTTTATGAACCAATTATACTTTAGCGTTTTCTCTTTCTTCATTTTAAATCCCCAGGAAAACCGTAATGCACAGTTCTGCTAGAGACGATGTATGCAGGCATTGCAGTTGTGTCTGCAGTGAAAGAAGACTTATTGAATTGTGTTCATTGGGTTTCTTGCTTTATTAATTACATTCATTGTCACTTTATGAGATACTTCTCTGTGATGCGGCAATCTGTTATAATGCGTCTCTGTATAATATTGACTTTCTATAGGTCAGGTGGGATACCATAGAAGGCCTAGGTGTGAAACGCACAATGGTGCGCATAGGTGTAACGCTTATCATTTTATCCCCAATGAGCAAACCAGTGGCGAAAGTGACAAGGAAAAACTACCTGGGATGGTATGCGGAAGAAACTTTGGTGACACTAATTGAACAAAGTAATATTTATTCATTATAGTTCCACATTGATGAGGTGTGCTGTTCAGTGATGGGTCATTCAATGCAGAACGGTTTATTTAAATTGTAATCCTAAGCCATTGTTGCAGACTGTTTATATTAATTACAATCCATATAAATCCTCATAGTTCTTGAGTTGCGCAACTCTTTAGGAAATCTCGGACCCTGAGAAAATTGCATAGACAACACAATTCTTTTACCAAGAATTGCTTCTTGATATATATTTGCTGTATAATTGCTAAATAGGTCTGCAGTCATTTGAAGATCCAACTGTTTGGACATCTAAACGTTCATTTCACAATCTAGATGTCACAACACAGAAGAGACTTTTTTAAATTCATTTCTTGTACCCTGAGAGATGCTGAGTCCAGTTGGTGGTTTGGAGGACTAGAGGAAGGTCAAAAACAAGTCAGTGTGTGTGAATACTCATCTCTATTTTTTATGATGATGTAATGGCTCAGGAGCATCGCAGACATTTTGAGAGCCGGTATCTGGTTACAAACTGATTTGATTATGTTCTTTTCTCTATCTAACTATTTTACATTCTAATAATAGAACACATAGTAAGGTTTTAGGTGTCTTTCAGCAGACTACATTTTATATACTACTGCACTTGTTAAACCGGCTCCTTACTAGATGTGATCACTGTAGGCACATGACAAGGCAAGGCTCGATATTCTGTACCTGTCAAAAGTTCTTGATCATTTTTGAAAAACAGGCTTTTGTTTATATACAACAAACTAGGTAATTTAACGGTATAGATAATACACTCTTTGCATCCAGACAGCTGAAATTCACCTGAATTCATTACTCACCTGAAATACTTTGCCAGGCCTCTTGTGAAACCCAGAAGTGTTTTTCACTAGTTGGATATCTCTTTCTGACCTTGTGATCCAGTTCAGGCCATTCCATAATAGATAACATTCCAATCGACTGTTTGCTCTTTAAATAACATGTAAAGAGCTTGGACATATGTTTCAGGTCATTGTCTTGTTGTATGGTGAAGTGAATTCAAATTAGCTGTAGTCCAGAAGGAATTGCATTGTGCTGAAGTATGGAATAGTAGCCATGTTGGTTCAGTTTTTTTTTTATCACCCAGAATGTCTTAAACCTTCTTTGCTCTAGCACAACCACAAACCATTAAGGCTAACATTTTCTCTACTAGTTTGTTACATAGTAATAAAATGAAACATGCGTGTGTCTCAAACACCATAAAAGACTAAGTGTTTCCAAACTTTTGACAGGCACTGTAATTCCTATTGATTTCTATTTAGAAAACAGCAACAAGCCCACAATCAAGGGAGGGCCAAGATGCTGCCTGGAGAAATGTGGGGACCCAGAGGACCTGTCTCTGTGGAATATAGGCTGTTCAAAACATTTTATTATAAATTTTATACACAAAATTCTTGTTCCCGAGTATGGGCCTGGTACTGCTGTTGTAATCATTAAAAGATTCGGCCGAACTGGATCCAGTATTATTACAGAGATAGCTTTCGGCTGCAAATCAGAATTTCAGATACTAATCGGACCAAGTGGGACCCACCTGCAAACTTTTAGCTTTGGAAGTTAAAATATTCGTTGCAACCTGCAAGGCTTTGTTTTTTTGTGTAACCCATGCTTACTTTTTCTAACCTTGGCATCCTGCCAAACCTTATGTTCTTTCCTGGCACATGCACCCTAACTTAAGAGTTAACAGCTACCAGCTGGTTGCTGATGGACTAAAGACTTGCCAAAGCTACCTGACTTGTTTCCATTCTCCATGATCTCAGTGCTCTTTGAAAGACACTTGCATGTCATTTCTGGTGGTTTCTCTGAATGAGTTTCTTTGCTTTAGTCGATACTGCTTAAATGTTAGATATACAGGAGCACACAGTATATGTACACGCTTTCACATTCATTAGTGATATCGAGCCAGCTGGCTCCTTGACATTTTAGTTTATCCTTGTATATACATTCAGAAATACTTCCTTCTTTCAGGAATTTTCTTGAGAATCTTGGCATCTGTATTTTAATTTCCTTTGTCCAGGACTTTTATTGTACTACTCAAGGAGCGTAACTACTGTATAGTACCAGGGCAACTATTAGACTCAACCAAATAGAAAAAGCACTCAATAAAATGTATATGTAATTATACTTTTCATAGGCCTGACCTTCCCATCTTGCCATCAAGGATATCCAGTTTAAAAGGATCTGTTTTGTTTCTGGATCCTAATAAAAATCCTTTTCAGTACATAAATCCTAACCTAAATCTTTGATGATTCATCTCCTAAAGACTCCTAAAATCTGTGCAGTCATCTGGACTCTGTAAAACTGAAGAACATCCCAGTGAATCTCACACATCATTAAAGCCCCAAAGTCACTTTCTACTAACAGATAAGTTTGATTCTCTCCTGGAACTAGGTGTTAAATATATATTTTTTTTTCTGTCTGACTGGAGCTTTTGATCAATACCATGAGATCAATGGTTATAGAAGAAAATCTAGGAGATTACATTTCTAAAGAGTGATAAAGGGTTATTATCTGAACAGCAGCTACTTTAGCCTGCACATCTTTGTGTTCTACAAAGTCTACAAAGTAGAATCCAGTGAAGTCAGTGAAGTCAGTGGTACTACTAGAAGCTACCCCATCTTCACCTCCACCCATTAGGATTATTTATTAAAATGTCTGTGATGTCATCACTTTGTGCACAGATATATAGGTATGCCAAAACTAATTTTGAACCATCCCTTTGGTTCAACAAATTTAAATTTCAATGCTATAGCATACAAATAAATTCTAGACAATTGTTTGCTTTGAAATGTTTTACAACATTTGTGGAACGGGTCATACAGTACAGTATATGGATATAATCACAAGTTTCCACCTAATTTTAGCCATTGAGTGTACACTACCAATTGTATCACATTTGTTTGTGATTTGTATGTATCACATATTCTGAATAGTCAGGAATAAACTAATCAATATGGTGTCTAATTTGAGCTTTTTTGAAAGACCACCAATCATGACATGTGTCCATTTCTAAGTTCTGCAAATCAGCAACCAGCAAGCTATTTCAAAATAAGCCTCATTAACCCATAATTAGAAAAATTATTACTCTTGCTCCCCAAATGGTTGCATGATGGTAGGAAAACTTTAACCACCTATTACAAAGCCAGTCACATTGTAATTTACATAAACAAACATAAGGACTTTTGCTCATTCAGTTGAAATGACTCTCCTAAGGCTGCATTGAATTGCATTTCCTAATCAGATTTTCATCGTATCTCTCGGGTGATCTATAACAATGTCTGGAAAAATGGCAAAATCAATTGAGGGAAATCTAATGATCTGATTTAGATTTAATCACACGGAAATGTTCGTTTATAAAGCAAGGGCTAATCGCACCACGTTCTATGAACTTTTTGACTTACGATGTTGTCATCCAGTTGATTGGGAATACAAAGTGATGGAAGTTTTTTAAACTCAACAAAATAAAGTAACCCCTCAAAACTGAACTGAGTTCAGATGGTACAATTCCTTCGAAAATTAGGATGTGTAAATGCTTGTTTGATGTCCTGGTTGTTGCTCAAGATCCACCACAAAACTGAGTATAAGTGGTAGGCTAGTAAGTTTTTAATTAGAAAAGATCAAATTAAAAACAAAAAGACTGAGTTTTCTTTCCCCACCACAACAAACTCAAAACATTGAAACACAGCTATGGGTGACACATGCCCTGATATAAACTCAGACCTCTTTCCTAACTTCCTATGTGCTAGCAGATATTTATTTTGTGGTGCAAGTTGCCCCCAACATGCAAGAACATAGCCTACATGTTTAGTTTGAATACTGGAAGTTACTGTGAGCACTGGAGGATGTGGCCACCTTTTATTCACCCCAGAAGATCAGCATCTACTAATGCATATCCTGCCACGCAGAGAATAGTTTAATAGCAAAGTTCAGGCAGATTTTCGAGTAGTTCATAACCTCACATACAGAAAACATAATTACATTCCGAATTACATGAATCAACTCCATGAACAACATGGCTTTACCGTGCCATCACAGTGAAAAGACTTCTTCAAGAAATCTTGAGCGGCTGAGATCTGAGATCTTCTACGCAACAAACATTTGCAATGCCAGATGTTTAAGTATCTCATGAATGCATATTTCTTAGATGCGTACAAACACACTTTTGTCCTTTACTAATGGAGCACATGTGCTCACAGCATCATGGTATCATTAGCCTAATTTTGCAGATCTACTACTTTCGAAATGTAGAGAAAAACATACATGGACACGTCTTGAAGTAATAATACAGGCAATGTTTTTTTGGAAGTAATAGTGGAAAATGTTTTCAGTAGGCGGAAAGTTGAACAACAGTATTACACAATTATTAGCAGTATTTAAGGGTTTTATCAATTAAACCTGTAGTTTTACGAGTTAAATTGGGAAAAACGGTGACGTAAAAAAATAGACAGTAGAGAGCACTTGAGGCATACAGCATGAATGCTGTTATATAACTATATAAAACAATATTATTACATCATAAAAAAAATGAAACAAAAGTTTTACTTAAAAAGCAAAAGATTACCGTCAAATCATGTATCACTTGCCACAAAGTTTAGACAGAAATCTTTTTTCTGCACCTATAATGCAAGTTTAGTTGTAATTATTAGTTGGTGAATATTAATAAAGTAATTCTTTTTAATTTTGTATTATAATCTAGAGCCTTTCTGGATGCAATGTCTTCAATTACTGTCTGGCTTTCTAATTAAAAGATTTTGACTAATTACTGCAATAAAAATTTCCATGTGTACAGACTTAATGTTCTAATTGCATCACCAGAGTACAGCATAAAAAAAAGCTTATTAAGCACATTACTGCAAGACATTAGTGCATGTTTCTGTGTACAAGCTTTATTCTTCAATTACACGTACTAATTTCATTATGCTTAATCAGAGGTGTTAATTTAAACATTTCATGCACTGATTATCAACATCTTTGCTTTCAAAAACCAACTTTGGTGCTTATAAAAACATTGTCATTGCACCTTTTTATTCAAAACCATATTGCTGAGCTTGTTTTTAGTTTCTTCTTGTCTGAGGAATGAGTTATGTTTATTACAGTTGAACCACATCAAATCAAATACAGCTTTAATTTATTCATCATTGACCAGTTTTGACTTTGGATGTGTTTGGGAGCCCAAACAAATCCAAAGGACCCAAAGAAGAACCACACAGAAGTAGAAGGAACATTCAAAACTCCACACATACAGTATCTCGACCTCAGAATCACACCAGAGACCTTGTGAAGCAGAAATATACCTGATGTATATTAAAAAAGTATTTATATTGAGTAAGCATACAAAAGATACAGTTCATAATCTTCAGTTAATGATCAAATCAAAGAGCAGAATTGGTCGAGGTGCAGTGACGTTGACCTTGGCATGGTTGTGGTGGCAGATGGGCTGGTTTGAGTAGTACAGAAACTGTCCTTCTGGGAGTTCTTGTTAGGCCAGAAGGAAACCGAAGTTCTGCAGAACGAAAGTTAAATGAAAATGAAGGAAAAAAAAGGGAAAAAACAGAAGAAATAACAAAGTATTTAAAGTTCCAGTGAACCCAGGTAAATAAGGTAAAGTCTCTAGAATACACAATCCACAGGGAAAGGTAGTAATCCACAGCGGTATGGAAAGTCCGTAGCGAAACGTAGTCCTACAATGTTCTCCAATCTAAGCTGTAGAACGGACGAAGATACGATGGAAGCGCCGGCATTAAATAGAAGGTGATCTGTTGAGTGTCGGGTGCGGGTAGTTAGTACGATGGAGAAATGCTAGGAGTGATAGGTGGTTCTGGGGAAGGTGTGGCTGGTGGATCCCTGACAGTTCTACATGCAGCAGTCTGTAAAGTGCAAATAAAAACAAGAAGACATTGAATGGGCAAAATTTCAGAAGGTGGGAATGCCTTGTTGATCCATGCAACAGGGCCACAGCTGATAGGAAGGCTCCAGAAACTCCTTGCAACCATGATGAGCGAAAAAAAAAAATCTCACAACACACCAAACTATGAAGCCAATGAGCTATAACAGAAGAAAAATCATACTGGTTTCCACAATGGCTTTTAAGAATCTGAGGCACAGTCTCAGTGAAGCCTGACAACAGAAGACTCGTAAACGATGTTGTGATGTTTTTGGTGCAATTTCATGAAATTTTATGAAAGCTGTTTTTACATTTTTACATTTAATTTGTCATTTAGTTTGCCTATGTAAAGATAATTGTACACATATAAATGTTTACTTGTTAAAGCTTTTTTAATAATATATTGTATAAAATTCCTAAAGTTTTGCGTATAGGTCAATAGAAGGATCAGGTGGTGCATTTTAGTATCAGCAGGATCTAAGAACACATAAAACTTTGAGTCATTTAGCTAAGTAGCAAAAGATTTCTTTAGTTGATGGAATCCAACATCTTTCTCTGGTGGTTCTGCCGTTTATAAAAAATACTAATAAAAAAGAAATTCTGACAGAGATATGACCTCCTTCCTTTCCTTCTAATTTCTCTGCATTGGCCAGATGGTTACATTGTGTGCATTTGAAGCTCGCTGTGTGCGTATGCACCTAAATGTGACAAATCTGGCAGACCAGCAGCATGTGTAGTCAGTCGTCTGTATGGCAACAGCAGGAAACAAGAGAACAGAGGGATGGAGGAGGGGATTCCTTCTCACATAATCCTTTTTTCACCCCCTTTTTGTATATCCCAGTCTCCCTCCGCCTGCCTCATTTCTTCTTTTTTTTTTTTTTTTGCTCTTGCTTTATTGCGCCTAATTTCATGCTGAAAAAAGAAACAAACAAGAAAAAAAAAACGTATAAACGACGTATAAGCCAGACTGAGGAAATGAATTTGAATCTAATAGTCTCTTGTATTATGATCGCCTGTGAAAAACATTCATGTCATTGCATCCAGCAGGATTTTGTTCAGCCATTATACAGTCATATTCGCCCGCAGAGGTATAACACATTTGTGCAAACTATGACTCTTATGGATGTAATGGATTCAACTTCTCACACTAGATTACATCCTAAGAATGCAATATGTAAAAATCTTTAACATGGAAATGTAAGTAAATTTTATTTGCAGCTTTGATCATCATGTGTATCAAAAGGTTAACACCGAAAGAAGAAACCACTCATTTCTAGTTTCAGAATAAAACGTTTCTTTCTTGCTTGCATGAAGGCTTCACTCTTTGGATTGACATTTTTACCTGACACCAAAAACTGTTAAATCCGAAGCGTTTATTGAGACGTTCTCATTTTTTTTGCAGCTTCTTGTTGTAAATGTGATAAGTACTGCACAACACAGACTCTTATAATAGTGTTTTAACTTTAACCACCAGTCACCTTTTGGTAGAAACCGTACAATTTGAACTAACAATTTGAATCCGTTTCTAAGAAATGAGGTAAAACTCTGTGACCGAGCCATGAAAGACCATGGCTTACGAATTGCGCAATAAGTTGCGCAATCTTTTTTAGGGTAAAGAGTGATTCTCTTGACGAGATCTGAATCTCAACAGAAAATTCAAACATGAACACAAATCCACTCATTGATTAAACTCAGGTCAAGTTGGCTTTTATTGTCACTTCAGCCATACAGTATATAGTACAGTGCACTGTGAAATGAAGCAACGTTCTCCCAGGTCCATGGTGCTACATAAAGCGACATAAACTAACAGAAGATAAGGAAACACAAAAGTAACTAAACTGTGCGCACATTTGTGCAAACCTCATGAGAAAATGAATACACTGACATTGCGGCCCCGATCAGTACAGTAGATGTGTGATAGTGCAAGTAAATTGTCCATATAATAATAAATGTAAACATTCTGATTCTTTAACAGGAGTTTGTGCGAATAGCTTCCTATTAAAAATTATATTTTTTCTTCTCTGGATTTAAAACCACTACTCTGCTATTCTAATTCCTTTATTATATCTTGATTTTCAGCTTGCTAATGCTTGTTAAACAATCATTTATGCTCCATTTAACAGCAGGATCTCATGCTTTTTTTCTTCTGCTAGTTGTGTTTATTGTTGTTTGTTGTAGCGTGCGCCGAAATGATCCCGATTTCAACCCATGACAAATAAAACAGCTAACTGCCATCAGATTCAACAAGAACACATAAATGATTGAGGCACAACAAAAGCACCAGCATCCACTTTGCCCAAATATCCACAAGCTCCTGCAGTGCGAAGTCGATTAAAGCCGGAGTTCAGTCGATCAAAGAGCTGATGAATAGAGCCATAATCCGTTTAAACAAGGATATATTCATGCCAAGTGCCAGACTGAGTGTTTGACACCATTTTGGGCCTCAACTTCCTTCTGATCTATTTTCCCTCCAGGTTTTCTTCATTGCTTCTTAATCTTTCTCCAAAGACTTAATGGATTGAAGAGATGTCTCTTTTCCCTGCTTATTTTTTTTTTTTTTTTTTGCATTGCTGCATTTTGCCAAAGGATGAAGTTACCTCATCATGTAGCGATTTTTCATTTCGCAAGAGGATCCCCAAACATTTTTTTAGACCAACTCTTTGAACGTAAATGATTTATTTACGTAGAGCAACAGTGAGTGAATGTTGTGTAATTAATGGCAAAAATGTTATTATAAGAAAGAAAAAAGCTTTCACTTGTCACATATGCATTACAGCACAAGTTCTTCCTTCACATATCCCAATTAGTTAGTAAGCTTGGATCAGCGCACAAGGTCACCTATGATACAGTGCCCCTGGAGCAGAAAGGGTTAAGGGTCTCACTCAACGGCTCAAAAGTGCTAAGGTTGAATCCCCAACCTTCCGATCAGTAACCCACAGCTTTAACCTCTTCTTCATGTATTACTATTTCCTTTTTTTTTTTTTTCTTATAACATTTAGAATTTAAGTTTGAACCCTTTTTTCCCCCCAAGACTATATTTACTGTAAATGTTTTTGGCTCATCCACATTTATATTATAGAACACATTTTTATAGTGTGAATAATTAAATGCTTAATGTGGCAAAAAAATTTCAGAAATCCTGATTAATGGTAAGTACACACTTCAGAGACCTCTCCAACCCTACACATGTCTGCTCGCTTCCTCTTCTTGTGGTACAGTACATCTGAACATCTTAGTTTAACTAGAAATAGCACTGGAGACATTTAAATGAAGAAACTGTAACGCTTTGCAATAATCATGCACTAATATGTGGATTGATATTTACTTAAATACACACTGTTATTATTGTTTAACTGTGTAATAATACTACCTGTGTGCAATATTACCTGCAATACGCGCAATATTACCTGCATTACGTGCAATACCACCTGTGTGCAATATTACCTGCAATACACGCGTAACCAATTACTAGTGGTCTCTTTTTTTTTCCTTATTTGTATTTATACATTGTGTTGTGTATATACTGTATACTATAGTATGTGTCTATTCTTTTATATATTTGCATTTATTTTTTCTTTGCTGCTGAAATTTCCCCACTGTGGGACGAATAAAGGTATATCTTATCTTATCTTATCTTATCTTATCTTATCTTATCTTATCTTATCTTATCTTATCT
>JAAIIK010000078.1:1881204-1908820 GCA_014706435.1 Silurus glanis
ACACACACACACACACACACACACACACACACACACACACACACACAGTGTGGAGGAGAGAGTAAACGAGAAGGAACACTTTGTCCTTGAGCTAAAGAAAAAAAATAATAATAAGAGTTTAATTTCACTTGGTTAAATAAGCCATTAGCACACACACAGACACACACACTTTTTTTTACCGTCGAATCTTAACCTCGGTGATCTTAAAAGTACACCCTACACATTTGGGTATGCTGAATAAATCTTATCATCATTATAAGCAAGTCAGCGAACAACACGCGACACCCTCACTAAAAATATATCGTGTCTTGCCCACTCCATTTCATTCTTGACTTCCCAAAACCTCCTCCGTGTCTGCATAATCGTTAGGCCGAACCCTTTCTTCATCGGCCCCTCATTTCTTTTAATCAGTCGACCTCCTAGTCGACGCGACCTCCACAACAGCACCGGCATGCAAAAATCATTGATAGTCACCATTAGAACAAGAAGCACTTTTCAGTCTTTGATCACTTTGAGGGCCGCATACATATGTATTAGCTGTAATTGCAGCATACAAAGTGGCTCGAGATGTGGACTGGGAAGGACACTTACTGACGAGAAACAAAAAAACGCTTTGGGGAATATAATCAGTCTAAACCCTTGGTGATTAAAATGGAAAAAGGCTCATAATATTGTTACGCTTTGTATTGTTTTATCTAAGATTTTTGTATACTTTGTAGTTAGCGATTTTATGTGGTGTTGTGCTTATCAGATAATAAATACTGAACAGAGTGACTGGGTGATTGCTGCTGCTATACTAAATTAATCCCAATCTGAAAACCACTTTTAATATCACAGAAAATTCTTTTGTTTCTTTCAGGATAACATTCCGCATCCATGTGCATCAGCAGCTCCTTCGTGCTGAAGAGGCTGGGGTCCTTCAACATCTGCAGGATGTTTCATGAGACTGTTGTGGCCAGTGCTCTCCTGTATGCTGGGGCATGCTGGGGACGCAGGTTAAGAGTAGCAAACACAAACAGACTCCGCAAAACACAAGATGTTATTGGGGAGGAGCTGGACTTTCTGACGATAGTGTCCGAAAAGAGGATGCTGTCCAAAGTACATTGCATCTTGAACAACTCCTCCCACCTTCTACATAAAACACTGGTCAGACTGAGCACATTCAGTGACAGACTCCACAATGTACCACAGAGAAGTAACACACGATGTACCACAGTGTTAAACTGCTGGTCCAAGATATAGATATAGACGATATAGATAGCGTTATAGTTCCAGATTTTAATGTCACACTTATATAATGTTATTTCCTTGGCTAATTATGTATAACTGTATCATTGTTGTGCCATCTTCTTTACTGCTGCTACAGATATAATACAGTTTATTTCAATAAGATTTGAAATTCATTGTTTGGACAGCATCTATACATAATATCTAACTTAATATGTTTATTGTGTTTTAAATTTCTTATATTTGATTTTTCTTTCATTTTACCGTGAGCAACTATTTTCCTATTGGATAAATTAAGTATTTTGATTCTGTTTCTGATATATAAAATGTTAATACAAAGATATAATCTGTTTATGAGGCTGCCACATACACAGTTATCATGTCATGTGCTGTCAAGTCGTTGCCAAATCTATAGATGTTTGGACATCTGCACAATACTTTATTATGGCAAGGTTGACCAACATTAGAAACGTTTATCAAAAGGGTTGCTTGCGGAGGGTGAAATGTATTATCCAGGACATATTTTATCAGGAAAACTCTACAGATGTTTGCACTGCTGTACAATAAGATTTTTTCCTTCACCCAATACTAAAGCTAAACTCAGACTGAATCATGACTAAAATCCTAACTGCCAACCTCCACCCAATAACTATAAACTTGCACTTAATTGCAATTATCTGTTTCATTTCCTCTCCACAACATTTATATGAGACTGTTATATGCACGTTATTGCCATCTGCACATCTGCATCTGTTACCTTGCATTGCATTCATTATAATACTCGCTCTACCTTAACCTACAGCACCATGATTCTGTTTTAAACTTAATGCCATTTGCACTTCAGATACACACCATAATGTTTACATTTACCTGTACAGTGTTACACAACTAATATAGTTGCTTTCTGTGATACTGGTTGGATGCTAACTGCATTTTATTGTCTCTGTTTTCGTACTCGCATAGTTATTAACAATAACTAATAATAGTTATTGTTAATAATTAGTATATACACAACACAATGTATAAATACAAAGAGGAAAAAAGAGACCAGGAGTAAGTAGTTATGCTAACAGACATATTGCACACAGGTAATATTGCACAGTTTTAAAATTTCTGTTATTGCACGTGTTGATTAAAAATCCTTTGTTATTGTTATTAACAATTAATTGGTGACTGGTTTCACTGGGAGCAGCTCTGATTGTAAAGTCTAATAGCAGCAGAGAGAAAAGACCGTCTGTATCGCCCTTTAGACACTTAGGATGTAACAGTCTGTCACTGTAGGAGCTGCTCAGAGATGTTTCATACAGGGGGTGAGAGACTTTCTCCAGCAATGATGATAGTTTAGCTACCATCCTACTTTCTCCCACCTCCTGTACAGTGTCTAGAGGAATCCCCAGGACTGAGCTGGCCTTCCTGATAAGCTTGTCCAATCTCTCCCTTTCTGCATTAGAGATGCTGCTGCACCAGCATACCACACCATAGAATATGGCCACCACAGAGTCAAAAAAGGTCTTCAGTAGCTCTCCCTGTACTCCAAAAGACCAGAAAGAGTCTGCCCTGTCCTTTCTTATAGCTTGCATCAGTGTTGTCTGTCCAGTCCAGTTTGCTGTTCAGATGAACACCCAGGTATTTGTATGAGTCCACTCTCACAATGTCCTTCCCCTGGATGTTCACTGGTGGTAATGAAGTTTGTTTGTGCCTACGGAAATCCACCACCAGTTCGTTGGTTGGAATAAATTAGTTACAATTAAAGCTAACGAAGTTAAAAGCTAATGAACTATCCTAACCATAGAGTTTTCAGAGCAGAATATGGAAGAAGATTTCAATGTGTTTTTTCCCACACGGCTTGTGGTTGCTCATGTTACTTGTGATAATCTGCCATCAGCATCTGGACATGGGCCCAAACGGAGTTAAAAATTTCCCATGCTCTAGAGCTAAGCTAGCCAGGCCAGATCGAGATATTCAATATTTAATCTCACCGTTTCCACTTACAATAGCTGCCTCAATAGTTGTACTGAAAAACAACAACAAAAAAATCAATATGACATTATTTTACAAATGTCAGCCCTGCGTTTGACGTCTATTCTTGAATACAAACGTAATCTTGAAGTACAGAACACATCGATAAACCTTAAAAAAGCTTCCAATTATTTACTAAGGCCACATTCGGCTTGGATTGCAAATGATCAGTGCTCGTTTCACACTGTAAAATATGGACCAGGATAACAGAAGGTCTCGTACAATCGTGAGAGATGATCAGTGCTTCCTAATACGATAGAAAGTGATTGGAACGGATCCTTATAGAGGTAATGATTCGTTCCTGTGAGCCGGTAAAAGAATAAACCTGGGCGCCTTATAGAAGCTACAGTAGCCTTATTGTGTATAAGTGCAAAATGCATCACCAAATCAAATACTAGGCAACATGGCAAAAGGAGTAATCTCCTGATGTTAAACATTCAAAAGTTTAAACATTCTTCACTATAATAAGTTATGGAGTCATTGAAAAGTTGTCATTTTTTTTCTTGCAATAGTCACTGGCAAACAAAATATATATTTACAGAACATTGCAGGTTCTTGTCCTTAAATAAAAACAAATTTCATAAAAAAGTTTGACCAAATATAACATAAATGGGAGCAATTTTCCAATATGATTTTCCTTACAAGATTATTAACAAAGGAAAATGTTTGCCTTTAAAATATTAGGCGACGCAAAATATCATTTGCTGTGTTTGTAAACCTATAATGCAACAGCTGTGATTAATAAGCTTACAACTGCAACAAAAACAAGCATTAAGGAATCAACATCTGCCTGTTTATCAAATCCCACCCACGCTTCCAGAATTAAAATGAGTCTGAAGCCATGTGCACTGGATGGATGGGCGTTTACATTAGGCCTAAATATATACACTATTTTCCAAAGAGACTCGACCATTCTTTTAGCACAACTCATCATCTGAAAGTATGTTGTGATTGTGGTTGTCAGTTTCAATTTTAATCTGTCTCAAAATGAGTGAATAAGTAATCATCAGCCTATAGCAGACTTTCAGGCATGCAAGGAAAGTTTTTTTCCGAAAACCTGCGTTTTGTCAAATCACATGATTTGTCAGAACCCTTACGGAAATGCTTAGAGTAAGAACGGACAGAAGTTTGTGATGAATCTGAGTAGTACTGCTTACTGGTAGATGAAGTCCAGCTGGTCTCAACACTTCTGACCGGCAGAGCGCTATCCTGGGAAACTTTGACGTAATCTCCCGTAAGCGTATGCTGTGCTTTTGCCAAAAGAAGATGTTGCTCAGAGATTTCCAAGGTCCCTGAATTGCATAACCGATTCCAAGAACACAGCTGATAGGTGGAAGAATCGCAGCTGATTTTGAACCGTACAATATTTCAAAGTCCACCAGCGAGAATTCGATTATTCACATATTACCTTTACCCATTTTAAATGAATATAAAACCTGAATATTAATATGACATGTCGTTGTAGAGGCTTTTGTAAAGTTACAATTTGTTTTCAACTCGTAACATGGACCATTTAAATACGGACAATGGTCCTGTTCAACTTGTTATATTACCAAATTCATACACAATCTGGCCAAAAGTATTGGGACACCTGGTCATAAGTGTGTTTTTTTTGAGCATTGCATTCTACATTTAGTCCCAATTTGCTCTTATAATTCCCTCCACTCTTCTGGGAAGCTGTTCCAGTAGATTTTGGATTTGTGACTTATGGATATTTGTGTTCATCATCCACAAGTGGATTACAAAAGGCAGGAACTGATGTAGGTGAGGAGGCCTGGGGTGCAGTCAGAGTTCTAATTCTTCCCAAAGGTGTTCAGTAGGGATGAGATCAGAGCTCTATAACAGGCCACTCAAGATCTTCCTCTCCAAAGCATGTAAACCAGATCTTCAAGGAGCTCACTTTGTGCACAGGGGCATTGCCGTGCTGGAACAGGTTATAGTTTTCAAGTTTCAGTGAATGCAAAATTGTATTATAGCGCATCTAAAGACGTCCTGTACAATTGAGTGCCTCCGGCTTTGTGGTAACAGTTTGGAAAAGAACCACATATAGCAGGAAAAGTCAGGTGACCCAATACTTTTAGCAATATAGTGTATGTGTCTCTTTTCCAAAATGTTACTACAAAGTTAGAGGCAGACCAATTTATTAGAATGTATTTGAATGCTGTAACAATAAAGTGAGCTGAAGATTTGGTGTACATGGGTTGGAGTGGAAGATCTTGAGTGGCCTGCTATCGAGCTTTGAACTCAACTCTACTTAACACCTTTGGGATAAACTGGAACACTGACTATACCTCAGGTAAGCAAATTTCACAAGCAAACTTCAAAATCTTGTGGAACATTTTTGCAAAAAAAATGGAGGTTATTATAACAGCAAATGGGAACTAAATGTGGAATTGGAGGTAAAAAAAAAAACCGCATACCAATCTTCTGGTTAAGTATCCACAAACTTCTTTCTTTTTAGTGGATTACTGAATCAGTCTGGGCTTAATTCAATTGGGCAATGCAAAAATTGTCATTTGGCAACAATTTAATATATTTAATTTGATATATTAAAGAGGTGGATGAAGTGCACAATTTTTTTGTGTAAGAGTAGAAATCCCCTGTTTAAATATTACTCCATTAAAAGTAAAATAACTGCTTTTACATTTCTACTTGAAAAAAAAATACAAATGTATGTGCTTTGGCATGTATTATGTATCAAATTAAAACTGCTGACCCTTGTGAATTATATTATAATAATTTACGCAATTCTGTGTTCCCTTCTCCGAGGTTCCCTGGTGGTCTAGTGGTTAGGATGCGGCGCTCTCACCGCTGCGGCCTGGGTTCAATCCCCGGTCAGGGAACAAACCCCAGCCACTTTCAGTGCCGGTCCCAAGCCCGGATAAATTGAGGAGGGTTGCGTTAGGAAGGGCATCCAGCATAAAAACATGTGCCAAATCAAACGTGCGGAGGATCCGCTGTGGCGACCCCTAACGGGAGAAGCCGAAAGAAAGTTTTTAGTTTGTTTTCCCTTCTCCTGCATGTTATACCTTTTAAATCAGAGAGTTTTCTGTTTTTGCAGACACACAGCGAAAGAATACCTTTATTTAACAGGTTCAATGATTGAACAGTAGAAAGAATACTTTTATAAAATGAAGTGGAGTAAAAGTAATATATAATGCATTAAAATATAGTGAAAAACATTTCCCCAAAATTAAAATACTATAGTTAAAATAAATAGTTTCTACATTGAAAAACAAGAGCATAAATACTTCTTTGGAGTTCACCAATGCTATTTGGTCTGGCATCATGTGTATAATGAAATTAGTCTTTTTTTTCTTTATTTTATTAAAAATTGAATGTATATTCAAAACGATATTTTGTAAATCTAGATTATTTGAAACATATCCGTGTATGTTTTCTGTGAAATAACAGATCATCTGAAATTGTATTGAGAAATTGAGAAACATTATTTGACAAACTTGCTTTTGTTCTGATCAATGAAACATGAAGCCAGTAGCATTGCAGCCTCGTAGAATAAAAGCTTCGGTAACTCTTGCTTGGGTGTGTGTGCTCTGTGTAGGTCCTTGTGGGTTTCCTCATTATTCTGCTGTTTTCTACACATCTTTATTTGGCTAATTTTAACTGACTAGGTGCAAAAAAGTAGGTTAACATTGTAGTCGTCTTTGTCTAATCTTTGTTATCATTTTTATTAGCCTGTGATTATTGTTGGAAATCTTAAACGATTGTAGTTTCTACTTACGAGGCTATATCAAAAAGTTGTGCTATAAACTGGTGCTTTTCAGACCACATGCGTTACCACGTCTGCGATTTCAGCACGGACAGCAAGTTAGAACAAAGAGCAAAAAGGAAATTCTGCATGAAACTGGCATACGTTTGACATTTGGTGATGCAACGAGTCGTTCGGGGTGTTTCGAGTGTCACGCACTCTTCAAGAGCGGAAGAACATCACTGGAAGACGAAAAGAGAACAGGAAGGCCTTCAACGAGCTCAACCCCTGAAAATGACAAAACCATTCAGCAACTTGTGCATAATGATCGTCGGAGAACAATCTCACTTCTGCAACCCACCCAATGCGGTGATCCAGTTGAATCGCTGAAGGTGCTTGACATTCTTCGAAAAGAACACTTTCAGGACATTTACTGAATATTCCAGAAGTGACAGGAGGCCACTGTATTGCCGTACTTTCTCGTAAACAGAGCTAGTCTCGAAACTTTTTGATACCATCTCGTACAGTTTGTTTAAGTCTAAACAGTTTTTTTTAGTTTCTGTCAATTTTTTGTACTGTTTGGAAAAGTTCATTATGTAGTATGTAATCAGTCGCCAATGCCTGAACTCTTGTACATGATATAATGGCTCCTACCAATTGATGATATTAGATGCACCCTAAAGTGTTTTGCATGCAAATATATGAAACAAAATTCCTTGTCAATCATCGACAAGGAATTTTAACTCACTAGCTTTATTGTTTTAATAGAATTAGTAGTCCTAATCATAAAGCAGAACATAACAGTTCCTGAAAGAACATAACACACTATGGTTATATTCTACCTGACTGGCCTAGAAAAGTCACAGCATGTTAAGTGACTAAACAAATGACTCCTTTGACATTCCACATGTGTATGGAATACTGTACTGTTTTGGCAATGACTAGGTGACCCTGTGTTTAATTGCCCAAACTCTTAACTTCATCTTCTCTGCAGTAACATATACTATACAGTGCTATACAATCAAATTCCACTATCCCACTTTGTACATGTAATACTTTATTATTTTACAGAGAAAGAGATACAGATTGGATTCAGTCAAATAATGACTCATGCTGTATATGTGAATACATATGTGCATTTGCATATTCATCAGGGTCAATTCCTACACTCACAGTTACATGAAGTACAGTTTTGAGAATTAATAATAACATACAAGGAGCTTGGCAGAATGCATCCTATTTAGTCAGAGATTTTAACAAATAAAGGAAAATGTATGGAGAGACTTTTTGCATGTGGATTCGGCAGCAATGTGAGACATTTTATCAAATCAATACTGAAGGTTTCACGTTTACCTCATTTGTGTGTGCTGTATTTATTATCTCGTCTTGACCATTCTGCACTGCTATTTTGTCCTCCAAAATTTGCAAAGTGTCAATTGAATCTGTATATAGTCGAAATAACAAATACATTTTCAAATTTCCTTTTATATATTGTACACATTCCTTATTTCTGATATCGAGAACATGAATAAACGTGTGATCTGTCTCCACAATTAATCCCTAATGGAATAATCTTCCTTGATATTCCTCCATCTCTCTTGTGTCTTGCTGACACACACACACACACTTGCAGCCTGATGAGTGCTCATAGATTCATACACTGTCTTACTTAACTGTATGCGTGTGCAGTCAGAGACCCTTCGAGACCGCAAATTCGTGACTGTGACTCAAAATGTTCCTTTAGCTTCCAGAGAAGTTAGTGAGTGGTCATCGCAATCCCCACTGCAGACACACGATTTTGACAGACACCATGTCACAGCAGCCCGTTTATCTGGGACAGTAGAGTAAGTCTAGTCTTGGACACCCTGTTGCTATGACTCCCATTCCTTACAGTGCTGTCTGTGGGATCTGTATGTACACTGCATCTCTTTGGTGTGGCCAATTCTGCATTTTCTTAAGAGCCAGGAGCAAGTGTGCTTCTGTATTGGCGATACTATTTAGACCACTGTATGCACTGATGAACTAGTAATGAGGTGAAGAGTCTCTCTACTTGAGCTATTGATCTCAAGGCTGGGGGATCTTTATCTGCCACTGCAACCACTATCGAGTGCTTACATTTTTTATCGTCACAGGTTTGAAATGAACCTATATATTATCAAAATGCCTTAAATAGTTGAAGCATGTGTGCAATCATATTTAATCAAGGATCCTGCTTGAATTTGGCCAAGACATCCAAAACAACAGTCTTTAATGCATTCAAAACAGTGCTTATGGTTTTCACACCCATCTCTACCCTCTTCTGAAGTAGGCCTCAGGTTCAGTGAATGAATCACAGCCACTAATAGCACATGACTGCATGTTTGTGTAAGAGAATGTTTTTTAGCTTTATTGTGGCGTTGAATCAAAATTGTGCCCATCACTTTTTCCAACCCAGAAAAGACGATCAATGCTTCAAAAGAATTGATCAACAGAGTCTTCTGTCCATTTCTAATCTAATGCCACAGAAACATGGTAAAGGAGCTTATCCTCTTTTGTTTAATCCCAATGTGTTTTGCAACCATCCCAGCTGCTTGCTTTGCTCACACTTGCTGTGGTCACACAGCAATGCAAGAAGATGATGAATAGCCAGCAGTAATCTAATAGCCTTTGCCAGCTGTGCTTTCTGCATTGCTAATGCCATTAAGCTGCAGTTAGGACAAAGCTCAGTTAATGCCTGCTGCAGATGTTCAAACAATTAGGGCATCGATCATGTCAATCGCCCTACTCAATCATGCCTCCGTAGAACAAACTGCTCGCTTTTCTGCCCTGAAATACACAAGAGTTTGGGAAAGATGACAAAGTTTCACCAGTTCATAGGGGTTTTTTTATTTGGTTTTTTAAGATTCTTCAGCAGGTGCAGTGGCAACACTGCTACATTAAAAACTTTGATAGCGTATATGGTCCAATCAGCACTTTTATCTGATGGATTCTACCTGTTGGTTTTATGTGTTTATCTTTTTTTATGCTTTAATTACTCCCAACAGAGTTTTAGGCAGAGTTTTAGGCTCAGTGTTGATTTATTCATTGATCAGCGACTTCAAAACACTTTTGTACATCGCTCTGGATAAGGGCATCTGTTAAATGCAGTCAATGTAAATGGTGCAGATTTGAAAAAATTTATTTGCAATTCCTTTTTAAAAATGAAATGAAATAGTAGTCGACCCTTGTGGTGGCATGGAGATGACGTTTCTACTGATGTTTGGCAAAGACGCTATCGTTCTAGTCCAGAAGGGATCCACCATGGTGTTTCAGAAAGAATGTACGTTGAACAATATTTTAATTACAGGTTCCGTATCTTTGTGGAGAACATTTTCTACTCACACTTTGTTAGCACCCGTAAAAGAAGTAGGGCTCCTTCTCACTGCTAGTGTTTCAGGTACATAGGTTAATTCCTTTTACATTTTATAATGCTTTTTACAATAAATATTACAAATCTATCAAGAATCAAATCAGCTTTACAGAAATCCAGATGTTGATCTACATTCCTTATAAGCAAGCCAGTGGCAAGGTCCTAACCTTAACCTCCTGAACATTAAATAACAAACACAAAAAAAATATTAAAAGCTATATAGAAAAAAATGTAAAGTATGAAAAGGGTTTACAAAACTAGCGGTATTGGCCAAAAAACGGTTGTTAACAGAGTTCCAGAGTAAGTACAGTGTTACAAGAATACAGCAACAGTACAAGACAACACTATCCATGTGACATTATGTACTGAAAGAAGTAGGCCTTTTTTGTGGGATGTGCAAGTGTTTAGGGTATCCTGCTGAGATAATCCACAGCAACGGGAGGTAAATCACAAGTCCCGAACGCTCCAGACGATAAAGCAGCATCAGGAGGCACAGTAGGAGGATTGTGTTAGGATCTGGCACTGGCATTGCCTGGGGCAACTAGGACATGTACAGCATGACAGACAGTTGGAAAGATCATTAGTTGTGATCATACAGGGTTGTATATATATATATATATATATATATATATATATATATATATATATATATATATATATACTGTGATCAGAGTGAGGGCATGTTAAAATGGCAGCTTGAGTACTAGACAGAGGCAGATGGTACCACAAGCATGAGAGAACCCTGGGAGATAAAGTCTCCTGGACAAACAGTTGTGCCAAAATTAAAATGGTTTTCCCAGGCTACAAAACCTAACCTATATTATACATATAATATTAAAGGAAGAAAGTACATTAGAGCAAGTCTAAGAAGGCAGAATTGTTTTAGCATGGAATATGATGAGGACTGACATAACGCTGGACACATATGTATGCTGGTGGTCGGGATATCACCAAAGCCAAAGGGAGCAATCAGTACACTGTTAATAGGGTGATTCATTACATTCTCAAATGCCATGGGCAAGAAAAGCATAACATGACTGCTTAGAGGTGTGCAAGTATACTTCTGGGATGCAAGTCATTCTCCATGCAGGTAAACGGCTTTATGTTCACCTTTTAGACCTAAAAAACACAACCATATCGTACACTGTCCATACATGATACTTACATACATTAAGGATCACATTTCCCTCAGAAAATACATGTGTCCTTATGTGTACTGGCATTCTAATCAAGTCTATCATCCAAGAGAAGAGCACACACAGGTACCTGCAGGTCTTCATCACTTGACTTAACCTTAAGAGGCTTAAGTGCTTGAGCCACTGATCAATAAGTTTAGCTATAAGACCTTTGGTGTCATGAGAATGCCTCAATAGCTGGATTTTCCAATCAATCACACTGAGGCAAACATACTTTATTACACATTTGGGAGTACACTTGGACATTTTTAAATGGCATTAAATATATATATACAAAGAAGGACAAATCATCCTCAATGCACATTTTATTGCTAGAAGAATGCAAATAGTTGGAATTGCAATACCCAGTAATAGTTTTCTCCAATGGTGGACAGTAAGAAAGTAAATATAATTTGTTACTGTTCATAAGTAGCTTTATGGTTTGGACATGTGCAGAGGAGGGACATGGGGTATATCGGTAGGAGAATGCTGAGGATGGAGCCACCAGGAAGGAGAAATAGAGGAAGGCCAATGTGGAGGTTCATGGATGTGGTGAGGAAAGACATGCAGGTAGTTGGTGTGAAAGAGGCAGATGTAGAGGACAGGGGGGTTCGGAGACGGATGATCCGCTGTGGCGACCCCTAATGAGAGCAGCCAAAAGAAGAAGAAGAAGACTTAAGTAGATTTTTTGTGTATCTGTACTTTACTGAATTATTTCCATTCGGGAAAACTTTGACTTTAACTTTTTTTTTTTTTATTATTCAAATAATTGACTTTACTTCAACTACATTTTACTCAACTACATTTTGCGAAATCAGTTGTTCTTTTTTTTTTTTAATGAGTGGATAAAAACTTAACTGGTCAAGCATGCAGCAAACCACCAATCAGTGCCAAGCGCACACTTTGTTTGGAACTTCGTTTGATTGCTGCTTGGTGTTATTTACTTATCAACATCATACAGTTCAGCGTCAGTTGAGTAGAACAGCAAATCAATTATATTTTTAAAGTAAATATTTTGAAAGAAACTTCTGACTCTAACTTGCCACCACACCTCTGGCCTTATTTGCATGATTTTTTTGAAGGTTAATGGCTCATGATAATTTTTATTAGATATCAATCAATGTTTGATTAAGGGAAAACAGGTCCGGGTGATTAATAGGAGGGAGAGGCTGAGCGAGTGTGTTGAGTGTTTGAGGGTTTTGTTTATTTTGTACCTGGTTCCTCTGTGTGTGTGTGTGTGTGTGTGTGTGTGTGTGTGTGTGTGTGTGTTTGTGTGTGTGTATATATAGCTATTTCCTGATCTCACAGGTATTAATTCATACATAATTATCATGTTCACTTAAATGACAGTCAAGATGGTCATTAATGGTAGTGTCTTGAAGTGTTATGGTTAAGGAAAAACTTTTTCCTTCAGCATAGTGGTCTGAGTGCTGTGGCAGTCTTTCACATCTTTCACACCTGCAAAAAAATGTGTAAGATGGCAAAGGTTTACAAAGGATTTAGTCTTTCACTCAGTCACTTTGTCCCTTCAGTGGATCTGGAACTTGTCTCAGGAATATTGGATGTAAGGTTTTATATAGCTGAGGAATATTATAACTATAGACATAGCTGCAAAGCCTCGGCCAAAAAAGCTATCCGGAGACTATCCAAAGAAAAAATGTCAAGAAACATAAACAGCAAGTAGAGCTGCATTGCTAAATGTACAATCGAAAAACACAGATATAAAGATAGTGCAGTAATTAATACAGCCTGAGCAGGGCAACCAAACACAGTCACATTCAAATACTCCTCCACTCCTAGGGGGAAATGTTCCTGCCTATATGATTCATAAGTAGGTCATTGAGAAGCTGCTGTTAATTGTCCAGAATGGCTGTGAGTTTATTGAGTGTTCTCTCTTCCATCACCTCAAAACTGTCCAGGGTGCAGACAGAGCCAGCCTTCGTTCATTGCTGCAGACATTCAAAGAGACACTTGTTAACGCAAGAAAAACATATAATGAGATAAGAAAAATAAAAAAAAGCATGTGGGAAAAAAGCCTGTCCTGAGGATTTTCCCATATCAGAAAAGCACTGAAGACTCCTTCCTTAAATGTGGGGAAAAAACAGAACAGAAGAAAAGATGGCGTGTGGTTAGAAACCCGGAAAAGCCAAAGAAAACAAAATACGAACACGGGGGAGAACACGTAAAGCTCAGAGTAACCTGAACTCTGCAACAAATAACTAATGCTAGCCGTCTGGACCCCCTGACATTCGAACACTGTGGGCATTTCAATAGGTATTATCTTTGAGGAGGTGAGGTGATGATTATAAAAGGATGTCATATTACACATTTACAACAAGCACACAGATAGCAGGGAATTGAAAAAGCATGCTGTGTGTTCACTTGTTCTGGGAATACGAATGCATTTTAAATACGTCTGTCTCAAATGGCCTAAAAGCTGCCGATTATCTGGTTTAAGGTCATGAAATCCTGTGCCTTTTTGATAACAGTAATTACAGCTTCATCTCTCTCTCTCTCTCTCTCTCTCTCTCTCTCTCTCTCTTTCTCTCTGACAGCTGAATCATGGCACAGGATGTTTTTTTTTATTGGAGACAGTTCCTGTGTACTTTTTTGCTTACAGCCTTTGAACCTCTTCTTTAACTCAAGCTCTAACTTAAATTCTTACCACTCAGAACACACACGAAGTACATAAAGCACCCTCGTATGAATCAACACACTGTAGGTTCTGTGTTATGCCATGTACTGTATTAGCAATTGTGCAAGCCTTCCAGCACTTTTTGATGTTATCAGTGCAAACATTAGGCTTGTTGGTTTAACCTTGTTTAGTGACCATGGAAAAATCTGACTGCTATAACTATGTATGATGCATACGTGTATATAATGTATGTGTATCTACAGAGTACATTAAAAGTCATATTGTGTACGTAAGCAAAATACAAAAAAAAGATTTTATACAATTCTTCTTCTTCTTCTTCTTCTTAACATTCTTTTGGCTGCTCCCATTAGGGGTCGCCACAGCGGATCACCCGTCAACATACTACCCTGTCATCTACATCTGCTTCTTTTAAATCAACTACCTGCATGTCTTCCCTCACCACATTCATAAACCTCTTTCTTGGTCTTCTTCTTTTCCTCCTGCCTGGTGGCTCCATCCTCAGCATTCTCCTACCTACATGTCCCTCCTCTGCACATGTCCAAACCATCTCAATCGCGCCTCCTTTATCTTCCTACATGCGCGGTCCCTCTAATAAACAAGTTTCTAATTCTGTCCATCGTCATCACTCCCAAAGAAAATCTTAACATCTTCAGCTCTGCTACCTCCAGCTCCGCCTCCTGTCTTTTACTCAATGCCACTGTCTCTAATCCATACAACATCGCATGTCTCACCACAGTCCTATAAACTTTCCCTTTCACTCTTCACCCTTCTATCACAAATCACTCCTGCTATCACTCTTCTCCACCCACTCCACCCTGCCTGCACTCTTTTCTTTACTTCTCTAACACACTCTCCATTACTTTGCACTGTTGACCCCAGGTACCTGAACTCCTCCACCCTCTCCACCTCTTCTCCCTGCAACCGCACCACTCCACTGCCCTACCTCTCATTCACACACATGTACTCTGTCTTACTGACTTTCATTCCCCTTCTCTCAAGCACATACCTCCACCTCTCCAGGCTCTTCTCAACCTGCTCCCTACTCTCACCACAAATCACAATAAAATTATTATCATTATTATTATTATTAATATTAAATCCACATACAACTTCTTATTAAAGGAAGCCAATTTTGAAATTGAAACTTTATAGCATGAACAAATGTTTTCATTTGTGTGTTTGAATTGGAGTGCACTATGTTCACTAATATTCAGCTATTATTTCATAATATTGCCCTAATATTAATCTTATGGTATAATATATAAAACTAGATAAATGGATAACCAGATGTATATCTTAGAATTAGTTTTTAATCCTGCTTTAACAATTATTTGTTTTCTTGTTTGGAAAGGCATCATACTTTGTAACCAATTTATTTGGTTATATCACCTCAATAAATAAAAATAGATACACACACATATTATATGCACATTACACATATCTATATATATATATAAATATATATATATAAAACTTCACCGAAATTTTTTTTTTCATCAATAAACATTTGTTTGTCTCAAATCAAACACGTGTGGAAACATAGCAAAAGTTCTGTTTGGTGTTCTGATGATTTACGGAATTTAAAACACCATAATGACTTCATGAAGTCTTCATGCTCGGTGTAAAGTGTGGATTCGCTAATAATAAATATACATTTGCATAAAGCATCGACATTTTTCCATACCCATGTTGATTAGGGTGTTAAAGTATTCATTTTAGGTGCATACAGACCAGATTAAAAATGTGGGCCATTTGGGCCATGGACAGGTGTTTCCCCAAAATGATGACAGCAGCGAGTCTGGGGCTGACTGGCTATTTTAGGTTTGTGCTTAATTACTAGATGTCATCAGCCCTCTGACTGATCCCACTTAAAGGGAGTGTCAGATCTGATCCAGTGGATGGTTGACTGCCATTTTATGCCAGTAGGCTTTCACTCAGACAAAAGTTTCACTCTGTGGTGGACCACTTTTACTTTTTTCTAACTTACCACTCCCTTTTGTAGACAGACACATTGGACAGGGCTGGGGGCAGTGTTGTTTCTGGTGATAGAGGGGGAGGAACGCCCAGTGCTGTACATCAGCATTCAGTTTGGAAAAGCAGGTACAGCACGACTGAAAAGCAATGCTTGGCCATCGAATGGGTGGTACTCATCCTTCACATTTTTGGGACAGGCATATACTCTGTCTGTTCAGTCCACAAGCCACTCCGGTGGCTCAAGTGCAAGAAAAATGGCATTGAAAAATTAACCAAAATCAAACTAATAAATTAAAGTAGAAAAAACATTATAAAGTGAAAAGTTCTGCAAGTTTATGTAACTGTGTAAAAGTGATGCACAATATTTCTTTTGTAAATAATATACCTATAAGCATCCACCTCCATCTATCCACCTATCCATCAATCTATCAATCTATTCATCAATAGAAATACCCAATGTATTTATTTTATGTTAAAATTATGACAGATCAATGAAAGACAAATGGAAAAATGCCTGACTGTGGCTGTTGGAATAATGATTGTGGAAAGGTTTTCTAGCTTAAAACAAGAAAAAGATATTTAGTGCACACAAATTTTAAATTGACAAAAGAAATAGAGCTACTAGACCTAGCTGCTTTTCAAGAGCTTTCTGAAAGTCTACAAAGTGACTTATGGATGCTTTTCCACCTCTTAAAACATCTTTTCACATTCAGATGGAAAAGAAAATACAGTACAGAAGAAATCCTTATAATGTTCCAGCACTCTAGAGCTTCTGTTTTGTGGTTTCAAATCCTATCATGCCAGTGAAATACGTTTGTGGTCTTCGCATCTTTAGGGACTTTATACTGTTAAAAATTGCATGTGAACGAACTTTGGCGAAAAGAAGAAAAAAACAATGATCAACACGTTGTTAAAAATGACTATCCCTTTTGAAAATTGGTTTGGTACCAATCATTTTTGGGTTTTAAACAGATAAAATCTTTAAGTAAAATGCAGCAATTTCTAGTTTGAATACAAGCCAGAAATTGTAACCACAGGGAATGTAGTTCATAATCCCTACATCTTAACTTTCTGTTGTATTACAGTTCCATAAGCTTTGTATCCAATAGATTTAATTAATAAAATGTTTTTGATTCTGATTCTCAGCGAAATAAACCCTTTGGTGCACGTGCATGGAGGTTTCGATGTTTT
Organism: Silurus glanis; assembly: GCA_014706435.1. Taxonomy (NCBI): domain Eukaryota; kingdom Metazoa; phylum Chordata; class Actinopteri; order Siluriformes; family Siluridae; genus Silurus; species Silurus glanis. Next base: position 1,898,544 of record JAAIIK010000078.1, read on the forward strand.
GAAGCTCAGCCTATGATTAACAAATGCCAGTTGTGGTCTGCGGCTAGCCTGCAGCCTAGCGCTAAATTTAGTCTGAGGCTCACCAATGCACTATATAACATCCCAGAATAATATGAATGTACATGATCACAGCACTGTGAAGTTAAATGACCAACAGATCTACAAAAAAACAAAACACGACAAAACAAAAGCCGAACAAATACTGAAGAATGACCTTTGGCCATGTTCACACTAATATGTTTTCATTTAAAAACCCATATTTTTCTCTCCATTTTGGGCTTCCATCCACACTGAGACGGCGTTTTCAGTCAAAAAAAATGCTTTTTGAAAAGGGACAAATTTGAAATGGCGTTTTCGCAGTATGGACTGTGAAAACAGGATGCTTTTGAAAACGATGACGCAATTTTAGTCAATGTTCCAAAGAGCCGTGACAAACCAAAAGTCTTCTTTTTTTTTTTTTTAAGAAAATGTTTTTTTTTTTTTTTTACACTGATATTTAATCTAATCACTTTAATGGCCTCTCTGCAGAACAACAAAAAAAAAAAAGCATAAGTGTAACTGATAATCCTGCAAGTGAATTTTCGCCTATAATAATTCCATCCAAGCTCCAAAAAATTTAAACTTTTTTTTTTTATTTATTTATTTTTTATCATGGACAGCCTTTGCAATTACTGTAGAACCCTACAATATTGGCTTTCACTTTCTGAAAGGTTACATGTTGATAATTTTTACAACCATAAAACCGTGAAACATGCAAAGATGCAATGTAGGTGACATGTGACATACTTATGTTCTACAGGTTCTAGTCCGCTAATCTGTATGGTCGAGTGGCAATCAAGTTAAGGGTTAGAGTTAGAAAGAACTGGGGACTTTTCACATTGTGTATCACTCTGCTCTTCTGTGTCCGCCAGGTAAAATTCCAGTTCATAGCCGTTACTCCAGAATCATCAGTGGACTTTTCCAGAAATATAACTTTTGACTTGATATATAGCTGACATGCTGTAAATGAAGTATAGAATTTTTACTCGCTAAGCAATAAATAAACAGTATAATTTAATCTAGAATGTCTCTAAAATGTCACAATCTCAATATAAGCTTCTTTTTTCATAAGATTGTTGTGTAAAAGCAATAGTGCCTTTATGCTGAATACTGAATATTGGTACGACTGTGATTGACTGCAGCTGCCACAGCTAATTCAGTACATTTAGTCTAATTTAATGAAACTGCACTCTTGCTTGTGCAAACTTTCTTAAATATGTAGAAATCAATTACAGGTTTCACAAAATAGGGACAAACTAAAGGTCCAGATGATAGAGTTCAATAGGGTTAAGGGTCTTGTTCAAAAGTAGCTCTCTGACTGCTTAGGGATTTAGGCTCCCAGTAACTAGTGGAAAACCCTATTCATCGCCACAGCGTTTCATTCACACTGATCTCTCAGCACACATTATTGTCTTTTTTTTATACTGCCTTGGTTACAGTCTGCTAGAATACACACTGTAGCCAAGGTGCCACGACAAATCAAGATCATTTGTTTGACCAGGTGTCTCAGTCTTGCAATTACAATCAGTTGCTTTAATTTAATTTAGTGTACTTAACTTCAAAACTATTGATTCTATTAGCATGTAATCAGAGAGATACAGAAAAATAACAGCATATTTGCTGTAACCAGGACAAACAGAACGTATCTGAGAAAGATTACATTTTTTCCTGAATCATTTAGTCTTCATTAAGATGCAAAGAACCCGCAGAGGCAACAATTGCATATTCTGACTATATTATGCATGTATATATATATATATATATATATATATATATATATATATATATATATATATATATATATACACACATATATACACTCAATACAATATCTCATGTCTCACTTTGCAGAAGTGCCTTCAATTGTCCTGGCCACCTGCCAAACCCATGACCCAGAGTGCATTGCGGTTTGACTGATGGCAAGAAACTGTAGCATATAACTTACAGAAGCCACAGTACAATTTGGGTTTTGCTGCTCTGCCTGTGTACATATTGTTATTGTTATTTGATCTGTCAAAAAAATTGGGGTAGAGTTCTGGGAATTCTTGTGTATGAAGGAAAGTAGGAGAAGAAAGAAAAAGGCCGGACTCAGAGAGAATAATAATCTGAGCATAGGTTATAGTGAAACATGGATCAAGGATGCAAATTTGATTAACGCAACATAAAGCAGGGCAGTCGTGCATCATGACTGACGTGGATTTATGGAATCAAGGCAGATGCCGTTATCCAGAGGGACTTGGAAGTGCTTCAAAGTTTCTATCAATAAATACATCCTGAAAATGATACATTAGATCACATTCTACAGACTCTTTCGGGGAAGTTATACAGTTAGAAAAACAATGCTTCCTGGAAAAAGTAGTGCTTCAGACATCATTTGAGGACTGTAAGAAATCTAGAGACGGTTCTTTCCACCACCTAGTCACTAGAACAGAGAAGCAAATTGATGCATGCCGTCCTTGTAGCCTGAGAGATTGTGGGACCAGACATGCAGTACCAAAAGACGAGGAAACATGGTGCAGTGGAGTGTGTTATGAGTGCTTTGAGGTAGAATGACACTAGTCTGTTTTTAGCATTGTAGACAAATAACCGTGATTTCACTCTGATGCAGGAATCAACAGGAAGCAAATGGAGGAGACATTGCAATGGGGTGGTGTGGGAGAATTTTGGAAGGGTTCAAACAAGTTATGCAACAATTGCAGAAGTTGAATCGTGCCGAGAGGCAGACATGCCAATAGTGCAGTCTTCAAAACAAAAGCAACTATACAAGCCCCCTGAGTTATCTGTATGGAAAGAAATGGGTGAGTCCTTTTGTTGTAAAAAAAAAGAAAATCGACATAAAAATGTCAGATTAATAATGTGAAAGAAAAAAGAACCGTGACGGGTGGAAATAATTACTCGGTGTTATATCTATAAGGTTTATTTTTGTATAACTGTTAATTATCTCCTGCTCCAATCTCCCTGATTACTGTCTAGTTCAAATATTTTGAGCAACGTTGTTCCTCAACAACTGGCTTCTTTACATACTAATAAAAATGTGAATCTTTTCATCCTAGGTTTAAGAACAAAAAAAAAAAACCTGTGAATTGTCAGTTGTACTATTTGAACCACTCACAGTATAGACTATAACCTGATATTTTCAGAACCCTTTTGAATATTGGACTGTAATTGATGTGTGAAACTGACTGTGAAGAGCCATTACATCATTAGTTCCAAGTACTGATCAAGCAAGTAATGAGCCTCACTGAGAAAGGACTTTATGCTACAGAGTCAGGCTTGTGATATTTCTACTAACTGTATGATTACTCATTACTTTTCTTACTTCAGTGAACATCTCAGGAAATACACTATAGGACTTTCTTAAAAGTTACTCAGAGATGACCACCAGACCACCACACTTGCCACATTTGGATGGGCAACATGAACTTTGTAGAATCTGGAGAAAGTATATATTGATGTCTAAGTAGAAGATGCACAGACCTCCTAGAGGAGCACACCTCTACACAAGTTATAGATGCTTCTTGGACAGAGTGGCATATCACAGTAGGTGCTGACTACCCAATACATGCCAAACAATTGTTCCTCCTTAGATAAGGAAGGCTTCTAGGTCTTTCTTCCATGGCCAATAAACAGGTGGATGCTAATGGCTGGTAATTATCTAAATTTATTAATGTTACCTTCGTTAAGAGGTCACACATTGGACCTTAAGCGAGCTTTAATAATTGAAGACACCTCACCTTTCTTTGAAAAAGTCTTCATACATTTAGCAAATATACTGTAAAGGCTTGCCAATATCTTACATAAAAAGTCAGGGAATCCGGCAATCAATTGAAAACCATTCACAAACAGCGTCCACCTATGGCCATACAAGGCTTGTCCACTGATCACTATTGTGACTTCAGTGTTTCTTTCTAGTTTGCAATCCTTATATGTCAAATTGAGCACAAAAGCCAGGCCAACAGACACATGTTGTCAAATATTGTCACCCATTTGACTAGAGAGGAAGCTGTCAAGGTTTGTTTGTGTGACCGAAATTCTGACATGACTGTCGACTAGTGGATGAATTATGTACAGCATGGGTAGAATCTGTGGTGGAGAAGGAAAAGGCTTATAACAATTTGTCATACCCAGGTTGTCCTGTCCCTGTGGGCTGTACAGCTCTGCCAGGGAAAACCACAAAAGGAAACGTGTTAACTCAACTGTCAAAGAGTTCTTTGCATGGAAGGAAAAGCAACTCCAAATTCAGAGCTTTAGATTAGCAGAAATACAAGTAACTTTGCAAGCTCGCCAACGAACAGCACATGGCACACAGAGAGGAAACCATTCAACGATGCCAGCATCATGTTAGCCACATTCCAGATATCTAGATAGATGGGTATTGTGGTGGAAAAAGCCAATAAGGCAGCGTGAAAGGGAAGAGCAGGAATGAAAAAAGGGTTATATAAAGACATTTTGTGATTAGTGATACGTATTTAATTTATTAAATATTCAAATAAGTGCAAAAAAATCTATAAACCTGACTATAAACCTGACTATAAATCTGTAGACAGCTGTTGCTTTTAGATGTTCAATGTAATGGCGTCTCTCAGTGGAGTTTAAATACAACCTTTAAATGCTTAGCAATTACAAGGTTCTAATTTTTCACCTCTGTGGGTAATCTAGATGTGCTAGAACTAATTCCTGATTGAGACACATGCAAAAGAGAAACATCTGAGTTCAGGAAAGCATGTCGTTTTCGGAACTAGAAATAGCACAGCATGTCACTGCAGAGAAAATAAAAGAAATGCTAGCAAACCTAGGAGGTTCCCGTTCCCCTGTGGTCTGATTAGATAACACAGGGGGGTGGCATCAAATAGTCCCCCCCCCCACCCCCCACATTTTTTATTTTATTTCTATGCCTGGGGAAATAGGAAATGTTTGAAAAGATTCCAACTCGTGTCAAAGCTGACAAGATAATTAATGCTTTACCAAGGAAAGCAAAGAAAGGGACCGACAGATAATTATAGATACGATTTAAAAAGGGTGTGGAAAAGGCTCTTTAGTGAGAAATATTTAAAGCAAGATTAAAAGTCTTGTCGTTTAGAACTCTGGGTTCATGAACACAGCTTAAAGGAAGGGGCACTTGAGGTTGAAGACAGACCATTAAACTGAATAAATGTACCTTTAGTAAATATCTGGAATTTATTTCCCAGACTAGTTTATTTATCAGACTTCTATGACTGAACATAAATGAATGGTCCCTAGTATAATTGTCTCTAGGCCAAACATTTTGTACCTGTACCCCTGATGTAGTGACTGGCATAGTAATGGAAATGCTCCTCCACATCAGCAAGTGGCAGTGTAGGTAACGGAATAATAACCTTGTTAATTTATAACAATAGTATGAATGATGTGTGTGACAGGTAGCAATGTCAGCAATGGAGAAATATTAGAAATGGAAAAGTGTAAACTATGAACTGGCCCCTGGACAAAATTCTGACCCAGATAATTTCCCGATATGTTCAATCAGGCAGTCAGGTGACTCTGGACAACATTCTACTTGTTAATATAAAATCGAAGCAGCAAGATTGTTGAAATATTTTCTGTGGGCGCTCTATAAACACCAGGTCCTCATTTCTGCTTGGCTCAATCAAGTTCAGTTTCCAAAGGCTCAAAGCGTCTGCTTAATCCTTTACAGTTGCCTGTCTTGTTAACCTCCCTGCCTAAGAGATAAGCTTTTAAAGAGCTCTGCATGTCCATTTTCTCCCTCCTTGCTCTTTTCCTCCCTCACCATCACAAGTTAATGTGTATTGATAGACCTCTCCCCTATATGTCAATAAGAAGAGGATCAGAGGTGGAGGATGAGTCACAGAAATGGAATGAGGCACAGAGCGAGCGAGCGCTAACGTGATTCTCGAAATCGATTCTATAACAGAGGATCTCCCTCTCATTCTCTCATTCTTTCCCTCTGTGCGATCGTCTCTTGTTCCCTGTGACCTGCAGGGTGTTATGAGGGATTCCCTGTTCTCCTTTCCTCACAGATCAAGCTAAGAGGGAAGATTCCCACATAGCTCTACTTAAATTTCATCATTTACTTGCCTACCAGACTTACTTTTCTCAGGTGGACCAAAAATATGTTTTATCTTGCTTCTTTTTCTCGTCAGGATACTAAGCAGTTTTCCTGTCCATTGACAGACACTTGCATTTAAAGTCGCTTGCAACCGAGAGATTTTAGAAAGGCAGGAAATTAAAGGAGATGGGCCTTGTGAGGATGGGTTCCCCCTTTGAGTCTGGTTCCTCTCAAGGTTTCTTCCTCATAACATCTAAGAGTTAAGCTGCTTTGAGACAATGTCTGTTGTGAAAAGCGCTATAGAAATAAACTTGACTTGACTTGTCAGTAAATCCATCAGTGGTAGCTTGTTGGGGTTGAACCTGCTCACTGGCAGTCCAGATGGCCATAAAATAGGTCGAAAAATCCCTACCATCTCAGATTGCATTGTAGAACTATTGTACTGTAAATACAACTTCATATTCAGTTGGCAAATTATTTCTATTTAAAGTGTCATTATCTAACAACTCAATGAGGCACCATTTGAGCTGATCCCTCTGTTTAATTTCTCCAAAAAAACTTTTTAAATCAGAAACAATTAAAATTTTTCAGCAGCAGCAGCAGCAGCTTGAATTTGGTTAGTTGTTAGCATTAAACGAAGCTCCTCACTCCCTAAAAAGTCCAACGTGGCCTCCATCAGGGTTATGTTTTATGCAATTCTTTGTCAATCTCTTCAATCCAATCTTTTGGACAATGTCCTTGAGGTCAATTTCAAGCGTAACATTGGCTACACAGTACGTATGTCCGGGTGGTCCAAAAGACCATCCATTTTTAATCCATTTCATTCTCCTTAATTGTGGGTAAACAGCAAACTGTGATTTCTCCATAAAACTGGTTGATTATGAAAAAGAAACTAAAAGTATAGTTAAGAACATTGGTGCAAACTGTTTTTTTTTTTATATATATATCTATATTTCAGATATCTTTAATGACACTTCGGAATAACGTTCTGGAGAATATTGGAGACTGTAATTAATATTTCTGTTTAAAATATTTAATAATTAATATAACTAATATTGGAACTCTATAGGTGTTTTCTAAACTCATCATAACTTTACACTGTTGTACTAATCTTCCTTTCAAAAATACGTAATGTCCAATACGTAAAATAAAAAAACTGCTTAACGTGAATATTATCACTATCACCCAAAATGACGCTCCATTACTCTCTTTTCTTTGTACTTTTTGGAGACACACCTAAAAGATCCCCTGTGGAAGAGCGAGTTTCTCTTCTTGAAAACTGAAACCAATAAAAGGACCATAGAGGAACCCTTTAAGAATATACATACTCTGTACTTCTATACTGTATTGTCCTGAATAATTTATCACTGTTCTATACCACCATGCTTTAAGAAGGGTTACTGAATAATACAGATGTTGAAGGGGTCAACCTTTGCTGTACTATTAAAGCAAAAGTGATAGCCTCAGGCAAGGCAGTTTAACTGTAGCACTGAAAATGCTTTTAGGCAGAAAGAATGAGCTGTTATGCTCCTGAGTTCAGCTGAGTATGCAAGTCGGCGTCAGGGTTGCAAGAGATGCAGCAGGAACAAGAGTCATCATTCAGAATGAAGAGGCTGACCAAGTCAATGGATGAAATCCATAACTGAAGCCTTAATGACTTCTGGTCACCATGGCATATTTATGATAATGATATAACTCGACCAATACTGAAAAAAGAAAAAAAAAAGAATGCTGCAGTTGTTCAAGATATATTTTGTCTATTTATTCGTTTATTGCTGCGGCGTAGGTGTTACTGCAACTGCTTCCAACAGTGACACTGCAAACGTGTTCCCTACCTTTATGTCTTTTTCAGCTTTTTCTTCCTCAAAATAGCTATACATAACAGCATCCCTGACATCTTCCCTTCTTCCTAATTCCTTCTATCTCATTCATTCTTATTGCTCTGTCTCCCATGGTTAATTCTGTCTCTTCACACTCTGGAACAGTGCTAAAATGTTTCTTGAGGTGCATATACTGCTAATAGTCTTCATGCACATTTCAGTTTTGGGTCTCAAAAGTTTGTTGGACGAATTTAAACCTGCCACAATGTCACCACTTCTAGGAGACCGAAAACGATTTTTTTTTAGTTCAGCATGATATCATCGGTATCAATAATATGACACGGAAATCCACAGAGCAAGGAAATTGATTTACCTAGGTCTCGCTTCCTCCGAGTCAATTCGCTGCTAAGGCAACACTTTTTTTCCCCCTCCCCCGCTTTCCCGGTCTGTGTATCAATGCCACTTTTCATCAGAAAGAACGGCGTGGTAAGATTCTTGTCCTGCTTTCCAGCTGATGATGACACCGTGGCGGGTTTACGAACATGGAGTTAATTTATGCGTTGCTTCATCTCAGTCTGGATCTTTTCCATTCCTTAAACAGAACTAAATGAAATGTAATGAACTCCGAGTGTAATTTCTGGAGTGTAATTAAGATCCTTCTTCCGTGTCATTTTTTTGCATATGCCTAAACATATATTTGATGAGCATTTGCATTTCACTTCCATACATGATCTAGATTATTCTCCAAAATTCATCAAAACATTTGCACCTTTTTTCCCCCCATGCATTTAATTTATATTTCATTTTTACTTCTAATCTGTACTTGGGGTGAATAAAGTATAGCCCATGTTCTACATTAACAGTTCATTATTTTCCTAGAAAAAAATATTTCTATTTTTACATAGCAATCCAGTGTATATTATTTTCCAGCACATTTGCATGTACGCAATGAAGCCAATGGGCCAAATTCAGAGTTCATCAGTTAAATCCAAATAATGTTTATATGAGAAAAGTTTCTCATATTTAAACATTAGTTACACACGTGCTTACATCCAGGTTCTGGGCCTTCGATTTATATTGTGCAAATCACTTGAATGTAGAAATAGCATTGTTAATAATGAGATAATGAATAATATTGCATTGTTGCTTTCGGTTTGTTTTAGGTCAATTTTACCCAGCATGTGTAACGTGTGCAATGTGAGCTTCATTTAACTCTGAATACGACCCAGCGAGCGTCTTGTCTTACAGCAAATAAACACCAGCATCAAGGTCCAAAGGGAAGAGAATTCCATTAAACATTCATTCATCTTCTGTACCACTTTATTCCCAAGTTCGTGATAAATCCGTAGCCTATTCCAGGAACAGTGAGTGCCATGCATAATGAGATGGCAGTCTATTACAGGGCACCATGTACACTCGTTTAGATTTGCCAAGCCACCTTAAGAGGAAACCGGAGAACCCTGGAAAAACCTCCATGGAAATGGGAAGAGTATGAGAAACTCGACTCCAGCACGATCGAACTGGGAAATATGGAGTCATGTTTTCACTACAATAACAACTGAAATGAATTCAATGCATAATAGCACTGAAGTTCTCACCAAACTTCTCATCTCTGCTGTCACATGTTGCAAAACACAGCTTATATAGAAGTCTTGAAGCTTGGGGCTAATTTCACATTTTTGTTGCCCTTTACTAACTAAATGAGCTACTGAGTGGACTTGCTGTAGGAAAGATCCCATCCTCCAGAAGCTCGTCTTCGCTCAGGCTGATGTGAAGGCAGGTTTTGTTGAGGGGTGATGAAAACGGAATCGTGTGCTCGTAGTTGATGGGAGTGGCCGAACGAGGCGGGGTTCCAGCCAGTGGGTGGTCCTCTGGCAAACTGCTGCACGTGCTGGACGTAGAGAGGTGGGCGGAGTTGCGATCTTCGAACAGCTTGTTGTCAGAGCGCATGCCAGAATCTTCGCTCGCCGAAAACGAGGCGCTAAAGTCGTTACCGAGGTCAGCTGAAGAAACGGAACACGGTGTGACGTCTGGGAAGGTCGAGCTGAAGGCCAGACTCGACGCCGTTTCAGATCCTGTTCTGTTCGGTCGTTTTCGGTTGACGGGAGGAGGGGGCGGGTCCAGTTTTGGGATTATTTCTTGAACCCTGTGTGGAAAAATAGACATAAATGAAAAATTACTTGAAGGACTTGGAAAATCTGACTGGCAATAAAGTATTATTATTATTATTATTATTGTTATTATTATTATAATCTGTCTATATGTGGCATCAAGGTAAAGTTCTTTAAAAACATTTTTTTTTTTTTTTTAAACTATCAGCTCCCTTGTGTGTGTGTGTGTGTGTGTGTGTGTGTGTGTGTGTGTGTGTGTGT
>JAAIIK010000078.1:1943116-1964460 GCA_014706435.1 Silurus glanis
TGTGTGTGTGTGTGTGTGTGTGTGTGTGTGTGTGTGTGTGTGTGTGTATTGGGAGTTGGGAGGGTGGGCGTAGTAGCTTTCTCCACCTTGTTATTATGCAATCTTGGGATATAATGTCCTGCACAACTCTAATAGATCCATTGTCAAGCTTGTCACAGATATCACATATTATCTGCCCAATGTCTAATATCCCAACCAGCCTTTGCTGTATTTAGCTTAACCTGTTCTCATTAACCCCTAGATCCGGACCACAAAATGATCTTTTTCACCTTTTTACATCTTCACAAAGGAAGATTCACCAAGCTAGAGATTCTGGCAGAGCCAAACAAACCTCCACTTGACTGAAGCTGTGCTTGGGCATGTAAAACTCTGCCCTATGTTTTCTCATTTACTCTGGGTAAAAAAACGAGTCTCCACAGGAGCAAAATGAATCTTTGGTCATTAGTAAATCATGATCATGTAATCAAAAACATGCTAAGGGTTTTTACAGGATTTCACAAAAATTGGGAAAACACTTTAAACACGTTGCCTTACACAAATTACAATATTTATGTATAATATTTATAGTTCAATATACTTTATTCCCAGCTCAAATAGCCAGTGTAAGATCAGTGGAGTTTATAAACTGTGTTTAACTATAAAAAATGTAGATCTCAAGCCCAAGTGCACTAAACTTTATTCAATATTTAATGCTCACCCACTTTCATAAACATCTCAGTAAACAATTAAAAATGCACATGCAGCGTGGTTCTGAAGTTTAGCAAAGTTATATTTAAGTTTCCTACTAAAACAAATGGCACTGCTGGCAGGACACAAGACATAAAAACGACCTTGTAAATGATTGTATTATCCCTTCAAAAGACTGTTTTCTTTTGCACTGCAGGAGATATCATTTTAATCATAACCAGTCATAATCTCTGAATGCAAATGATGTTCCCTGCATAAACACAGAGGAAGAGAAGTCATTGCTGAGTGGATACGATGCTGGACTTCTAATCAGATGGTTTTAAATCCAAACCTGAACTCTGCCAACCTGCCAATGCTGAGCCCTTAAGCAAAGCTCTTAACCCGCAACTGCTCAGTTGTATAAATGATATAAATGCAAGTCTGTGTGAAGGGTGTAAGGGTGTGTGCCAAATGTAAAATGTAATGGTTTACATGGTTTTGAGTAGAAGATCTTGAGTGGCCTGCTACCTCAACCCTATTGAAAACCTTTAAGATGAAATGGAACGTTGACTTCACCCCAGGCCTCCTCACCTCACCTACCATACATCAGTACCTAACGGTACTAACGTCTTGTGACTGAATGAGCAAGAATCTCTAGAGGAACACTCCAAAAACTAGTGGAACATCATCCCAGGAGAGTGGAGATTATTATAACAGCAAATGTGGACAATGTGGAATGGAATGTTTTAATAAAACAAATAAACGAAGAAGATGTTCATGTTGTGCATTAGGCAATTCTTCGTATCATGAACAGAATTTATGCTTAAAAAACTAGAATATTTACAATCAGTGTGGTAAATACATTATCTAAATAATATAAATTCATAGTATGCACATTAATTAGAATATTACATATACATATACATAATCTAATAATATTTATGCAAGCAGGCAACTGTCCTTCGTGTAGCTTGTAGATATACATTAGCTACAGGAACTACATTTGGTGCTCAGGGTGCCGATGGAATGCATCGACTCCTTTCCACTTTCTTTGTTTTTCTTCACAACTATTCTCTATACGTTAAAAACAAGACAACTAACTGCTTATAGGAAGAAAAGTTGCGAGAAGGAAATTGAAGAAACGTCAAGGTGAAAGATTGTTCCAAGAATTGAACAAGTTGTAACTGATGCTTTGCTGCTTAATTGACTATTTTGCACAGTTGAGGACAGAATCTCAAGTCAAATGTCATCGCAGCGCCGTGGCAAATGTATAACTAGGGAATAATCTTTGATATATTTATAGTAGTGTTTCATAGACCATAAGCTGGCTTGTGTAATATATGCTATCACTTGCTACATAGCTGAGAAAAAAATACTATGTTGGCACAATCCAAAGCTGGCATACTGTTAACTGAATTTGAGAACGCCAAAAAATAACAGTGTACAGTATATAGTGTGTGTGGTGTGATTGAGAGACCCCTGAGACTACAGAGGAGACTCAGTTCTCTGGGCACTTCATATAAACTGGGTTAAAAGCTGTCGTTTTTGAAACGAGGAATGCCGAAGGGGCAAACAGTTTTGTGATTGTACACAGGAAATGCAAAAAGAGTTACATCATACATCAATTTACTGTATCTCTATGTAAATTTCTCTCCAATTCTCCTATGTCAATATGTGATGTAGGCTGATATTGCCTCAAAGTGATTTGGGGATGTGTGGTTATTATGTAATGAATTTTTCAGAATGCCCAGGACACTCAAATCGATAGCACAAACCACTATTTTAACTCAAAGAATCAGAGACAGTATTCTGAAAGATCCAGGATAATGTGTATGAATACACAAATGCAATCACTTCCACGGCAATTCAAAGACTTTACTGTTTACTGTACTGTTTTTTTCTGTCCAATCTATGCACACATGTCTTATGTATTGATGGGCAATTAAAGCATTGTCAACCTTTAAGCTAAAATCGCATTTAGCCTCAGTGAGCCTATTCCTCCTCTCTGTCTTTCTTTGAGTCAGATGTTCGTTTCCATAGGCAATAACTGTCACACTGAATGGGACATGACGAGTGGGGATTTCCTAATGACTTTTACTCAAGTGCATAGTGTACATGTCATTATAACATGAATTTATCGATCTTTCAAAAATTCAATCTTCTTTCCTATATCTCATTCTATATACAGTATCCTTCTGTTTTTTCCACTATCTTTTTCTCTTATTGACCCAGAATCTTATCTATGTAATTAAATTTCAACCATCCATCCATCCATACATCTACCTAAACATTCACTCATCAATCTAATTATCCATCAAACTATATAATTCACAGAGCAAATCATCCATCCATCAACTGAACTATTCATCCAATCTATAATCATTATTTCATTAATATAATTATCCATCTATCCCTCTCATCGACCTAGCAAATCATTCATCTGTCTTTCTAATCATTCATGCATTCATCTAATTGTCCATCCATCCATCCATCCATCCATCCATCCATCCATCCACCTGGCAAATCATCCATTTGTCCACCTGGCAAATCATCTATTAGTCCCTCTAATCATTCATCCATTTATCTAATTATCCATTAATCCATCCATCATTCATCTATACATTTAATTAACAATCCAGCAAATAACAATGTGATCTATTTAAACATCCATCCATCCATCCATCAATCCATCCATCCATCAATCCACATTATCATTACCCATTTAAATTAGCATTTTGTTTCATAGTAGTGTGTTAACCTAAGAGCAGATATTTTAGATCAGTAATATGGCACAATCCTGTTTCCGAGGCCTTGCTTTATCATCACTGGCTTGTTTTGTTTCATTTTTTCCTGCAATCAAACTGTGAAATGTAGTATATGCCAAACCGACATCATACAATAGTTTGTAGTGTGGATGGACGATAGACACGAAATTCACCTGAGCTGAATTTCAAGTGTCGAAAAGTGAGAATACTTGTGTAATTCAAGATGTACTAGAAATTAGTGTTTCAGACTGGGATTAAACATGATTTCAATAAAAGATTTAAAAGTATGATTTAGCTTTCTGGGGAAAGGACAGTTATATATTTGGACTTTCTAAGATGATGAATACTTTGTCCATTTCTGTGACCCGAATGATTTCATCACATGGAATAGGACATTCTCTTTTCCACTGGTCCTTTTGTGCACCTAATAAATACAGAAACTGGTCATGTGTGTAGCTTTTACAGGAAACTCACAGACTATTAAAGATGAAGTACAAATGTCAACTCAGCAAACAAGGGCTTCTTGGGAAATGTAAGCAAACATGCTTAATGAAAAATGTGTTTCAGTACTGTAGCTCCATATTTACTTAACAATCATTGATATTCATGTGTGTGTAGCCATTAGAGCTTGAAAGAATTGTATACTGGCAAAGGCTTTTACGAATGAACACTTCATCTAAATGTCCATGACGGCTGTCATAACAAAAGTTATTATCAATATTGATGCACTTCAAAGCACTTTTCAGATTCAGGATCCTGTGGTTTTCTTGAAACCATGTATCAGGGTTGGAACAGGAAACTGGAAAACGGGTCGGAAAGGTCGTAATTTCACTGGTGTTTTTTAGCATTTACAGAAGGCATTTAATATTTAAAATGATTAAACCTGTAGTCATGTGATGTGCCATGGCATGAACAAGTTATTACTGGTGACGATATTACAATTTGGAATAAATACTATAAAAATATTAAAAACTATCTTGTAACGTTATTTATTTAACGTTGTGCGATGTCTGAGAAACAAGCTAGCTCCTGCTATCACTTTGCAATAGAGGCTGTTGTCATGTAATACTCTGAGAAGAAAAGAAAATGTGGAGATAAGTAACTAATACAAAGGAAACAAAACACAAAGAAACAGAAACCTGAGAGTGAAGACAAGGACTGTGGGAAACCAACAGCAACCATGGGAAAATAGATGTGAAACAATGAGTGCTGTGGAAGGTAGAGGTTATATACAAGTGCTAATGAGCTGTGAATGTGATTCAGTTATAAACAGTTATTTACACAAGCCTCTCTTTTTTTTTTACCCCTCGCTACATTAGCAAGAATGTCTTCTGTACTTAAGGTTTTCCTGTAGCAGACAATGTATTGTATATCCAGTGCACTGACACCCTAAATGTCAAACTGAGCAAAATCTCAGAAAGAAAAAACAAAAAAATAAATAAATATTTATCCAAATGTCTGCAATAGTTATGATATCGTCGGATGGGAAAACTTTGATGTCGCAGATATTCATGGGCAGGATTTTAAAGAATCAATCGTAAGCCATCGTGCGTCACGTGTACATTAGAGTACAATAAGTGTCTCGTCCGAATGTGTTCAGCTTCTATGTAATAGGCTGCCCAAACGTGTGCTTTGGAAGGAAAAATAGCTAGTCTACAAATATCAAGTGTTTCTCTACACGTGGAAAAAAAAACGAGTATTTTTATAGGTACACTGATGCAAAGGAGGTTTTTCTGATCATCTTGAAACAGTGTGAGGAAAGCAGGTCACCATTCTGTTTCCCTATCTCTCTATCTATCCTCTTTCTCCTGTTATAAATGTTTTCATCCATCCTCCTTTCATTTCAGAGTTCACTTTCTCACTGTTCTCTTTCGTTTCTCTCGCTCAGCGTTCTCTCAATGCTGTCTTCTCTTTCATCATCCTCCTAGCTTTCTTCTCTCAGTCTTTACTCGGCCTTCTCAAAGCTCTATAAAAGGAACCCCATCTTCCTAAGCACCTTTTGTTTGTCAGCCTTTGTAGCACTTGTGCACCTATATGCTCGTACACACACACACACACACACACACACACACACACACACACACACACTTGCAGAGCATGTTTTGCAGGGACAACGGCTGCTATGGTAATAGGACACAAGGGGCCTTATGTTACTGGTTCAGGGTCTGGAGTGACCCTTGATTTGAAAGAGGGAAAGCAGGAAAAAAAGGGCGGATCCCCACTGCGTCCATTCACTTGAATTGAATACGAAAGACAGACAGATGCTAGTGTGATTCAGCCTGCTCCTATAGGACCACTAATGAATATTCCTTCATTAAATATACTTCAGTTACACTCGTAAACATAAACGTGGACGGCACACGCGTGTACAACTGTGCAGTTTAACTCCATAATATATGGAGTTTCCTAGTGGGGAAGATAGTGAAGTGTGTGTATGTGTGTGTGTGTGTGTGTGTGTGTGTGTGTGTGTGTGTGTGTGTGTGTGTGTGTGTGTGTGTCTGTTAAGACTTTGCACAAACAAACAAATAAATAAATACAAGTAAAATTCAAAAAGATGAAATTGCACCTGGAGTAAAGGAGAGGGAAAACCACTGATTTGGACTGTGACCCAAGAGAATGCTGAAACAAGCTGAAAAGTTTATTTTAGTTCCAGGACAAGTACAAAGCAAAATTCAGAAGAGTGGTTCGATAATAAATCACGAAACTCTGGCAAAAACGGGCATGTGATATGTCTAAAAGTTTAGCACAGAGAGGTGAGTTGAATGCTGGAGAATGTGGTGACGTCATGTGACATCACTGACCCCTCGCAAAATAAGGGCGATGCCAGGCATGTGCCAGGCAAAACACTCATCTCGCGGTTCACAGTTAAAACAGTTTTGCACCGTCAAGCACCACACATTTTCCTCAGCAAATGTCACATACTAGTGAATTGAACATGGTATTTACTCACAAATCTTTGTTAGGCCTGTTTTAGAGGAATAACACACTCCAGACCAGGCTTTTATAATATGTGAATATATTTCTCTAACTGTTGTGTTTTATTTCTTACCAAATCCACATTGTTTAGGTATAAAGTGTCGGGCTGCAACATGTCCACGATGTAAAGAAAATGACATCATTACACACAAGGTGAAGGGCTGATGATTAAGACAGACTTCATTAAAGCTTGCAATATTTTAGCATTTATAATTAGCATTTCCTCTCCTCACACAGCCTGGAGAATCCACAGTGTACAAAGTGAGTGGCATTTTGAGGGATGAACAAATTTAGGGTAACTCCTATAGGTCACTACTATGAATTAGCTCATGGGCCGGCACACAATAATGAGTCCTTTCTTCCTTTCATTCATTCATTCTTTCAGTAACCCTAGTTCCTTTCGCTCCAGTCCATTCCACAATTTCCTCTCTCAGCTTACATCATCTATTCTGTTTTTTTTTTCTTCTTCTTCCAGAAAAAAAGACAAATCCCCACATGTATTTATATCAGGAGAACATGATAACTATAGAATCAGAAAAAAAGCCACAGTCCGCGCATACTACTTTGTTACGTTTTCAATAGTAACAGCTCGTGTTGATTTTGTTAATTTTATGCAAAAATTGAGCTCTTTTTAAAGTTCTTTATAAACATTAATGAAACGAGTCTCTGGTACATGGTCAGCACATTGTGACATTTGCTTTTCAACCACGAAAGGTTACTGTACTTACTTCTATTATGAGATCATGTAAAGAAAAATATATCATGTTGGACAATGTGTAACTTTAAACTTTGCTATAGCAGACATACACTATATGGACAAAAATTAATAGTCATCTGACTTTAAGATGTGCTTTCTGAACATCATAATCCACAATCAGTCCATATTTCCTGTTGTAATCATTTACAATATTCCGGGAAGTTGTCCAACTAGATTTTCCACCAGAAAAGAGGCATTGCCATGCAGGAACAGGTCTTGGTCTACTAGTTCAAGTAAAGGGAAAATTTTCTTCTACAATATAATGAGGTAACAGTTTGGGAAAGAACCACATATGGCTGGAAAAATAAGGTGTCCCAATATTTTAACCATAGGGTGTATCATTAACACAAAAGAAAGAATGCTTTATAAAAAACTTCTGGAAGAAACGAATTAGTCTACAATTTCAAAATAGCACTGGTCTGAATGCAGGTCAGAGATATTCTCTTCCTCTCACTTACACACAATATTGTAATATATTTATATTCCCATGTTTTCGAGTGTGCTGTTTATGTAACAAGGTGACCCATTTCCACAAGAATCATACCCCAACATGCAGAGAGAGGAATAAATCATGAATCTCAAACCATGGGGTATCAAATCCTGCTCCACTGATATCGAGCAGTTTCAATTACTGTCACCATCACCACACACATTAATACCACTCCATAATCTGGGTCTCGGTCTCCCAAGTTTTAGACATCGCTACAATTATAAGGCAAGCATAAAATAAAATGATTCGTTTGTGTTTGCAAGTTGAAAAAAAAAAATTCTAAGTAGCTGTTTTGCAAAGAATTGCTCCTATGTTGTTTATAAAATCTGGCACAATGATTTGGCATTATATAAAATAAACATAAAATAACCCTACACCACACCATAATTCCTTATGTTATTCTACACAGTTACAGTTAGGACAGTTGCGACTGATTCAAAGACTGAAATATCTGGCAACTTTTGCCACTTTATTTGTCATTCTCACATCTTCCAAATTTGATCCTATCATTAATGTGTTTTTAATAATCTTTGTTCACCACTTTACTGTATGTGTTTGAGTTCTTTCACAGAAAAAAAAAAACAAATTTTAAGCAGATTTGTGACATTGATCATGTAAAAGACCTTATATGGGGAAGGTGGTAGCTCAGTGGTTAAGGCTCTTGGGGGTTTAAACCTGGGAATCCACAAGATGCTACCCTTGGGTCCATGAGCAAAGCCCTTAATGAATTTAATCTAAAATGGATCGTCAGGTTTTACAAAACCTTGTGGCATCCATGTTAGTGCAAGTGCATACGGCTATTAAAGAACGAAGTTCCAAATGCTAAGAATCTCAATTTTTTTTTTTTATATACTCATTATACACACCCAGCCACAATACTTTTTTAATTGCAGTAATATTTATGAAAATGTCCTCAGTTCCACAGGAATCACACAAACACACTACATAAGTAAAGCATGACTCTCTATCTTTGGATTGTCAAACTCATTCCATTGCACTGTTACAGCGCTACTTTAGGGTTCCCCAGATCAGTATGGTTAGTGGTTTTCAAAAAACCTAAACCAAATCGTGCTCCATTTCTGAGCAACATTCTCAAAAAAATAAGGCAAGGAAAATAATTCCTATAAAAATCTTGTTTCATAATCATTCACTGTGTAACTGACCCATGAGCATTTATATACTGACTACAAATTAGCCTTTATAAAGGACTTTTCCTATGAATATGTATTTTCTGTGGCACTGAACACAATAATCCTCACACTACCAGTATAAAGTTGACAGAACCAATCAATGTATCAAGATAAGTAATCATTTATTGAGGATGTAGCAACACAACCTAGCATAAACAATAAAGAAACACGAACCACAAGGGTTTCAAGATTTCATACAGTAGGAATCTATGAATAAATGCACGTTAAGACTTCACAAAGATAATGTGAAGTGACTGAGTATAAACAGACAAACAAATTAAGAAGTAAACACTGAATGGGTAAACACACGAGAACTAAACATTGAACAGGATAGAGATAAAGACATGACTAAAATCAAAACAAGGCGGGAAAAAATGCAATTCAATATGAAAGCAGAACTACTGATTCTGAGAACCACCAAGTATACTGGGAGAGTATATTTCTGACACATACTATTTTATGTATAGCTAGCATGACCAATACTGTAGTTATAATAAAAGTGAGGGTATTTACTACAAAAATTAGGATCTTCCCACCTGAAATTATAATTTAATTACTTCAAAGTCAGTAAATTGTTGTGCAAATCTATAATCAGCCTATTAGCTAACAGTCCTACTAGCTACTTTAGACACGTTCCATTATCCCCAAACTCCATGTTCTTAGATTCTTCATTACTTATCAAAAAAGTAACCACTTGATACCCAATTATCTAAAATCAGGGCTACTGTTCCTATATTACAAGCCAAATTAAGATGTCATCAGTCTTTGAAAATAGATTGCGTCCTAGCCCTGAACCTCAGTCGAGTCCTATGACTTGGATACCTGCAATTACTCTTGTGAAAAATGTGTCAGGTTGCCGCAGCTGGAAGGACATTCAGTTCCACTATCCTTCAGCTACAAGCAGAGATCTAAAACTCACACCACAACATATCTAATAGCTGTTTACTGTATATTTATGAAACATTATAAAATACATGACTGCTCACATTCCAGACACAAGAATCAACAAGAATTAAGCCTGCCTCAACTCAAGTCTCCTAAACGCTCCTTTTTTAAAGGATCTTTTGAAAATGCTATATCGTTAAAAAGCTCGTTTGTGGTTAAAGCTCGATGTGTGGTGACTTACTTTGCAGGAATGACCTCATCGGTTATGAGCCTATAATCATCGTCCAATGCCATATTTACTCATACTTGGGGGGAAAATGCTACCGTGATACCGACACACAATACCACTTAGTACTTACTTGATGCAAGTTTACTGTTTGCTGTTGCACTAATGAACAGGTGGCACAAAATGACAGTTAGTGATGGCAATCTAAACAAAGCAGATTGCTAACGGTGCTCTGTGTAAATATCAAGAGCAATTACTAGAATCTTCTTGCAATATAACTTCCCTAATAAAATATCTAAAACATCAATCTAGCAACATGCAGGAGAACCTGACTATGTAGCAAATACTAGCTAGGAAAAAAAATTCAGGCAATGGAGAGTGGCAGTGAAAATAACAGCTTCTACCAAGTATGTTATTTTCGATGACCAGCCACTATCATTCTTTGGTAGTCATAAATTCTGACAAAAGAAAATCTTTAAACTTTTCTTTGCAATCATACTTAATACAGGGTAACAAATTTACCTCATGTATAGGTGGTTTTATAACGTCAACTGACTGTATAAGACTGTAGAAAGGACATTACTAACAATCTTACATTCCGGTGCTTATGTTAGTTCTCACTCCCTGGTGTTTTGTATTGCTTTAAGATTCATAATCACACTTTTGATATCACCCAAATGAGGATGGGTTCCCCTATTTAGTCTGGTTCCTCTCAAGGTTTCTTCCTCATAACGTTGAGTTTTTCATTGCCACAGGTCACCCCAGGCTGCTCATTAGGGATAAATACACATCATTCATCTTAATTCTTAAATTCTGTAAAGCTGCTTTGAGACAATGTCCATTGTGAAAAGCGGTATAGAAATAAAGTTGACTTGACTTGTTTTTCATTGTCACAAAGTAAACCAGCTAACAAAACAGATAATTAAAAGCTTCTAAAACACCAAAATTGTATTTATTACCAAGCTACCAAGTTCTTTAGTCATATTTGTATTGGTATTGTGAGTACCAAAAAACATGAGACGGACTATAAAGCGCACCCATATATAAGCCACACCCACTGAATTTTCCAAATATTTTTATTTTCAACATAAATAAGCCGCACCTGTCTATAAGCCGTGTCGACACTAATGTACTTTACACAGGCTTTAACGAAAGACACGTTACACATGGTGTAACGGGTGAAATATGTTGCGCTTCCTTTAGGAGCATAGCGGTATTTTGGGAAAAGACCGGCACAGCATTTTTCCGGTATTACTGCGTGTGTGGAGACCGAGGAATATGTCCTTATTATTTTCTGATGCTCATTTCTAAGTTTCTTTGACTAACCCGTAACGCTGTTGCCAAGAAAAATAAAAAAGCACGAGTTATGGAAACCTGTCTGTGCTTATATGATTTCTGTTGTAACTGGAGTTAGTGAGCTCTCCCTTCACCCAGACTCAACGCGTTACAACGGCTTGTATCTAAACAGTAGCCGACCAAGAAAGTCATTGTTCACTGTCTTCCTCCTTCCTTTCACAACTATTTCTCTCGAGAGTTTATCTTTTGGCATCGTCGTGCGTTTAAAAAAAAAACGTTTTTTTCTCCCGAAGTCGTGCAGCTCAGAACACAGGTGAGGTGTGATTTTCGTTTCCGTTCGGAAATTTCATTGGTCTAATGTTATGTCGCTCAGTTTTTTGGCTTGAAGTTTGTGAAACCGGGAAAAACCAGGAAAAATTCATAAATTAGCCGCTTCGTTGTTTAAGCCGCGGGGTTCAAAACGTGTGAAAAAAGTAGCGGCTTATAGTCCGAAAAATACGGTAATTACCATTTTCCATTACCATTTTCCATAAATAGATCAATTTAAAGTTGCACAAAATGTTTTCTTGCAAACACTTCAATTAAACTAAATTCAATTCAATTTAGTTCAGTTTTATTTGTTTATTTGTAAGTTTTAACAATTGACATTGTCCCAAAGTATCATTACAGAGATAAATAAATGTATCAGTTTATCCCTCATAAGTTTATCCCTAATGAATGAGCCAGTGGTGACTGTGACACCTTGAGAGGAACCAGACAAAAGAAAGCCCATCTCCATGTGAGTAAACCCTGTCAGCTCAAAGCAGTGTTCAGTGCAACAACTGAAAGTAATGACAATTGTATATCAATTTCTAGCCATTTATCAATCATAATGGTATTTCTAAAGACAATTAACTGTATCATTTTTAAGAATGGAGTATCAACCAAACAGTCTGGGTGTCTTTAAATATTGTCTAATATAAGGTCATATTTTATGGCTACACTTATCATTATACATGTTATTTATCACAAATTAACTTTAAATAACCTATAGGACCAGCACTACATATCTGTTCTGATAAGCTGCTTACTTGAAATCAGGTCTGTAAATGGAGAGGATGTCAAAGATGCATTGTAAACTGTAGTTTAATTATTTACATTCAAATATTACAATAGGACACAAACATTTGCCCCTTACCGTATGCACAACATGTCAAAATGACAGTTTATTAAGTCATTTGTATTTCTGTGTGGCAAAATTGGACCAATTCACTGAAAATTATTAGCTATATTAACAAATTATTATTCAGATCAATGTAGGTACAACACACACACACACACACACACACACACACACACACACAGAGCAGGTGGGAATCAAAACTGTCTCTGCATACCTAATTTGCAGTCCTATAAAAAAAAAAGAGCGCGAGAAAGAAAGAGAAAGACAGATAAGACATTCTCATTACAGCGACCTAGAAAACATCATCAGATACAAAGTTCATAATGCAGTCAGGCCTTGTATAATTTCTTTTTAATAAGCAGGAAACTATTCTAAGTTTGATGGTCCGCAGTCAATGACAAAGGCGTAAAAGAGGATGAAAGGTAGAGGAAGATATCCTCAGGTAAAAATAAATCCTTGTGATCTTCTGTCATCTTCGCTGACAATCAACACAGAAAACCCACACGTTCAGCACACCAGGCTGAGAAACACAATCAAGCAGCAAATCAGAAGAGAAGAGAACAGGAAAAAAAAAGAAAGAAAACAGAATAAACACATGGAGAACAATGATTAGATACCCACTGGAGAAGCGTGCAGTGTTTCCAACCCAAAACTGTGTTTCTAGAACAATATCATCTAAGAGAGGCATAATAAATGCAGTATTAATGTAGGATAAATCATCACCCAGTATGTAGGAAGATTAGCAGGGATGCAACAACTAATAGATCAATTCGATAATAATCGATAATGAAATTCGTTGTCAACGAATGCCGTTATCGATTAGTTAGTTAATCGGTGTTAAAGGCGAAACATCAGCACGGTAAGCAAAAACTGTATGATCCTCATCATGTGAAAATGGTATTGTTGAACGAAGTTTGATGTTCGTATGCTAACTTCGGGACGGTTGCACTGGATCTGTTCTGTCGGCGCGAACTAAACGAATTAAAAGGGTGCGAACAAACACTAAATCTGAAAGCAGCGAATAAAAGCAGCAGGAAACGATTAAATTTTTTAGTCACTGTTGTGGTTTTCAGCGAATGCTTACACATTTGTACACCGATGTATTGTTTTTCCTTTCTTTTTAAGGCTGTTAGCTTGCTGCCTTTCTCTGTTCTATTCTCTTTTCATAGCATTTGTCTACAAATATGGTTAACTTCTCTGTTTTCATAAGTGATTTACTGCAGCTTTACTACTACGTTTTTAATGTTTGTATATTGTATTTATGTTTATATCATTTTATTACACAATTTACACCTTGCACACTTAAAATTTTTTATTATTTTTTTTTACTTTTTTTTTTTCACAGAAAGAAACAACCCAGAAAGAGTCAATTTGTTTAAAGGAGAAATTCCCCATGTACCACTACGTATATGTTTTAAAATGTCTAAATTAAAGACAGTTAAATTCATTAACTGGCTTTTGCTTTTAGTACACTTTAATACATATAATACCCTGAATTAGTTTCTATATAGTTATTATAATCAAAAAAGCTTATTTTACTAAAAAAAAAAAAAATAAAAAAAATAAAAAAAATAAAAAATAAAAAAAAAATTCTTCGATTAATCGGAAAAGAAATCGCCCGATAATCAATAATCAAAATAACCGTTAGTTGCCGCCCTAAAGATTAGTGTCTTGCTATAGTTGTATGATGTGAAATGTTTGTATTTTTCAATCGAAAGTTACAAACCTCAAACTGAGTAAAAGAAAAAACATTCTGTAGAGATGAACCAAAAATAACTTGTTATTTCTACTTAAACTTATTATAATTATTAGGTTTCAGTTTCTACACAATAAAGCTGTAAAGCAAATGCTTCTCATCAACAGATTAACAAAAAGTTTGACATTTTCTATGAGGAAATGATTATTACATCATTTTTTAAATGTGCCTCCTGTGCATAAACTTCTAATTAAATCTGAATAAAAAAGCAAAAACTGCCTGCATTTTTGCCCATTATGTTCGAATATAGAAATGAAAGAGAAATACCAGAGGCTGATTGGTAAAAGACTCATTTACATTTCAATAAAATATAAACAAACTGTTTTGGAATGTGCCATTATGGAAATTAATATTTAACTATTAATCGAATGTACGGTACAATTCAAAAAAGCAAAAAAGTTCAACACTGAGGTTCGAACAAATTGGATTCAGTATCAAACAAAATCATTGTAGATGTTCTGTAACCTTAAACTCATCTCAATTTCAGGCATTTTCCAACCCCTTGAACAAAATATTCAGCTTTCACTGAATTTACATGAGAAGAATCATTGAAACTCCAATGTTCCGTGTCCCCAGTATGCAAAACCCTTCTATTAAAGGAGAACTCACACTGACTTTGTGTTACTACAACCGTATTTTTCACAAGCTCTGTTCTAAACATAACCTCTGCATAGAAATGACAGCATGTGCGTGTAAGTGCACCGGGCTTTAATCTCATTTATCCACACTTGGTTTTGTTCTGTGCACGTACAGTAAACCCTCGAGAACAATAACGAGCAAACACCACTACGCAAATTAGGCTCAAGGTGAACCACCTACTCACACATGCATGCACATGCACATAGGTGCGTTTAATAGAGATGATGAAGTGGAAGGAGATTTTTCCCCCCCAAACTACTTATTAATGAACCACATTCAAACTGCTGGAGGAAGCCAAGCCACAAAAACACAGCACCTGCAGAGGAACCAAAAAATGACCTCCAGCAGCAAGGGTGTGAACTTACTCTGATTCTCCGCATAGCAGCCACGATCTCCATGCGACTGTTGGGTCTCGGGACATCCAGACTTCCAATATACTGTAACACACACAAATGCAAGTAGGAAAATTTGTGCAATGTTTAACATATTTAGGAAGGAGTCAGAAGTAAAAAGGTGGAAAGAGAAATCAAATATTCTGCTCAACTAAAAGTAGTTTTACTTCAATGACATTTTACATAAGTACAAGTACAGATACTGGTCTAAACATCTACTCAAGTAAAATGTAAAAGTCAAATTTACAGAGTTTTAACTTTTTTTTTTAACAGCGGGGGGGTCAGGTGGGGGATTCTAGTGTAGTTCAAAAAGGACAAGGGAATATAAATCTCAAACTAGTTGTTTTTTAATTGAAGGAACACCTTTACAAATTAAAGTGCAAAAACAAAAAAAAAACTACAGTCCATGACTTGAGTCGAATGTGAGTTATGCACTTTTGCAGCAAAAAAAAAAAGTCCTGTTATAATAATAAAAAATAAAGTAATAATGTAATTTATGATGAGAGAAATCGCAAATGCAGATTCAGAATTCAGAAAGCGAGCTCACAAACTTCTGATCCTACGCCATTTTGTTTTCTCTGTCTGCATCACTGTCTTGTCTGTCTCCAAGCGCTATTTTACTTTTTTTTTTTTTTTACTAAGTAACGAATATGATTTAAAAAGTAGTTAAGTACAATACTTCACACAAAAAATGAGATTTTAAGAACTACTATTAAAAGTAGAAGTACTTTTAACAGTACAAAAAAAACGACTCAAATTTAGTAAACTTTCTTTCGGCTTCTCCCATTAGGGGTCGCCACAGCGGATCATCCGTATTCGTGATCCGCATGTTCGATTTGGCACATGTTTTTACGCTGGATGCCCTTCCTAACGCAACCCTCCCCATTTATCCGGGCTTGGGACCGGCACTAAGAGTGCACTGGCTTGTGCAACCCTAGACCGACTCAAATTTAGTAACGCGAGTAAATGTTTCTTGATTTCCTGACAATTTGTATTTCTTGTCTTATTAACTCCATGAAAACCTTTGCTGCTTTGAAAAACAAGACCATCATACACTTCCCATTAATGCTCACGGTAGAGCACCATCTTAATCAACAGTACAAGGATTGAGACAGTGAAGAGTGAGGTGCAAAGTGTCCATGTTTGTGTACCACCTTCTGGTCTTTCCATAATTCATTTTCATTCTACAGAACATTCCTCTGTCTAAATCCTGGTCCCAAGTAGAGAAAGCCAGGTCACTCAATCACCAGCTCAAGGCAAAAGAGTCAGACTTCCAGATTTTCAAACTCCTCAGTCTATCATGGATGATAATCCCAGCAACCCTGCAGAGGAACAGCCTGTACTCATGACCTTATTCTTTCTGTCGATATCCACAGCCCATGACTGCAAGACAAGACAGCGATGTAGACAGAGATATTCATCAACCGAGTTCCCACTTGCACACTGATCATTTCATGCCACTGTTCATTCTCACCATACCTATTCATCTTTCCTGGTTGAACTATACTCCTGAAGCCTGGTGTGCCAGATCCTAGCAAAACATCTCCTGCTGTGGCCTGAAAGAAATAGCACTGGGGCCTGATCCTTGCCCTTTACCTTCCACTGCTGTTTCGGCTGCTTGTTTGTCTGGCTTTGTTTGCATTCATGATTCATCTACTTGCTCCAGGCGTTTAGAATATCCGACTTAAAAATCTAAAGAATTACTGTTGTGATCATCTCAAACATCCTACTGGCAATATGCTCTCAACCAAGATCCTGTACAAGTCTAAAGCATCTCATACTTTTTGTCCTCTCACCATATGTCTGTTTGATGACTTATAATCCCCTCTGTATTGTCACCCAAAAGAGGATAAGTTCCTGTTTGTACATGGTTCTTCTATTTCAAGGGTTTTTTTCTTTGCCAGTTTCCAACATGCCGAATAGAGATCTAGATCGAGACTACTACTTTGCCGCACCTCCTGCTGAAAGTGTTATATACGAATAGGACATTTTGATTGACATGCAGATGAAACACCAGAAGTTATTAAGTTGGTCTGTAGCACTAATATACCTGAATTTCGAACACTATAATCAACACCTTGGAATTATAAGATTGCACCAGACACTTCTGTGATTTTAAGAAACCGAAGCCAAAAGACCTTTAGAATGGTAAAAGCAGACACAAGTTTTCTTTGCGTTTTTTTAAACACTAACGCTTTAAAGTAAAACGTCCTACATTTAAAAAAATCTAATAATCAGATATTTCTCAGAGATCTTCCAAAATATATCTCATGATCTGTTAAATATATCTCTATATTTTAGTACCTTTTGGGAAAGCTGTTATACGCTATTCTGGATCAAATCCACTTCCACTTATCATCCACCTTCTCCAACCCTTTTTAAATCCTTGCCCACAGCAAAAAAAAATAAAAAAAAAAATAATAAAAAAAAAAGATCTTGAATCTGCATGAAAGCTTCGTTCCTCCCAAGGATAAAAGTTCAAAGAATGAAAATCTAAAAAAACGCCTTAATCATCCGTCACACAATTTGAGATAAACACTGACACTGTGTAAATAATCGGTAAGTAATTATGAATAGATTTTCTGCAATGTTTGGTGTGCATTCTTTCAGAAACTATGCTTATGCTCAGATAAAATAAAGAAAACAATAATCATGCCCCCACCGCATCTTTAAATGTCCACTTTAGGTGAGTGTGTGCCCCCAACAGCCTCAGATTGCTGTTCATAACTGACTGGTATGAAACCTAATGCTATCTTTTCTTTATTTTTTTAATCTCATACACCTTTAGGTTTGATGTATCCTGAGATGCCTTTCTGCTCACCAAGGTTGGAACGAGCGCTTATATAAGTTGCTATAGACTTCTATGCATCTTAGACCAATCTGATCATTCCCAGCACCAAGCTGTTTCGGCCTGCCGACTCTCTGCAGATGGGATGTTTTTTGTTTTCCGCACCATTTCTGTGTAAAATCTAAAATTGATTGTAAGATCAACAGTTTCTGAAATACTCTGTTGTCCTTCTTTTACTTTTTATTTTATTTTTTTATTCTAATTATAATTTTTCATATGAATATTAACTGAAGCTCTTCACTTTTATGCAATGCCGCATGATTGGCTGATTGGTTAAGTTCATGAATGCAAAGGTTTTGCTATTAAGGTGGATGGTGAATGTAGGTTTCCTAACAAACTAACATTAGTTCCACGATTTCATTTAATGTCTACAAAATGATATTAAATTGTCTGAAAAGGGAGTATTGTAATATTGAACAATAAAGCAGCTGCTTCCAGAGTTTAAAGAAACAAAAAAAGACCTAACTTTTCTCATGCACATCTCAAAAACATGTATTGTGGCAGATGATCATGGTCTGATTCAGGAATTGGACTGCATGCCACAAATATTTATTCATTGATAACTTGGATTTGACTTGGTCAGTGATGTATGCATGTATATTTCCTGCTCTGGAGCTTCCTTTATGTAAACCGTGTGTAAGGATGTAATCGAAATATACAAATCATTGCATATATATATATATATATGGTATATTATGAAAAGCAGAGTCATGCACGAGCTTCTCCTGCTCAGGTTACTTCTGAAAAGATTCTTTTCCACTCTTGTTTGGGTTTTTTTCTTCGAGGGATGTTTAAAAATCCCAAATGCTGCGTGCAATAATGAAATGCAAATAAGTTGAAGTCCACGCAAGAGCACTTGACTCGCTTTTGGCTTCACCTTGGCTTGGAAATTAATGCCGTGCTGAAACGCCTCGTCGTTGTGCAGCGGCACGCGCGAGTCCGCCGCGTCGTCCACCAGGTTGTACCTGTTCCGGCCAGGCATTTCCTCCCCAAACTCAGGAAAAATATAGATATTTATATTCAGAAAATAAACTAAACAATCCATACGTCCACGGGATATTCCACTCCTAAATCTGCGCTGGGTCGAGATCCACCAAACGTCTCCGTTTCTTCTAAAATGTCCCAGCGTGTAACCGAGGACCGGAGACCAGCACGCATTGTGGAGCAGGACAAATAAAAGGAGGAAGGATTCCAAAAATAAACAAAATATTTATATAAAAAAAAAATATGTTTATTCTTTCCACAACTTGCCCCTCCGACCTTTTTCTGGTTTGTTAAATATTTTATTACAGAATTCTAACTAAATACTGACACTCCGAACCGAACCCGTTACCGCACTTCGAAAATCCCGAACAATTCCCAAGAGCTTCCTCCTGCTCGGGCAGGTTGGCACGCGGGCCGTGGGGCGGGGCTCATTTGCATATCAAAGCGCAATCTCGAGCGTATTGGAGCGAAGTTCTGTCACGTGACCGCGCAGGGACGTTGTTGTGTATGTTTACACACAGCAATTTAAAAAAAAATGACCGTTGTTTTGCGACCTGGTTCGAGCTCGACGCGTCACGTGACTTTCTGCCTCAAATGTCATTTCATGCTGCTACACATTGCATTCACTTAATATATAACTTTGTATGTATATTTATATTTTCTCTCTTTTCTTGGGAATTGTTCTGGATGAAGAGGTAAGTGGTTTCAAACATTTTGGAGAACTTCCCACAGATTCTCTCAAATATATATATATATATATATATATATATATATATATATATATATATATATATATACACAAACAAATTGCACAGAAAGAGATGGATGTATATAACAGACATTGACAGAAGTACAGATTAAAGTGATCCATTGTAATTGGTCCTTAAAGTGTCCATGTGCTGGTATAAGGTGACATGAAGTGACATTGTGCTGTGCCAGTCCCAAATTAAAGTGACAATCCAGAGTCAAAGTGACATATACAATAATGCAAAAATAATTGTTTGCCCCAATCAGTAATCTTTGTTCCCGAGGTACACGCTCCACCATTTCATATAACTCATTCAAAAAATTTTCTTTCTCCTCCATCTCACAACCCACTTGTGGAGCATAAGCACTGATGACATTAATCATCACGCCTTCAACCTCCAGCTTCCCGTTCATCAGAAACTCTATTCCTGGATAAATGGGGAGGGTTGCGTTAGGAAGGACATCCAGCGTAAAAAATGTGCCAAATCAAACCAGAAATTCATACCGAATCAGTCGAGGCCCGGTGTGACAGTGTGACAGCAGTGAAGTGTGCAGTGGGAACGACAGACTGGTTCTAGGTGGAGGTTGGACTGTATCAAGGATCGGCTCTGAGCCCTTTGCTGCTTGCAGTGGTGCTAGACAAGTTGACGGACGAGGTCAGACAGGAGTCTTCGTGATGTCCTTGTCAGTCAGAGTCATAGATAAAGTCTGTAATGTTTCCAGATGATTGATTTGTGGTGAGAGTAGGGAGAGTAGAAGAGCCTGGAGAGGTGGAGGTACACGCTGGAGAGAAAGGAGTAAGACAGAGTACATGTGTGTGAATGAGAGGGAGGGCAGTGGAGTGCTGCGGTTGCAGGGAGAAGAGGTGGTGAAGATGGAGGAGTTCAGGTACCTGGGGTCAACAGTGCAAAGTAATGGAGAGTGTGTTAGAGAAGTGAAGAAAAGAGTGCAGGCAGGGTGGAGTGGGTGGAGGAAAATGTTAGCAGGAGTGATTTGTGATAGTAGGGTATCTGCAAGAGTGAAAGGTAAAGTTTATATGTGGTGAGACCTGCAATGTTTTATGGTTTAGAGACAGTGGCATTGAGTAAAAGACAGGAGGTGAAGCTGGAGGTAGCAGAGCTGAAGATGTTGAGGTTTTCGTTGTGAGTGATGAAGATGGACAGGATTAGAAACTAGTTTATTAGAGGGACAGCACATGTAGGACGTTTTGGAGACAAGGTGAGGGAGGTGAGATTGAGATGGTTTGGACATGTGTAGAGGAGGGACATGGCGTATATCGGTAGGAGAATGCTGAGGATGGAGCCACCAGGCAGGAGGAAAAGAGAAAGACCAACGAGGAGGTTTATGGATGTGGTGAAGACATGCAGGTAGTTGGCTTGAAAGAGGCAGATGTAGAGGACAGAGTAGTATGGAGACCGATGATCCGCTGTGGCGACCCCTATATATATATATATATATGTGTGTGTGTGTGTGTGTGTGTGTGTGTGTGTGTGTGTGTGTGTGTGTGTGTATTAGTAATTAGTAATACAACAATGTAGCTTGAAAATAGACTATATATATATATA
>JAAIIK010000078.1:1964860-1986920 GCA_014706435.1 Silurus glanis
GAAGATGAATGAATGAATATATATACAAATACTTTTGTACTTTTACTATTATATAATATCTTCTCATACATAACATGGCCAAATCTAGGGCCCTGGCCAACTTTAGGCATCTCTGCTGTATGTTTTGTTTCTGCCTATTTGAAACACTTCTGCCAAATGTAATGCCAAATGTTCCATATTTGTAGTCTTCATGAAATTTATGTCCATTTTCAAGCTATTTTAATTGTTGTATTACTAATAACGCCTGACTGTGGTCTGGCCAAACTTAGTTGAAAACACTATCTATAACAGTGGTCCCCAACTCACGCAAGTGTTGCAGGGACCAGGGGAGGGGAAGGATTGTAACGCACATAACACAATAACATGCTTATTAAAATACGATTATACACATGATTTATTAATTTAATTATGACATATTTAATGAAAATGTAATTCAGCTCACCATAATGCAGAATGAGTGGGAGCTTAATTTATTGATGCATAGAAAAAAAACTGCGACTGAAACAAGGGCAGGAGATTGGCATAGGAGGAAGTATTAATTTTTTCAAAAAACAAACACTCTGCTGACTGCAAAAGTCAATAAAATAATGATAATAATTAATTTAATTTAAAATAATAATGAAAAAGGTTTTTTAATCTTTCTGTGCGGCCCGTTACCAGAGGATCAACAGCCTGATACTGGTACGTGGCCCAGTGGTTAAGGATCTCTGATCTAAAATATATTTTTATGCTAAAACATTACAATTTCTGTTCACTTGAACTAAAGGGTGCAAACCTTTTCCAGCATGACAAGAAGCCCAACATAAGCACTTGACCACACTTATGCTCTTATGCCTGAATAAACCGAAATCCCAACAGACATGCTACGAACTTTGATGGAAATCCTTCCCAGAAAATTAGGTCTTATTATAGCAGCAAATAAGTACGACATAGGGTGAAACAGGGTCTTCAACAAGCACACATGGGCATGACTATCAAGAGTTTATATTACTAAAAGTGTTGCTGCTTCACTTTTCTTGGGTCCTAGGATCAATGTACTGCATAAAAAATTAAGTCTGTGTGGTATTTTACATGTTCCTATGTGGGTTCCCCCCAGGTGCTTTGGTTTCTTTTTGCGGGTCAAAAACATGCAGGCAGACAGAAGCAACCAGTGGTGGGCCGTCAGGGAGAGCAAGGCCTTCTACAACTTTACAACCTAAATTCTAATATTTGTTCCATGAAATTGTATTAATTTATTCCCAACAATTTATTCTCTTAATTTCATAGCATTTCTCTAGGCTGCACTGCTTCCAGTACGTGTATGTGGATTGTAATCTTTTGTCCAATCAGATTTCAGTCTTTATGTGCCGCCATGTAAATCTCATCCGCCCAGGCCCTTCAGAATCAGTAGTGCTGGCCGATGTACCTTAGACTATATTAGCAATGGTTCTGTTTCTTTAACCAATCAGATTTTTTTATTCGCCTCACAGAATAGCGGCACCATTTTTCCGTTCTCTGATTGGTTGATCATAGGGAAATTGTTACACATGAATACATCTGAGTTAGACTTTATTATGTCCATCGAAGGCTGACAGAGGAAGAGAAATTGATTTGGTCTTGGACATAAAAATACATTTTCAAGAAAAGCTAGACATCGTGAGGAGGTCGGCCAACCCCGAAGCTAGCTAGCTTGTCTCAGCCTGGGAAAAGGTTTGTTCTCCACTTCCAGACCAGTGAATACGAGTGGTACCACTGGCTTACAGCCTCTGAGGAGCGGTGCAAATTGGTTGTATTTTATAAACATTTTAATGTTTTTGTCAGGTTATTAGACAAATTTTGATTCTGATCTGCTCCAGATGACGTAGGTGACACAGTTGTGGTTGTAGTGTAGAGGTTTGGAGTTGTCTTAACTGGGTTTCTTGCTTTGGTATTTATCCTCCATATGTGAAATGCCTCTCTCTCTGTAATGCCACGCGTTGTTTTATTGCTTTTTTGTATAGTATTGATGGTTTCTATAATTGCGACGTGATAGTGGTTGTATTAGGAGGTGGATTAAGTCGGGTAAGTCCTCACTGAAGGCCCAGGTACCAAATGCATGGCCTGTCACTGGAAGCAACTAAGCTGGTTTGCCTAAAGAAAAATTATGTTTTCATGCAAACCAGCATAGTTGCTTCTGTCTACCAGCGTTTTTCTGAACCGCAAGAAGAAACTGAAGAACCTGGGGAAGAAACTCACACGGGAACATGGAAAACTAGGTGGTGCATCTGATGCTGGTATTAGGAAAGGACCAAAAACATTTTCATGTTAATGTTAACAAGTTAATAGAACTTACTTTAACATGCATTTTAAATTCAATGGCAAAATTATATGATTGTATTCTAAACTGGGCTTTTTAAATAGTCACTGGATGGATATCCCATTTTTTAATTGGACATGTTTTGAGCATTATAGTGCTCTGAAATCAAATCAGATATTATATAATTCCATAATAAATAAGCTTTCAATTGTTCACAACTTTTTTCCAAGATAGTTTTGCTAAATGCTTAGGAAACTGTTCAATGTTAGACATTTTAAGAACTTAGCATACAAAGCAGATGACCTATCTTCTTTAATTCATTTCTTATTTATAAAATTTTGAGTACTTTATTAATCCTGAAGGGAAATTGTCATTTTTCACATAACCCAGCTAGTCAGAGAACAGGGCACACCATGGTACAAAGACCCTTGAGCAGATTACAGTAAGTGCCTTGCTCAAAGGTTCAACAGTGGCAGAGCATAATGCATATGGCTAAATTTAATACATATTTACAAATAAATATTTGTAAATATGTATTAATATATTATATATTAATATATATTTTCAAATATAAATATTTCCATTTCTGGGAAGTGTAAACCTGACATTCAGAGTGTTTAAGTGTCTTCTATTACATTAAAGAAGCTTGGAGATTGAATGTACAGTACTGTGAATCCTGTTTTAAAAATTAGAATTAGAGCGCTCTCAAGTGGCTGGTCCATGGAACAAGTGCAAAATTTGTGTAGTGAAAACAGAAAGCCATAATGTCTCCATTGTTATCAGGATATTAACAATTACAGTTACAGTTATGACATAGGATCATTTCTCCTGAATCTTGGTGTAGAATGTTGCTAGAGCAACATGGCACAATGTCCTTTTTTAATTGCGATTTGACACTTTAGATGGAAAAATCTTTCAAAATCGTTTTCACCATATATAAAATCAAAGTTTTCACATAAAAGGAGGTGATTAGGGGGTTAATCCTATTAATGTGTTTTCAGTCATAAATATACCAACTTCTTCTCCATGGTGGGCCAGCAAGGCCTTCTCTGCTGGCCTGAACTACAGTAGAATCAGACTCTACCAAATCAGAATCACTGGCTTGCGTTTCAATATATTTCTGTTCACGAATTCAATTATTAATTGTTGCTGGGGTCAACAGAAAGTATCGTAAGGCCATCGGAGTCAGCACTGAGACTTTTTTTTTAGCTTAAACTCCATGTTGCTGTTGCCTTCTAGCAGGTGTATGATCATGTCAGCATTTTCACATCTTTTGATTGGATGGTTATGGATAAATAGATGGTTAGCTAGTCAGAGCCAGCAAACCGCATCTGTAGCAAACTGCACAAGCTCAAATATAATTGTGTGAATTTAATAGCTGTTTATTCATTCCACAAAGACAGACAGAGAAAAACTAATTTGGTCATAGATACACTTACAAGGACATTTACAAGATGGATATTTCAACAAAAACTGGACATCACAAGGAAAAGTCAGTCAAAATATTTCAAACATTTGTTAAGCTTTTAGAAAAGAGTGCAGGCAGGGTGGAGTGGGTGGAGAAGAGTGTTAGCAGGAGTGATTTGTGATAGAAGAGTATCTGCAAGAGTGAAAGGGAAAGTTTATAGGACTGTGGTGAGACCTGCGATGTTGTATGGATTAGAGACAGTGGCATTGAGTAAAAGACAGGAGGTGGGGCTGGAGGTAGTAGAGATGAAGATGCTGAGATTTTCGTTGGGAGTGATGACGATGGACAGGATTAGAAATGAGTTTATTAGAGAGGACAGCACATGTAGGACGTTTTGGAGACAAGGTGATGGAGG
This sequence comes from Silurus glanis, assembly GCA_014706435.1. Classification (NCBI taxonomy): domain Eukaryota; kingdom Metazoa; phylum Chordata; class Actinopteri; order Siluriformes; family Siluridae; genus Silurus; species Silurus glanis. The sequence continues at coordinate 1,968,959 of JAAIIK010000078.1, forward strand.
CGAGATTGAGATGGTTTGGACATGTGCAGAGGAGGGACATGGGGTATATCGGTAGGAGAATGCTGAGGATGGAGCCACCAGGAAGGAGGAAAAGAGAAAGACCAAGGAGGAGGTTTATGGATGTGGTGAGGGAAGACATGCAGGTAGTTGGGTTGAAAGAGGCAGATGTAGAGGACAGGGGGGTGTGGAGACGGATTATATATACAGTGGTACCTCGACATACGAGTGCCCTAACATTGAGTTTTTTGAGATACGAGTGCGCCCCGCGCCTCAGTCAGTGTTGCTGTGACGAATCTCGAGATGAATCAGCAACACTGGCCTCAGTCAGTGTGCTTGTTTGCCTCGCTGTCGAAGCATCTTTGAAAAGTTGTGCTCGCGTTTTATATGACTGGGTCAGAGCATCTCCAAAACTGCAGCTCTTGTGAGGTGTTCCTGGTCCCCAGTGGTCAGTATATATTAAAAGTGGTTCAGTGGTGAACCGGTGACAGGATCATGAGGTTCACTGATGCACATGGGGAGCAAAGTCTAGCAACAGATGATCTCCTGTAACTCAAATTGCTAAAGAAGTTAATGCTGTTGATGCTCAGTCAGAACTGTTTTGGCGGCAAAAGGGGGACCAACACAATATTAAGCAGGTGGTCATAATGTTATTCCTGGTTGGTGGTCGTAAACGTGGTCGGTGTATACTTTACGTCGCACTGCTCTACAGCGCCTCTCGTGGTTCAACAACAACAACAACAACAACGGAAAAAAAGAAACGCATTTTCTCTCGTGTCCCTCTGTGGGTTCCGTCCGTTGCGTGGTCAATGAGACCAAAACAGTCGCGGTGAATGTGGTGACAGTGGAGGTGCTTTGGGACGTGCACTGTTTTCTAGCACGAGGAAATCAAGAAGCTTTTCTACCTTCATACCGGGGATTTTAATGTTCTATTCGTTATTTATTCCGTATATTATTCCGAGATTAAAGAGAACATCATGGTGAGGAGGATGAACTGTTTAACGGAATAACAGAGGCAGAAATAGCAGGTGAATATGCATGAAGTAAACGCTTTTAAGATAAGTTAGCGTTTATTTTTTATTATTATTTGTGTCTCCGATTGGTGTAAAATGTCAGTAGCTGAATGCATTGCAATGCTTGCACTTGGAGCTCAATTGACGTTTTGGTAGATTCCATCAGTTGTGGGGTTTTTTTTCTTTTCCTCCTACAAAAAAATTTAAAGAAATGCATAATGCACAAAAAAATTGTGATAGAGTGTTGATTTAATATACGAGTGCAGCATATTGTGGAGAACAAATACTATTTAAAATAGATAGAAAAAGAAAAAATAATTTTTGGTGCTTGTTTATTTAATTGCATGCAAATGCAATGCACCGATTTTGTTTATTGTATTTATTTATTGCTAGATCTAAGGTAGATGTGTATTTAACAGGCTTATGCGCGAGCTGAGGCACTATGACTGATCACTATGAGAAGCCCAACGTGCACGAGCAGATGGAGGCGCGCGCTACCGGGCATTTACAGGCGTGTTCACCGGCATCCGGTCCTCGTGCTCCAGAAACCACCGAAAAGAGCTGTGGAAAAGTTAAGGGCAAACCAATAACCGGAATCGTGAAGCGAGGCCCCGATCTGGTGGCTCGGAGCAAGGCGCGCGCATGCGCTCCCGCCGCCGCCAAGGGCGCACGACGGCACGCGCTGACCCCCGCCGGAAGTCCGTGCAAAGCCGCGGAGGATGAGGACGCGACCAGAGGTGCAAGAAATCCACGATCGGTCACGGTGGACACGTCCAAAGCCAAAACGTCTCTGGAGGCGCTCAAGCTCAGCATCAGACAACTCAAATGGAAAGAGGTGAGAGAAACTGCAGGAGTTGTGACGTCACAACACGCATCTTAGTCAGCAAGGGCGTTTGTAGTATCTCCAGAACCCTGGCTCTGGGCATCACACTGATTCATGTGCACGTGCATCCACACCTGGAAGAGATGCACTATAGCTGATCCACATGCCAAGATTTCCTGTGGAAACCAGCAGAACCTCGAGGAAACCCACTAGACCACAATTATGCACGTTATTTTGATGCACAAGAGTGCAGCACAGCATTTAGTATAGCCACATGATTATTTTTATACAGCAGGTCTAGAAACAGTGATATTTCACCAGTATGTTCTATTTACTGTTGCTCCAGAAGCAGAAATAGATCCTGAATCCAAAAATCTATTGATTTGTACATTCCAGCCAGTATTACTTTATTTCATCTTCATCAAACAAGCTTTCAAGTTGTGTTCCTGAAAAAAGGATTGTTTGCTATGTTCATTGAGGATACCACCAACACTAATTTGGTAATTTGGAAATAATTTGCCATTGTCGAGTACCGGGGCCTGTCAATAGGTGGCAGTGTAGGTAGCACAAGAGTTACCTTGTTAATTCGTGACAATCGCATAAATGATGAGTGCGAAAGGTAGCAATTGACAGCACTGGAGATATATTCGAAAAGGAAAAATGCAAAATCCGGACCGGGCTCTGGACAAATTCTAACCGAGATGAAGGTCCTAGTATGAGCAGTGGTCAAAAGAAAGCAAAAGCAGCGAGCTTGAGGTAATAAAGTTATCTCTCGTTTGGATTTACTGTTTACTGTTAGGGATCTGACTGTACCGACTCTTTTATGCTTGGTGTGTACGGTGTGTGAAAGCTATCCAATGCTGCCATGGTCCCAAGCAGACTTAAACGCCCTCTCCGAATGAAATACCTGCCAGGTAAAAAAAAAAAAAAAAAAAAGACTATTCTGTACGCCTGCATAAACATATTAAGAAACAAAGAACTTTAATGAAAAAAACCCACAAAGTTGAAAAAACGAGCTCTCAAAGCTAAACTCATAGCCAAATCAAAATACATTAAATTGTCATTATATTAACTGTGTTAGACTGCAGTCATTTTGTGAAATTTTTTATGTCATATTATGATGTTGAGGTCACAGGTAGAGGTCAACCGATTCATCGGTTTTGCCGAGTGATCTGCATGGATAGTTGATTTCTGGAATTATCGGATGGCAAAAATCCATACCGACAGTTTTTCCGGGTTACGTTATACTGTACCAGAGCGGCCTCTAGAGGTGACTCAGATATTAAGCATTTTACACCATGCATTAGCATATTTTGTTTATTTAGAAATTACTAATTAAAAAAATTCATGTGGATTCGTTTTCATTCATAATGTATTTGATTTAACTGATGGAATTGGATGAATTTGTTCTGGATGACTTGTATGGCCGGTAAATGAATGTCCGCATGAATTTGTTAAATTGTCATTTTAACAAAATATGCTAAAGCCTGAATATATCGTCACGAAGAAGATGCCCGATTAGTAAATTTATCTCCTGAATGATACTAGAGTCAAATTCCCAGTGGCTCGAATACTTCAGCTGAATATTTCATCACCCATCACTTGCAACTCAATTTTGTTCTTCAACACTTCCAGAGTCGCTCGTGTATGGTTACATTTCACATTCTGGGGTAACAGAAATGACTCCATGCCTCCCATAAATATATTAATTACCCATTACATGGCACCATACGCACGGCCATGCGTGTTGTGTGACGGCTGCCTGGTGCGAGTTATACACACGACGAATGCATGTGAAGACTCACTCGTAACATTAAACCTTCCTAGTAAGCCTTGGGTTTCATATGATCCGTATCTGTTTTACCCTTTTGTCCTGTGCTGTTCGCCAATAATAAACCGAAAGACTTACATTCTTGGGTATTGATATTGGTAATGAGACGGACTGAAAAACAAAGACAAGTTACTTAAACTGTCACTCAAGTTACTAAATCCGACAGTGTCTGACAGCAGAGTAAAGCATGTTTGGCTTTTGTGTCTATAACTTACTTGTATTGGATTGCTCATAACAATGTGAAGAGTTTTAATGATTGACATTTTGAGTAAGTTTGTAGTCGTGTGTATGTGTGGAAACATATACATGTTTTTATCTTTTGTTGATGACGATATTATGATGTTGAGGTCACAGTTAGAGGTCAAACGATTCAACGGTTTTGTCGATAGATCTGCACGGATAGTTGATTGCTGGAATTATCGAATGGCAAAAATCCATACCGATAGTTTTTCCGGGTTACGCTATACAGCACGAGAGCGGCCTCTAGAGGTAAATCACTGACACAACGTACTGTTTATGATTTACTGATGCTGTTTACTGTCTTTATTTATTTGAAGTGCTACTTTTTGTTTCAGTTTAAATACTGTTTAATAAATCTTATTTATTAATATAATTCATATATTCATACTTATTTCATTTAGCCCATTTTCCAAATTCTGTGTTTTATTTTTGTAATAAAGTTCAGTAGTATTTTACATAGTGTTCATTTTTTTATCCAGTATTCATTTTTTATTCATTATCTTCTTCATCCTGGTCCTTTTCCAACTGTGTAATTATGCTTGTTATTATGTTTATGCCAATAGCACATGTTGGCCTTTTTTCTGGAAGTGTAGATCATTCTGAAATGTACTGCATTTTTTCAATTAAAAATGACAATGTAGTGAATGCCATTCTTTTTGGTGTGTCAAAAAAAGTCTCAGCTCTTCCCGCTGACGTTAAACACATGGGTCGCAGTTTGAAGGTAGAAAATGATTAGGCATGATTAGTGATTAATCTGGGATAATCTTATTTCTATCCGATCCCGTTTGCAGGTCAATGAGGGACTTAACAGACAGAAGCCAGTGTGGAAGCTACTTTTAAGTACTTGTATAAAGTTTGGATAGAAACATTTTTTTTTTAAACCAAAAGACTTGTAAATAATGAGAGTCACTGATCATAATAGAGATTTTCCTTGATTGTGTGTTTGTTTCTCAATTGCATGTGACCTTTCCACAACCCTATTTACACATTCCTAATCTGATCACATCCCTCGTTTCCTCAGTGTACCAGGTGCCTAATATAGAAACAGTGCTCCATCTCTATTACCCTGTTAAACAGTGACATAGTCCTCACAGAATCCAATCTGGTACACGTCATTTTACATACAGTTTGAACATCGCGTTTATATTTCATTCTTAAAAAGGCACAGCAGGCTCAAAAAAAAGCTCACTATTGAGATCTGTTGATTTCAAGCTGAAATATTGCATGTATATACAGTGCTCGTCAAAAGTTTGGAAACACCTTTTCATTCAGCGTCTTCAGACACCTGCATGTTTTTGCAACAAACTACAAACAAGATTTGGACAGTAAATGATTAGAAGAAAGTTTAGTGGACAGATGATTCTAAATTGGACATTTTTGGCTCCAACAGAGGATCTTGTGCAAAATGGAGAAGCTTAATGGTTTGTGGTTTCGGAGCAGTGAAGTTTGGAGATTTATTCCAAGTGAAAAGCATTCTACACCAAAATGGCTAATTCCATACTTCATTGCGATGACATTCTGCGTGAACTGCGGCTGATTGGAACACAATGACCCAAAACATATGTCAAAGCTTTGTAAGCGTTTTTTTTTTAGAGAGCAAACAGTCAGCTGGTGTGTTATCTATCATGGAATGGCCTGTCCTGCCCAGTCATTGCACCTAAAGCCCATTGAACTGCTCTGGGATGAACTCACAATGAAATTTTGCACTAGTGAAGAACACCTTTGGCAAGAGACATGGCAAAGAATTTCATCTGAATGTTTAGAGAAACTAACTGTCCAGATGCCAAGAGTGTGTAAAGCTGTTATTCATACTAAGGGAGGATTTCAAAATGAAAATCAAGCAAAATCTGTAAAAATTGTACATTTGTTTGGTCAAAAGTAAACCTTCATACCCTTAAATGACCTCGTTTGTTACATAAAAAAAACAAAAAGAACATGAATGTGTCTCAAAGACTTGATTATTTCTTTTGATATACTTTTGACATACTTTGCATGCATAAGCATGTAAAAAGCATACCTACAAGTTTCCTTTGATTAATTAAAACCAGTAGAATCAAAAAGTGCAATTCATATAAAACTATAGTAACAGCACCATGGAATTCAAGACCAGTGAATCCAGGTTAAAAGGACAAAATGGAAATTCTAGTGTTATAAATATACTTTATACCACAGGGTAAATCATAAAAATCTACTCTACGGTGTGTTCTAGCTAGCAGTTATCAAGAGCTAGTGATAGCTAGCCGGGTTATATCTAGAGGGCATAGCTTCAACCAGGTAAACCCAAAGAAATCACCATGTGCCCTTAGAATTCCTACTCTAAAAGTAAAGCTTTAGACGTATATGCTTGTTAAAACTATATACAGTGGTACCTCGACCTACGAGTTTAATTCGTTCCGTGGCCGAGCTCGTAGCTCAATTTGCTCGCACATCAAATCAATTTTCCCCATTGAATATACTTACAATGCTCTTAATCCGTTTAACCCTCAAAATCCCATCCTGTTTTTTGTTTTAAGTTATTAAATAAGGAAAACACATTTCTAAATAACAAATATTGTATAAAAACATAATAGAACGAGTATGTAAAGATATAATCTTAGCCTCTGTTAATCTCCTGCAAGCTGCTTCTCCGTCAGCCACACCAACAGCAGATTCTCCATCTTTTCATGGACAGACGTCGGAAACGTAAAACTAATTTTAACACCTTTGGCTGGGGTTATAACTTTAATCGTAGACGTTGAGCGTTCGTATTGCCTAGCCAAGTCCTTTACTTGCATACCTTGTTCATGTTTCTCGATAATTTCACGCTTTAATTCAATGGACATCATCCTCCTCTTTTCTCAGCATTGTCACTAGAACTTACTTTCTTGGGCGACATTAGAAGAAAAGTTAGAAGAAGGAATTCGCACAAAACACGAAGCACAAAGCAAGAAACCGCGAGCACAACGAATCACAGTGTTTACTCTACGAGGTGAACACGCGAAGAGAACGAGAGCATGTTGGAGGCTGGGGGATGCTGTGGCGTCACTGCTCACTACGCCGTCTAGCAGCGGCGTCTCGAGCTCGTACCTCAATTTTTTGCTCGCGTAACAAAGCAAAAAATCGGCCTTGTGACGACTCGTACCTCGGAAAACTCGTACATTAATTCACTCATAGGTCAAGGTACCACTGTACTGTTTTATATAGTTGCTGTTTTGAGGGGGGAGACATTCAGGTTGGTTTCCCCCATGGTTTGTAGTTTGGGATTAAAAATAAACCTTATCCAATGTAGTATAAGACTGAAAATCTAAATGATGGCTCTAAACAAATAACTACATACACTATTAATAGTACCTAAACAAAAATGTTTTCTTGATCGCTAATTTTGGGGATGGTGCACAGTTTTTAGATCTCACTCGTGAATTTTTTAGTGTAGTTTTGCTGACTGTTCAAAAGTCCAAAATTTTGCCATACAAGCGTGGTGTAGCAAAACATTAGTTAATTTCAGACAATTAAAATACGTCATATTTTGCAGTTTCATATGATGAATCATTGTATAAATAAACCATAAGCCAATAATAAACACCTGCATATACCCCTTGCTCATACAATTGCTAATTTAAGATATTCAAAGTGTGTGAATTAATGTTGACTTCATTTGTACTTTGTTAATAGATGTGTTCACTTTATTTCATTCAGTATGGTGTATTAATACAGTGATCAATGTAATAACTGTATTAGGTGTATATCTGTGATAAGTTTTCATGTGCGTGTACTGCACATAAACAGATGTTTTACATTTAGAACAATTTAAATGTATATTATACTAGTTGCTTCACTTTCTTAGATTTTTCTTTTGTTATACATATACACCTCAGGCTTTTACTCAGTTTTTTCAAGTATCAGTACTGAATTTGGTCTGTAGTTAAAGATTTTTAATGTTTGTTTACTTCTCTCTCTATTTACTCTCTCAGTTTCCAACAGGCAGACGGACTGCATGTGATATTTACTGGCATGGCGTCTCCTTTCATGATCATGAGAATATTGTTTCAGGGCAGGTCAACAAATTCCCAGGTAAGTTACACTGAGCAAAAAAAAAAAAAAATGTGTATATATATATGCTTGGCATATATAGAAAAAAATTATATATACTGTATCATTACATATACAAACCTTAATTCAAATCAATTATCTAATTCCAAGATAAGATGTAAACGAATTGTATTATAAGATTTCAGGAGGGCAATCTGGGTTTGATTATTTGAGTTGAATTTTCTTCAGGGCTTTAGAAATGCACGGTCAGTATATGGACTTTTTGGCTGTTTGGAAACAAATTTTGTTATGTAAGTCTATGAAATAAAGTGTATACGATATATGCGTTTGAATTCGGTAAATTATCCTGGCAAAGCTGTTACAGACTTTCGAAAATATTGTGGCCGTGATCGTTTTTATTAGTATTTATAATAGTATTTTTTTTTTTAGATGCATTATTCCAATCAGGTATAATTATTTTACAGTAAATACCTAAAAGATTTGTTTATCACTCATTTTACTACAACCCCAATTCCAAAAAAGTTGGGACACTGTACAAATTGTGAATAAAAACAGAATGCAATGATGTGGAAGTTTCAAATTTCAATATTTTATTCAGAATACAACAGAGATGACATATCAAATGTTTAAACTGAGAAAATGTACAATTTTAAGGGAAAAATAGGTTGATTTTAAATTTCATGGCATCAACACATCTCAAAAAGTTGGGACAAGGCCATGTTTACCACTGTGTGGCATCCCCTCTTCTTTTTTTTTTAACAGTCTGCAAATGTCTGGGGACTGAGGTGACAAGTTGTTAAACTTTAGGAATAGGAATGTTGTCCCATTCTTGTCTAATACAGGCTTCTAGTTGCTCAACTGTCTTGGGTCTTCCTTGTTGCATCTTCCTCTTTATGATGCGCCAAATGTTTTCTATAAGGACAAATAAATGCTTGCTGTGCTTAAATCTGTGGTTTGATGAACCCTGTATCTGGTATTTGAGGTTAATATCATATGTCATACCACCATCCTTTCCTGGAATGTTCTTGTTGACTCCTTGTTGACTCAGCATTAATAGTGAATGACAGAGCACCATGGGAGTCATTCTGGGTTTGTAGAATAACTCCCATAATAATAATAATCTCTACTCAGACCACTGGCAGGTGTGATGTTAAATTGGGAGAACCTGGTGATGGTGCATGGTGATTCCCAAATAGAAACAAATATTGTGTTGTTGCATACAACTATGTAATGACTATGAGGAGGAGACACTACTAATTGAGTGGCATATCAGTGTACAGGTTTGGTGTCTGACCAGCTTAAAGGTCATGGTGATTGTATGTTCACCACCCACTGGGCCGGTCTTTCTTTAGAAAAGGCAGCCTTCCATGTCTTGAAGAATGGCCGTCCTCAGTCTAAGTAGTGTGTAATGTCAGTGAGAAGTTCAGATGTATCCTGAATTACACAGTCTTCTGCGAAATTACGTATATATAGAGCTGTATACCGGTGTCTTAGGGCCACCTGCATAGGTACATCATTGAGAGACTTGTGAGGGAGAGACTAAAGTGTAGAACAGGGAATGTCTGGCAAATCTCCCAAGGCAGTTGTGTTTTGGCAACATGGAAATATATTATTACGTAATTCCACTGGCACGATCTAGGCCTGTATTTGCATAGCACAAATGAACATGGGAATGGAACAGCTTTAAATAACCAGTTCAGCCCTTTTAAATCTAGACTGGATAGAAGTCATTGTACGTCTTCTGAGAGAGAAAATACATTTTAGTAATATCCATTATTCTGGGCTGTTGGATTTATTTTTACTTTTCATGCTTCCCTCCAAAACAAACCTATGTGGAAAACCCTGATTGCAGAGAATGTTGGAGATTGGAAATGGGGCAGGAGTTTGTTTCATCTCTGTGAAAATGGTCATCAAGACCCACTGACCTGATATATTAACTGTCCAGTGTGCAATATTTCTTTGCTGAAAATCACACCACTGTAGGCCCTGGCTATTAAGTGGTTTAGTAGCACTGCTTAATGGCTGAATTATTTGGATTCATTTCAAGTTGGGGTTCAAATCAATCATCAAGGGCATTCCATGTTGGCATTGTTAGCATTGCAGAACTCTATCTGGTACGATGGTCAATGCTAAGGCAGTGAGCACGTTGTTGATGCATCGTTGCTTGGCTTCCAAAGTGTTCTAACACGAAGTACAGGGGTGTCACCCTTGCAGCATGACTAACTGGAAACAGTATATATTGTGGTCAGGGGAAATTCATTCAAGCATGCTAGCAGTTTTTAGCTATGGGCTGTGGATGGATGGAAACCCGACTCCAGATGTGTGTCTCTCATCACTTTAGCAGCCCGAGCCACAGAGTAGTATGAGCCAATAATAAATGCAGCGCAAGGACCTCGTCTGGTGGAGAGATGTGTTGGAAATGGAGGGAACTGAACTCAAGTTGCACTTGTTTGAGCCTACTTTGCAACACCTATGCATAGGCTTGACAGCTGGATTGTTAATGCTCAGGGAGATGGTTTCAAAGGAATTGACCCTCTGCTTTATGTTTACCCTACCAGACCAGAAAAGACCAGTAGCTACTAAATAATAGTGAAATAGTGAACTATTGTCAAATAGTGAATGAAGCCAACACAACATTATTAATGCTGCTTCTTTTTTCAGATGTTCCCGTTAGGGGCCGCAACAGCAGATCACCCGTCGCTATACCACCCTTTCCTCTGCATCTACCTTTTTCGAATCAACCACCTGCATGTCTTTTCTCACCAAACCAATAAACCTTCTCCTTGGCCTTCCTCTTTACCTCTTGTCCGGTGGCTCCATTCTCTGCATTCTTCTACCGAAATACCCCATGTCCCTCTCCTCTCCTAAGCGTCCTACATGCGCGGTCCCTCTAATAAACTCCTTTGTAATACTGTCCCACAGTCTAATAATGTTAATGTAAAAAACCTATTCAATACATTATTTTCTTTTAGAAACGCCATTAAAATTAAACAATTGCCATTAACATTACTAAAACGGTGTATTTGTATATGGGAGGAGTAGCTCAGTGGGCAAGATTTTGCACTTTTGATCAGAAGTTCAAATCCCAGCACCACCAAGAACAAAGCCCTTAACCCTCATCTGCTAAGATAATTGTAAGTCGCTCCGAAAAGGAGCATCTGCCAAAATGCACATGTAAATGTATTTCTGGTTTTACATTCAACTCCATATTGTTGTACACACAATCTGACTGGGATCAATTAAGAGAAAGAAAAAGAAAAATAGCTGTATGACCGATGTACTTATTACAAATGCCGCATCATACGTCTATTTGCTGGAAGCTCTTGACTGTCAGAAGGCGTGAAACCGTGCATGTAACTATGTTTAAATCTCGACCCGACCATACATTTAACCATGTTAACTGACTCTGACATTGATAGATGACTGACTGACTTATGAAACCTCTATTACATTAGATCAAATATCGTTACCAGTCAGAAAGTGTTTACTAGTAATACAAGATCTTGTCTCTGTTTATGTGCAGGAATGGTAGAGATGTTGCACAAGATCAACCTAAGTCGTGCGGTACGCACCATGCAGCAGCTTTTCCCGGAAGAGTACAACTTTTACCCTCGCTCGTGGATCCTGCCTGAGGAGTATCAGCTGTTCTCCACTGAGGTGCAGAATTCTATTCATGAGCATGAAGAGAATGAATATACCATCAGAAAGAAAGCAAACTATAAGAGGCACAATAGAGACACACTGCTCTGCACAATAGGCAGTTTTTCCCCCTGACAACCTGTTTGATCCAACTGATTAGTTAATGATAAACCCTTTAATGAGTCGAGCCAGGCGTTGGACAACGATGATCGTAATGAAGTACTATGGGTTCATCGGAGTCAAAAAGAATGCAGAACAAATTCTGCCCAGACATTTTATATATCGTTTTTCCCTTTGAAGTGTAAATAGGATTTAGCCTTTAAATGTAAATGAAGTGTAGGAAATGAGTAAAGGAACACATGGCTGGTCAACAGGTGGTAGTCAACGGAATTTACACCTTTGCTGGTGCCGGCCCCCCCAGCAGGTCGGGGTAGGGTATTGATTAAAAGATAATCATGGTCTCGGACACCTTTTGGTTAGAGATAATCCTTGAGGGCTCGCTGCCTCTCCCACACTGATTAAATTAAGACTATGATTAGATTTGACTCGACTGAAATTCCGAACAAATTCCATAATTACTTTTGTGATTTTTAAGCCGTTTGCGGATGAGCTCATTTTGATCAAACTTGGGGTGGAATCCGGGTTGAGGCAGAGTCTGTAAATTCTTACAGCTTGGTGCCATTAATATCAAAACTATAGAACTAAACTGAGAAATATTATTCTTTTAAAATTATTACTCTGTGATTTAAAGAGCACGACTTATTACCCAGTATTAGCAATGTAACCCATGTAGGATAGAAAATGATAAGAGAACTCTAAGAGAAATATAACCTAATAGGAATACACCATTTTATTTAGTTTGCTTGTTTGTTACATGCTTACTTAGTTACTTAAATCATTCAAGCTTCGGAAATCAGAAGAGATCGCTTCACAGGGCATTGGGATTTAATGCACGATAGGAGGTTTTGTGCATTCATGCGAGCGTCCTGTGTAACTGCCTCGTAACTGTTGCGCTGGTTTGAAGTTGCTAGTTTAGTTTTCGGAAAAGAGGAACAAAAAAATGTAACTTAATAGGTTAGAAATGATCACGGACAACAAACAAACAAAATATTGTGTTAAAAGGACACACGTACATCTTTCAGTCGAGTAGCGGAAATTCTATATTGCTTTCGTTTACAATGAAATTTCTATTTAACTGGTGCAACTAGCTATTCTTAGCTAGGCAGAGAATATGGCTGCTGCGGTTGTAACTGCTCGAAAGTATTATTTAAACACGAAACGAATCCTGCTTAGAGATTCTTTATCGGCAGTTGTTCCTTGTAGTTGGCGTGTAAACTTTTCCCCTCACTTACACCTAGTCTGTTTTTTTGTTTTGTTTTGTTTTTTAGCAGTAGTTGTGGCAGTAATTGGCAGAAATAGAATTACTGTGAATCCAGGTTTAGCCATTTACAGTATCTGCCAGAAAGCAAGTAATGACAACCTGGGATCTAGGTTAATTCTGCAAGCCCGTTTTAGAATCAGGAAGGAAGAAAATTCAGGTGAGGAAATCATTTGATTTGTTTATAACTACATAACTGTACATTTTGACCCAAATACTGTAGAGGGCAGCAGAGTTCTGTTGTAAATTCGAAGCTGGAATTTGAGAAGAAATGTAAGGTTTTTTTTTTTCTCACCCCTCCATTCATTCTTTTAACCTGATGCATAATAGATTCGGCTGTTGAAAGACAGCGACTCAAGTCTGAAACCCACATTCATTGTCAAACCCAACTCCGGCTCCCAAGGCGACGGCATCTACCTCATCCGTGACCCTGCTGACCTCCGGGCCATCTCAGGATCACAAGTCAAGCAGGCGGTGGTTCAAGAGTACATTCAGAAACCGCTCCTCATCGACAAGCTCAAGTTTGACATTCGCCTTTATGTTCTTGTACGTTCTCTGGACCCTTTAGAAATCTACATTGCTAAAGAAGGCCTTTCTAGATTTTGCACAGAACTGTACCAGGAACCGAGCCAGAAAAACCTCAATCATGTGTTCATGCATTTAACGAACTACTCGCTGAACATTCAAAGTGGCAATTTTGTGCACTCGGACAGCTGCAGCACAGGGAGCAAGCGCACGTTTTCCAGTGTCCTTTATCGTCTCGCCTCTAAAGGAGTTGACATTAAGAAGGTTTGGTCAGATATCATAGCGCTGGTTATCAAGACAGTTATTGCACTTGTACCTGAATTGAAGGTCTATTATCAAGCTGATATACCACCAGGCAAACCAGGACCGACGTGTTTTCAGGTATGTTTTATGATATAATACAATTTATATTATACAAGACAAATACACTTGAGCACAGCATTTTCTAGATAACAATGAAAAAAAACGTGTTTTTTTTGCTGTTCACAGCTCATATAGCCATGCTAAAAATGTAACCATGACAACAGCGATAAATGGGTAATGATTCCATATTCTATGAACAACTTATGCATTTATAGATCCTGGGCTTTGACATCCTGTTGATGAAGAACTTGAAGCCTGTTCTCCTGGAGGTCAACGCCAATCCGAGCATGAGGATTGAACATGAACAGGAGGTGAGGTGATATAAAATTCAATACACACAGATGAATAAATGAGGGGAGAAACATATGCTATTGGACAGCGGACCCGAATGACACAATTAAGCAGTTAGAGCAAGTAAAGAAATGCATTTCTTTACTTGCTCTAACTGCTCTAACTGTTTTAGTGCTGTGGTTTTGGCAGTGGCGGGCCGTGCGTTTGGTACCTGGGCCTTCAGTGGGGACTTACCTGACTTAATCCACCTCTTAATACAACCACTATCACGTCACGATTATAAAAACTATCAATACTATACAAAAACGCAATATAACTAAGCGTAGCATTACAGAGAGAGAGACATTTCACATATAGAGGGTGAATACCATTTTACTAAAGCAATAAACACAGTTAAGACAACTCGAAACCTCTACACTACCACCTACATCATCTGGTGCAGTTCAGAATCAATATTTGTCTAATAACATGACAAAAACATTACAAATGTAAATAAAATACAACCTCTTCACCAGAGATGCAGACTTATTTGCACCGCTCCTCAGAGGTTGTAAGCCAGTGGTACCGCTCGTATTCACTGGTCTGGAAGTGCAGAACAAACCCTTTCCCGGGCTGAGACAAGCGAGCTAGCTTCGGTGTTGGCCGACCTCCTCACAATGTCTAGTTTTTCTTTAAAATGGATTTTTAAGTATGTCCGGAAACAAAATCAATTTCTCTTCCTCCGTAGGCATAAAATAATCTATCTCAGATGTATTAATGTGTGGAGAGAGCTACAGACATGTTTTGCCAGTCGAACTGGGTTACAATCGAACACAGTTTCCCTCTGACCAACCAATTTAGAGGACGGAAAAATGCTGACACTATTCTGGGCCAACTAGCTGCCCTGTGAGGTGAATTTGAAATCTGATTGGGTAAATAAACAGACCTGTTGGTAATATTCTCAAAGGTAAAAGGCCAGCAGTACAGACTTTGCAGGCCCTGGGCAGATTAGATTGACATGGCAGCACATAGAGGCTGACATCTGGACAAAAAAATCTTACATCCACATACAAGTACTGGAAGCAGTAGAGCCAAGAGAAACGCTACGAAATGAAGAGAATAAATTAATACAATTTCATGGAACAAATATTAGAATCTAGTTTGTAAATGTAGGTCAGTGCTTCTGATAGTGTTTAGGCCAGTAGAGAAGGCTTTGCTGGTCCTGACCGCCCGCCACTGGGTTTTGGATCAAGATGGCAAAAGGCACACAATGCAGAAGTTTTATTCATAAAAACACTCAACTAGGTTGATTTCTTTTCCCAATTCTGGAATTATTGAAATACATTGGGAAAGCATGGCATACTATCAGGGAATGGTATTTACCCCAATGCTTGACATGAAGCATGAATACCACTATGCTGTAGGATCTATTTTACTGCCATGATTTTTGTTCACTTGAGTCAGTTCTTCTGACTGAACTCCTATATCCAACGATGAAACCTTTTTTCCACCTCGCACGAGTCTTCTCTTCCGGAATGACTCCATCCTCAGGGTACATGAACCCATCGAATGGTTTGATGATGATAAAGAAAACGATGATAAATCATACACTATGGCTTTCACAGTCAGAAAATTTCAACACATTTGTGAAACTGGGAGATTTTGGGACCAGAGAGCACTTTTTGTCAGTACCATCAATTTCCAACTGCTGAGGAAATATTTTTTTTTTCGATGAATGGTGTTAATCACTCCAGTACAATTCCAAAGACTTGTAGAATCTATAAAGTTGAAGCTGTAAGTTAGCATGGGCCAACACCAACAACTTACAAAGACACCACTACTTCTTTCTTTTTTTTTGTCACGTATTTTTTGTAGGAGAATATTTATTTTAAATGTATGGCATAAGACTAATAAAGTACAGGTTCAAACATAAAAATCATATAGGGGCCTGCGAATACTGTAAACAACATAGGAAGTCCCAGTAATAAAGCATCCAATTTCTGGTTAAAATGTGGCAACCCGTGGTTTGAAACCACAGTCAGCTTGGACACAATTGACCACCACTGGTTTCTCATAAAGGTTTTCTGGATGCTATTCTGTTTAATCATTTCTGCAATCTAAATGAAGCAGTGTCTCCACAATGTTCACATGGGAAGGTGATGTCCAGTTTGGTCCGATGTTGTGACTAGAGGTCGACCGATTTCGCGGTTTGGCCAATTAATAGTCCCCAGTAGTTGATTGCTGGAACTATTGGCTATAAGCAAAAATCCATACTGATAGTTTTTTCGGGTTACTGGAGCAGCTGAGAAGGTTTGCTGTCATTATACAGTACAAGAGCAGCCTCTAGAGGCGAATCACTGACACCACGTGCTCTCTTTTAAATGTTTCTTTTTATTCATTTTGGATGTAAATGTTTTTGGAATGTTACTTTTAGTTTCAGTTTGAATGCATGTCTTATATTTTTCTAAATTTTTATTAATATATTCATATTTATTTTATATAGCACATTTTCATGATTGAATACTGTTTTTTTTTTATTTGTATTTTTTGGAAACGAAGTTCAGTACTATTTAACATGGAGTGAATATCTAGTTGTGCCTACATGAATTAAGGCTGAATTGGAGGGCTGTTCATGTTGAGTGATGCAGACAGTGTAGGCACTGTTGTGTGTCATTATTTAAGTAGATGGGAAAGCTATCCATGCACTTATCAGCTCAGATATAGAAGAGTATTGACATAGACAGCAGACCAGTGTCTTTAGGGAGAAATGGATCTACGGCACTCTTGTTTTTACCTTCGGGTAAATTATTCTCTGTGTTCTTATGCGGAACAGTCAAAAGAAAATACGGTTTTTACACTTCCTATCTGTTTTTATTGTCCTATATTACATCATGTCTTGTACTCTATAAAATGTATTCTCGTGTGATAATTCATCCCTTGTATAAAGACCCACATATTAAAATGCAATTATGAAACATTCTTATGTTTCAGGTATCGCCTGGTGTTTTTGAGTATGTACCTAGTCCAGTGGATGAGGAAGTCAAAGTAGGTGTCATCAGGGATACACTCCGCCTTATGGATCCGGCCCAGAGGAAGCCAACCACGTGAGTCTGTTTTTCTGTTGAGGTCACTAAACTGATACCAAAGTGCCTGTAATGATTAAACGAAAAAAGCTAAAGCAGCATTGAGGGAAAATCTGATTCCACACACACATTTACTGGGCATCTTTAGAGTTTTAAAGAGGAGCAGGTCATTCTATTTCACATTTTGTTTTCCTTCGACATCCACATTGCTGAACTTTCGCTTTCTCAGTCCCCACATTTACATTGACAATTTCAGCATTTAGCAGATGCCATTCTCCAGAGAATCTCACCGAAGTGCTTTGTAGTCTTCATCAAAACAATGTCCTTGCACTCATGCCAGTAGAAGAATGCCAATGGACTTAATTATACCATCAGATAAATGATGAATACATTAGCTTCTCCATTGGACAAATAGAAGTTCTCGTGTGCTTGCTGCAAGACTAATTGGTTAAGCTAAAACTGGAAACTAATGTAATGTGAAAGCAGACATGGCAAGGTGTGTTAACACAGACTGAAGACAAGGAATCCGCTTTGAAAAGGTTGAATCCGCTGTCAGGAAGTGTGTAGTGCAGCATTATTCGGACTCTTGCTCTTTAGAATTGAAGCTCCTTGCAACACCATGTAGGCATTGGGGAATGAAGTACGGTACACCGGTCTTGTAATGTGTGGTAGCCGGGTTGTCACAGACCCACGAATTAAAAAATTGAATGAATTAAACTCTACAGTGTGTGTGTGTGTGTGTGTGTGTGTGTGTGTGTGTGTGTGTGTGTG
>JAAIIK010000078.1:2008261-2023995 GCA_014706435.1 Silurus glanis
TTCTTCACACACAAGAGTAAAATAAGAAGTGTTTAGTTTCCTATAATTTTAATGATTTTGGCTCACAATGAACAAAAACCCACCCATTCATCTCCAAAAATTTGAATACTTCATAAGACCAATCAAAAAAATTTTTTAGTGAATTGTTGACCTGGAAAGTATGTTCATTTACTGTATATGTACTCAATACTACTTCTTAAATAGTGAGACACCATTTTAAGTGTTTGGATTTAATTAGTTGATTAAAGTGTGACACCACGAGTCTCCAATATTGAACTTTTTTCACAATATTCAAATTTTCTGAGATTACTGAAATACTACATTTTGAATTTTCATTAGCTATAAGCCATAATCATCAAAATTAAAAGAAATAAACACTTTAAATATATCAGTCTGTGTGTGATGAATCTATATAATATACGAGTCCCACTTTTTGTATTGAATTACTAAATCAACTTTTTAATTATATTCTAATTTATTGAGCTGCACCTCTGTGTGTGTATATGTGTGTGTGTGTGTGTGTGTGTGTGTGTGTGTGAATATATTGTAAATATATGTATTTGCACAATTGCTTGCTACTATTTGCACTACTGGTAGATGCTAAACTGTATTTCATTGCTGTGTACCTGTACTATGTATTTTCGTACTATGCAATGATAAAGTCTATCTATCTATCTATCTATCTATCTATCTATCTATCTATCTATCTATAACAGTCAAATTCTTTCGTGTTTCTGACTCACCAAAGTTACTTTTTTAAAGTATTTTTTTTAGAACCATTAAATAATGTCCTAAGTTACACAGTTATCTGTTTATGGAGAGATACTGTATGGCCTTGGTAACCTCACAGTCAATAATACAGAGAGAGAGAAAGAGATGGAAAGACAGAGATGTTGGTGGTGCCCCAAGGTTTCCATCAATCATTCAGGCCAAATCAATCAAATCCCCTGAGAGAATCCAAAGCATTGAGAGGAAATGCCCTTCCTGTCCCCTTCAAAGTACAATTATGATCATCGACAGCAGTCCATATGCTTAGGGCAAAACCTCAGACTGCATTTACAGTCATTTACTGCAGGATGTACATCAGTAATGGAGGAATATTTCCTTTAATACATGCTATTATAAAAACTATGGCCAATCTGAGCCTGCAGAGAAGACTGCAAGGTTCTGTGAATAGAATATTAGCAGATATATCAGGAAGTAATGCGTTTAAAGATCATTGTTTAAAAAAAATTTCAACTTTGGGGTGGAAACGGATTCATGTGGCCCCAGAACGCATAAAGGGGAAACAATGAATGTTTGCAAATCATGGGCAAAGTAGTTATGATGTTCACTGCTCAATATAAAGGAGCTTGTTATTATCCACGCTCCTGTAAACACAAGCATGTGTACACACATTTAGAGAACAGGCACATTCGAGTCTTACATAATCTCTGGAATTACATATACATAGGAGAAGTACTGTTTTTTTGTTGTTGTTGTTAAGGTGCGTTTGGTTTGTTAAGTTTTTAGAAAAGGCATGTAAGCGTATGCTTGAGTTTTGCATTGCCACTGGGATCCTGTGGGATGCAACAAATATGGAAAATCGAATGAGGGGGGGCAGTGTGTTGTATTTACAGGATTCATTCTTTCATCCTTAGTAAATGACTGGTCAGTGTGGTTTGAACAAGCAAAAACAGACAAACAAATGTAAAAATCCTTTCGGTCAAGTTTATATCGGTTTATATGTGTACAGATATATGTATAGATAATACTTTGTGTTGTAACCCAAGCTAGCCTGGCCCATCATGCACCTCATGCACATCAGGCATCTAGTCATACATTCAAGCATCTAAAACCTGCAATTTAGATATAATGGAATATTTCACGTCAAAATGATAAATAGATAGAAATGGAAGAGAAACTAACCTTGTGCTGTGAGCGTTGCTTCACCTCAGGGCTGTCCCCTTTGGAAGACGAACTCTGCTGACGAAGTCTGGCACCACTCCCTGGCCAATCAGGTGACGAAGAAACAGCGCTGCCACTCGAGGGCCGTGGGTAAGGAGCAGAGCCCAACATGCTGGGTGTAGTCCGTCCACGGGGGGGAGCAGCTTGCGTAGGTGGTGGTGGTTGGTCAATTCGACGTTGGGGCCCGGCGCTGTTTTGCCGTGGCACTGCAGATTGGCATCCTCCATGCTGTGCTTCTGTAAGCGAGAGCTGCCTTCTTGAAAACTCCCCTGAGCGTCTGGCCAACTCGTCCCCAACCCCACCCCCATGGTTCAGAAAGCTGAGTTTCCCACACCCAGCCTCCTCATTGTTGCTGTGTGAGCTAAGAGAGCTGTGACATTCTGAGCCAGAGTCGCCACCAGTTGGCACTCTTGGAGACAAAGGCAATCCTGCTGCCATCTGGTACACAGGGTTCTGGAAGGACAGCGGGGCAAGGAGCTGAACTGGCCTGCCTGGCACTACCTCTCTTTCTGTACTTGTTGACTTCTGCCCCACCTTCTGGAGTGTGGGCCCTCCAGATGGGTTGCACTGTGGTGTCCGGGTGTTCCAAGCCACCATGTGCTTTTCAACAGTACCTTCTGTTATGACCGGGATAAGTTCCAAGGTCCTGGTGGCCTCCTGTAGGTCCACCATGGACAGGCTTTTAGCTCCATTGGACAAGCTAAGTTCAGGCTCATTGGCCTCCGAGTAGCTGGAGCTGCGGGCTGGTGAACCATGGAGACCTGAGGAACGTGTCACGAAAAAGAGATCCTTGTTTTCTGGAGTTGGTGAGGGGAGACGAGTGAAGTCAACAAGGCTAGGAGAATATAGGGAAAAAAAAATTTATTTAGTTATTTTTAGCTTCTATTATGAAGTATAACATGTATGTGTATGCATGTATAAGTGTTCATGTGTTACCCTGATAGGTCACTGTCCATGGTCATTTTCTGCAGGCTAGAAGA
The DNA here is from genome assembly GCA_014706435.1 of Silurus glanis. Lineage (NCBI taxonomy): Eukaryota > Metazoa > Chordata > Actinopteri > Siluriformes > Siluridae > Silurus > Silurus glanis. The sequence continues at coordinate 2,011,189 of JAAIIK010000078.1, forward strand.
GACGCTGCACCCAGTGGGTGGAGGGGACGGAGCACTATCAGAAGGTGCAGCCACCTGAACACTCGATGGATTAGTCAATGCTGTGTGAACATCTCGGAGGATTCTGGGTAACGGACCTAGTTTGGAGGTGGCAGCCTGAAAAGAGACGAGTCAACAGAAACATTAATCAACTTTAGCAAACGTATTCAGCCAAATTTCACATGATAGGCCATCAACTGTAGAAACTGCGAAGGTGCAAATATCTCCGCACCTCATAAAGTATAAAACGTGTGCGCGACTCACTTTTAAAATACAGCATTGAGAAGTGACCATAAGAAACTGGCAAAGTTCATTCCTCTATGACACTCATTATATTAGAACACAAAAAAGGCTTGTGGATTTCCAATTCAAGCCTTCTGAGGAGGGCAAGCGAAACTCTTTATACTGCCAATGAAAACTGTGAGGAGCCTTGGCTGAGACTGACTCTCTGAAGCGCCAAGACTTTTTCTGAGGTGTTTGAAAATAAAAGAAAGCTCAGAATGTTTGGCCTACTTTAAATCCTTAAATGATTTAAATGGCTCTGGTTCTGTGGAGTTTTTTTGTGCAACAGAAACGTTTCATCCTGTAAAGAGATCAAAGGATGTGCAGCGTGAGAGAGAAAGAGAGAAATGTTCTTGAATCCATCCTATGAAACATACCACGCATTGCTGTACCACAAGATACCCTATGGATTGTTCGTGGATCAATTTTAGATTTTTATATAACTATTAAACAGTGAAGGGGGGAGTGTAATGGATTTCTCATGTCCAGCTCAACACCTGTGACTAAAAGTGATACATAAAACAGTATCCATAATTTAATTCCAAAGTGCAACTGTAAGAAGTTTTCTTTTTGGAGGCTAAAGTTGCTTCAAGGTGATAAAAGTTGCACATCAGGGGACGGATAATGGAAACAATGTCAAATTGGGATTATATCGTGTGTAACCCTAAACCAAACCCCAGAACTTCAGAGTTCAATACCAAAAGTTACAAAATGAATTACACATATGCTCTAGCAAGGGACCAACAGCGCCCACCTGATCCATTTGAGACACGACCTCGGCTAGTAAAGAGTGCAGCGTGGAGAGTTCACGGCCAAGATCGATGTAGCCTTCAAAGCCGGCCGTGTTGGAGATAGTCTCGGGGTTGGAGATCTCAAGCAGAAAGCGCTGCATGTTGGTCCACTCGTGCTCCAAAAACTGGTTCATGAAGGACATGTACTCCTCCTTATTCCCGAACCTTGCAGACAAGCACCATTTGTATCATGTTACAAATATTATAATGTTTCAATTCAGAGAAAGCCTCAAGCATCCACTGAATCTTTTCATGCAACTAATAATATCAGTATAAGAGCGTTACCCACTTGGTGAAGTTGGCGAGGTTCTGCGTGACCTTAGCGATGAGTGTGAGTGTTCGAGCCGTGCGTTCATCTGGATATTCTTGCGTCAGGTTAAACAGGGACGGGGACATGATGGCCGGACACAGGAAACGCAAAAACAATGAGGCACTGATTAGACGCTCGCTAATGTCCGGACGCCCACGGTTACTGCATTCCTGCCTCCATGAGGCAAACACTTCTTTTAGTTCTCGTGGAAAAACACTGCAAAAAAAAAATGCTTTTAATTAATTAAGGAATCGGAAAGAAATATATCTCTTATAATATATATAACAGAGATACATTTTAAATGCAACCTTTTATATTTTATTATTTGATTTGTATATAATTATTTTGTCTCATTGTAGCACATTGCGGCGGCTAATATATTTCGTCAGTATCAGTGTCACTGGAAAAAAAATAACCATGAAAGAGTAATTAATGAATATATATTAAGAAAATCTCTCCTTTCATTTTACTTACCAGTAGGAGTTGATGATTTTGCAGAAGGCGAGCTCACAGCACATCTTCAGGTTGCTTTGGTGTTCAGCAAGATCGCTGCCTGAACATTTGGACTGGTCCACTTCGCAATTTTCATCTGACTCATACAGCGCTTTTATAAACTCCCCTATTGAAAGAAAGTAAGAGCAGAGTGTAAAAATGAAATGAGCGACCTCGGCGTTCAAATAAATAACGTTTTTGTTGTTGAATAGATTTATTGCAAAAGCTTTGTACTGTAAATGTTGCTCAATAGTTTGGCAGCTAGGGGGCTCTCTAACTGTTTCTCCTTAGTTATTACATCGGAGACAACTGACACGTTCATTTTCCGTGTTGTGTGAAAAATGTAATGTGACTCATTGTGACTAATACCCTACATTATAAAGCATAAAGGCTGCGCACTGTAACTGAAACACTGTAACTCTAATATAGTTTTATGGTCCAATTTTGCAGTATAAATTATATAGATTGTAATAAAAACTAGATATAAAAAAAAGTTAACTTATGCTTGAACTGTAAAAAGAAGTCAAGGTAGAAAGAAAAAAAAAGATCAAAGATGCTAAGAGGAACTAAAAAACAGAAGTCAGTTTCAGTCTTGGACACTTCACCAGCTCAGAATATGATTAGAATGAAAAGAGATATAATATTTTCTGACACAACGAAAGTCAATTCTGCATATTTAATCAAACAGAAACTGATCTGATTTCTAGCTATGTAATACATTTTCTTCTAATTGATCATAATAATCTGGATTTTAAACATAATACAAAACTGCATATTATTTGGTGCTCGCATGTATTTTTTTTAATAAAAAAAAAAAAAAAGGAAACTTAAAAACTACATCCTAATTGGACAGTTTAGATTAAGAGGAAAATATTAATCCAAGCAGCTGCTTATAATTTGCTATATAATTTTATAGCATCACATCTTAGACTTTTTTTCTTACACCACAGTATTGTGCCAATGAAGTACATTTTATTATTAATTATATCATAACCAATTAACTGCTTATATCCACTTCCTCATGCTTAAAAAAAAAATAATAATAATCTGTAATGATGCTGTAACAGTCTCTTGTAGGTCCCTGCTGGTGGCACACTGTTTAGTGGACACCATTGAGGACTAATTTAGTTTTTTGGAGATTAAATGCTGTTATCTACTGGACACCAATAGGGACCATTAGAAAGGAGTTTAACCTCGTATAACCCCGAGCAGAATATAACACCGTGTGTGTACTGGGATTGATGAGTGTCACATAGCTGACGCTCAGCCACAGAGAGTCATCTGGAGCTGATCATTCTAATGATTTTATCTGTTTCGGTCGCTATTTCAGTCATCTGCATGTAAAAAAAAGTTCTTCCTCTCGAGTAATCAGACCACACACACACACACACACACATACAGACAAGAAGATATTTAGGTCCTGTCCTTGTGTCGTCCTTTCTGTGGCTCTCAGTCAATCTTGAGGCGTGAGCGGTTCAATAATTCAGATGAGCGTCACGAGTCGCTTTAATCAGAGAAAAACAGCTCTACATTATTCAACGCTGCCAAATGGGGCCCTAATAAAAAATAAAATAAAAAATTAACACCCCCGCTCTGGATTTTTCTCTTTCTTTCTCTCTCCCTCACACATACATGGTCCACTAGGTTGCAAAGTGAAAACCAACTACTATTGTGTGATGCTGCCTGTATTATAATCCAGAACTAAATTATACAGATTATTCTGGTCACACTGAGAATACAGATTCAAGATTCAAGATGTGAAACACCCAGAACATATTATCAGTGTGCTGGGCGTTACACGCTGTACCCTGATAACGAAATCTGAAATCGTTCTACCAATTTTGATAAAACAATCCGGAGCTGTGTTATGATGTGTGTCAACTGATGTCACTGTTCCAAGATTTTCAAAACAACGCCACCTATTTTTTTTTTTTTTTACAAAGAACAAATCTAAAAAAAAAACTAGAAGCTGCTGAAGGATAGTAGTGTAGCTTGATCATGTAAAATCAAAGTTTTTTTCATTAATAGTTACATTTATTTTGCCTCTATATTAATTATATTAAATAATAAGACAACTTATATAATTAATGCACACCGATCAGATATAACATTCTGACCACCTGCCTGATATTGTGTTGGTCCCCCTTTTGCTGCCAAAACGGTTCCGACCCTTCGAGCATCAACAGCATTAACTTTTTCAGCAATTTGAGCTACGGGAGCTCGTCTGCTGGATCGGACCACACACGGGCCAGGCTTTGCGTCCCACCTGCATCAATGATCCTCAGTCGCCGGTTCACCACTGTTCCTTCATTGGAGCACTTTTGATACTGACCACTGCAGACCAGGAACATCCCACAAGAGCTGCAGTTTTGGAGATGATTTGACCCAGTCGTCTAGCCGTCACAATTTGGTCCTTGTAAAACCCGACATTTGCCCATTTTTCCTGCTTCTAACACGTCAACTTTGAGGACAAAATGTTCACTTGCTGCTTAGTATATCCCACTTACTAACAGGTGCCATGGTGAAGAGATAATCAGTGATATTCACTTCACCAGTCATAATGTTACTGATCAGATCTGTGTAATTATACAATGTATACAATTATGTTACAAGGTTCCCTGGTGGTCTAGTGGTTAGGATGCGGCGCTCTCACCGCTGCGGCCCGGGTTCGATCCCCGGTCAAGGAACCAACCCCAGCCACTTTCAGTGCCGGTCCCAAGCCCGGATAAATGAGGAGGGTTGCGTTAGGAAGAGCATCCAGCGTAAAAACATGTGCCAAATTAAACATGCGGATGAACCGCTGTGGCGACCCGTAATGGGAGAAGCCGAAAGATATACAATTATGTTACAAAAATCTCATAGTCAACTGTTACTAACACTGAATCAAGCACTCCAAAGTGCTGTACTGTATAATTCCACAGCCTTAAAAAAAAAAAAAAGAATGTGAGATGCTACCAAACACCATGACCTCTGATTGCGCAAGTAACTTCCTCATTTAATCGCATGATTCTCAAGTCTTACCCAGTGCATCCTGAAGATATTTCTGGCCCACAAGTTTGAGGTACTCCTCGATGGCTTTGGTGCCCAGCGTGTTCTCGCGAAAGATCAAGTGCTCGTTCTCGCCACATCTGTCCACCTCGGACATCATCAGGTCTGTCAGGAAGTCCTGGATGAACAGACAAATAAACAACAAAGTGTTTTATTCGAGAAGTGGTAGCTTCGTGGTTACGATGTTGGCTTTCTGATCAGAAGGTTGGTGGCAAGGCCCCAAACCCTCAACTGCTCAGATTTATAAATAAGATAATTGTGAGTCACTTAGTAAATGGTCGTTCATTCGAACAATCTTTCACATGACAGAAAACAGAAAAGATTAGTTCACCAAGGTCTTCTAGTCTGAATTTGTTATTTTCTCACATAACAGCCACATGGGCTCTGCCCAGGAAACAGAAACGAACGACTCGGACCAGAGTACTTGGAAAGTGAGCTAATCATTTCTACTTCCTGTACTGAAAGATTGCACTTTTCACACTACGAGCAAAGGATGTTGCATGTGCATAGCCAACAGAAAGTTGAATGCTTGTTGCGACTGTGCAACATGTAAATATAAATAGAATATTAAAAAAATTAATGAATATAGATAAAAATACAGTATAAAAGTATACTAAAAGTACAATTATGAAGTAAATAAATAGGGTTAAAAATAATATTTTATACTTTTTTTTTCTTTGGATAAGGGTCTCATTTATTTATACACTACATTGCCAAAAGTATTGGGTCACCTGGTCATAAGTAGGGTATGTGATTTTTGAGCATCGCATTCCACATTTAGTCCAAATTTGCTCTTATAATTCCCTTCACTCTTCTGGGAAGATGTGCCACTAGATTTTGGAGTGTACTTATGGATATCAGCCACAAGGGTGTTACGAAAAGCAGGTACTGATGAAGGTGAGGAGTCCTGGGGTGCAGTCAGAGTTCTAATTCATCCCAAAGGTGTTCAGTAGGGATGAGATCAGAGCTCTACAGCAGGCCACTCAAGATCTTCCTCTCCAAAGCATGTAAACCAGATCTTCAAGGAGCTCACTTTGTGCACAGGGGCATTGCCGTGCTGGAACAGGTTTGGGTTTCCAAGTTCAAGTGAATGCAAAATTTCATTATAGCACATCTAAAGTGCCTCCGGCTTTGTGGTAACAGTTTGAAAAAGAACCACATATAGCAGGAAAGGTCAGGTGACCCAATACTTTTGGCAATATAGTGCACTATAATGTTCTGGAAAACTTGAAAACCAACCAACAGAAATGCAACTTATAATGAGACCTACATCTTAAAAAGAACTTTGATGAATGGAGAAAAAGCTACACTTTGAACACAGCTGCAGTTCATTGAAATATGTTTAGAGAGGAGAATAAGCAGCCCTACTGTTGGGAGATCATGAGTTCAAGCCGTGACAATGTCACAGCCATCCATGGCCCGGAGCCTAGACAGCAGAAATAGCTATGCTGTCTGGATAAGAGGGATTGAATATTCTCTTTTTTTGTCAATAAAGGTGAGGCTAGCTAATTTGTGAGGTGAGTATACCAAAGGGGGCACACATCGTCTTCTGCATATGTATTGATGCCCTGTGAGGCAGCATGAGCAGCAAATTGAAAAGATTCATGTGTCTAAGAGGAAGAATATAGCCTTCATTCTGCATGGTTTGAAGCTGGAAGATTTATTTATCGGTTGAAAATTGGAAACACTAAACTAAGAGAAAAATGGTGACATATTGTGGAGTTTAAATGAATAAAATCCTGAGAGAAGCCAAACCATTAAGATTCTAATATTTGAGAAAACATCAATAAAATAAAAGCAGAGTAGCCCATGTTTTGAAATGATATCAAATGAGGCAGGAAGTGAAAGAAATGAAAACAACAAAAAAAATTGCTTCACTTGCACTTTTCACTCCTAACTTTATGTTCATTGTGTCAGGTAATGGCAAACCATCCCCTCTGTGATAACTGGCCATTAAATTATCATAGTGTTCAATTCCTTCGAAAATTCGAAAATAGGAAGTAGTTGCTGAAACAAGACGTGTTGACATGGACATTATGCAGGTATAGATTATTATTAAAACAACAGCAGGAAAGGAGGAAATAAAGGAACGAGCTTCGGTGCTGATATAAAGATCCGTCCTAATCAAATGGAACCGGCAGGGAACCAATCAGAAGCTGATTTAGAGTTGTTCTTTTTTTTTTTAACAGGATGTGCACACTCATCCAAGCAGCTGTGCATCAGCATTCATAGAACATACACAAACAAACTAAACAGAGCAAAACATGATTTATTATTTAATATTTTATCCATATATATATATGTGTGTGTGTGTGTGTGTGTGTGTGTAATTCTATCAGTTCTATCAGATAAAAATGGCTAAACTGCTGTGCTCAGATTGGTGAATGTAGCGTTACATTAGAAGGTTTGGGCATTATAATAATACAACATTTTCAATGGAGGTCAATGGGAAACTTGGTCAATATAACAACTTTCAACCTTCCGTATTTAAAAAATTATAATTCTGATCAGTTGACAAAAAGTCTGGGATCTGTTTGGGGGGGTGAGGTCTGTACTTGAACTGTACTGTACTTATTACTCAGTGACTCAGGTATGCAAATACACACGTCAAAACCGCAACATATTTTTATATACTGTACATAAGCTTCATTTATTACGCACACATGCTACATTTCGGATCTATTTCTCTTATTTTGCTGCGTACCGCATTGTTCCTCTTGCTTTCTCTTTATTCAGCCTCTTTTTATTTGTCCAGAAATCTCAGTCCTGCTTCTCGCTCTCCCTCCTTCATGACGCAGCACAAATGTAAATAGCACAGAGCGGAATATTTTTTGTCTGTAACTCTGTGTTTTATTCTCGAACGCCGCCTGAATCAACGCGTTATGTAATGGCTTATTCGACCTCACTGCACAGGAAATACACCAGCTAATATAGGCATCTCTGAAGACTTCTTTAGGATATGCGTTCATGCAAATCTCACAGAAGTTCTGCTGAAAACACTGCTTCTTTTCTTCTTCTTTTTTATTAGAAATGCAGCTTAAGATGAATCAAGAGCTAAAATCGAGAATAAACAGGGATACAATAGATGTGGAAGTATTTCTGAACACATGATCTAGTATTCGTGCCACCAGGTATTATTTGTAGATACAGTATGATTAACTGGGGTATAAGAATAGAAGCAAATATTAAACCTTCTACTCAGACAGAGTCAAGCATATACACGGCCATTTTATTAGAAACACCATTACATTACTTGTTTGTACATTTACTCCATTGAATAAGCAGGACATGTAGGAGGAGAGCAATGCATGAAGCCATGCGAATACGAATCAACAGCTCCGGTTCATAAAGTCTTAAGGAAAACATATATGTTAAAATGTATGCGGTAATTACACGTTAACGCAAATTCATTTTAACGGCTCTAATTGAATGAACGCGTGATTACGCGTTTGTGGCGCATTTCTGTTCGACCATTTTTATTCAAAAATATAAATAAATTAAAAATAAAAGAGGCGAAATGAAAACCTTCAACGCGACACACATTTATTCACGATGTCCTTTCTTTACTCAGATATTTAAAAAATATTGATAATAAACCGTGAAAAAGAATTTTAATCACTAAACATTGCCTTTCCAGACAATTTCAGCAGTGACCTCTCCACAGCCGCACATACGTAGGAGCCATGTACCATATTTAACAATTAAAACAACTACTAAAAAACATATTTTATAATATCTATATATATATATATATATATATATATATATATGTATATCCTAAGGTCCCCTGGTGGTCTAGTGGTTAGGATGCGGCGCTCTCACCGCTGTGGCCCGGGTTCAATCCCCGGTCAGGGAACCAACCCCAACCATTAGGGTTGCTTTAGGAAGGCCATCCAGCGTAAAAACATGTGCCAAATCAAACATGCGGATGGTCCGCTGTGGCGACCCCTAATGGGAGAAGCCGAAAGAAGTGTATATCCTATTAGCTGCACATTTGTACCGCAAAACCCTGAATCCTGAGCCCTAATATGTTCTGGTTACTGTAACACATTTTAATCACATCAGAGTACCGGGTACCGGGAACATGGATGTTCTCAAACGTAAAAGGACAGTAGGGATATTAACAGTTAAGATTTGTCATATTTCTGTTTTTCAGCTTTGTGGGTGAAAAGTTTCAAATATTTTTTCTTTTTTTCAATTAGTACATATTTCCACCTTGTGCCCAGTGTTCCAGGGATCGGCTCCAGATCTACTGTGACCTACCCATGTCAATGAATACTATTTCAGTAATAATATGTAACATTTATGTAGGACAAAGGTTTTCCACTATATCCTCACTATAAGCAAGGTTTTATATCACTAAAGACAAGTCTTATGCTGTTGTTTCTCCCTTTTTTATACGGTAAACTCACTGTGCCTTAAACAAATAAGAGAAAATTAAAATGAAATAATATTAATTCAACTAGCTTTATAGCCCAGGACATTTTAACAATGTTTGAAACATCTACAAACTTTGGGATGTTTTCTATCTGGATTTTCACACATAATCGCACTATATAAATTCAATTCAACACAAAGTTTTTTTGTATAGCACTTTTAACAATGGACATTATCTCATAGCAGCTATACAGAGACTAGAAAGTTGGACTGTATAAATTTAGTACTTATAGGTTTGTTCCTTATAAGTTTATTCCTAATGAGCGAGCCAGTGGCGACTGTGGCAAAGGAAAATTTGTGTGGCACCGAATGTCCTTCCATTATAGATCCCTGAGATTTTGAGGTGTAACTTCATGGATCTTTCGGCTGTTCGTGTGGAAGCTTCCCCGCTGATAATTCATTGTACTGTTCTTTTTATTGAACTAGATTTTTTGTTCAAGTGCGATACTGTACAGTATATGTGGTCCTGTGTGCAGGTCTTATACCACTATACAGTATGTGGTTGCAAGACCTTGTCCTCTTGTGTCTTCGCTCTGTCTCATATAACGCTGTGTTGTCTTGGGTAGCACCTCGGTTCTGGAGGAGCGCTAATTCCTTTCACTGCGCACTGTTGAATTGCCACTTGACCAGACTATAGCATTTATTTAACAGCAATCTCTTTGACCACAGTATCTTCAAGTGTCGCAACTTTTTCAAATTCATTACTTTTATTCCTATTCAATGATCACTATTAGTGCATCGAATATCGCAGCAGGACATCGGCGTACAGATGTTTTTGTGACATAGCTCACTAAACAAGCTAATAGACATTCAGACCACGCAGACATGCAAATGTGTTCACGCAGCTCGGAGGCTGTGCGCTAATCATACCCAGCCAGGCTGTATTACTGTTTGAAAAGATCGGCTAAACCGTGCTTCGTGAACAGTTCAGACGAACGTGCAAAGATACAAGTGAGCCTTAATGAAAAAATTGTTAAATAGTACAAAATTGAAACAGGAGGGATTAAGGTTGAGAACAGCAAGAGGCGAGATAAACAAGATGCAGGAGAGATAATAAAAATGTGACGGAAGGATTAAAGAACGGATCAAATCCCCGGCACCTCCTGGTGACTGCATAGGCTGCCAGTGAAAACTAATAAAGGCAAGACCATCTGACAGACACCAGCAATAATGTTTGTGTGTGTGTGTGTGTGTGTGTGTGTGTGTGTGTGTGTGTACCTGAGCAACAAGAGGGGATTTAGAGAAAAGCCGAAGGTTCGTAAATTTCATTCTTGTTGGGTGTCAGAGCAGGAGTTATGCAAGTCTCAGTCATTTGGAAAATATCAACAATCAATACATCCATTCACCAACACTAACTTTTTTTATTTTATTCATTAATTCATTAATGATACACAATGATTTTAAGTTTTCTCACATTAAACCTACCGTAATTTCCGGACTATAAAGCCGCACCTGTGTATAAGCCGCAGGTGTCTACACTGAAACTAATGAACTTTACACAGGCTTTAAGGAAAGACAGTGTCTGTTACACGGTGTAACGGGTGAAATATGTTGTGGCTCCTTTAAGAGCAGAGCGGCATTTTGGGAATATCCTGGCACTGCATTCTTCCGGTATTACTGCATGTGTGCAAGACCAAGGAATATGTCCTTATTATTTTCTGATGCTCATTTCTAAGTTTCTTTGACTAACCCGTAACGCTGTTGCCAAGAAAAATAAAAAAGTACGAGTTTTGGAAACCTGTCTGTGCTTATATAATTTCTGTTGCAACTGGAGTTAGCGAGCTCTCCCTTCACCCAGACTCAACACGCTACAACGGCTTGTATCTAAACAGTAGCCGACCAAGAAAGTCATTGTTCACTGTCTTCCTCCTTCCTTTCACAACTATTTCTCTCTGGAGTTTATCTTTTGGCATCGTCGTGCGTTTAAAAAAAAACTTTTTTTCTCCCCATGCCGTGCAGCTCAGAACACAGGTGAGTTTTTTGGCTTGAAGTTTGTGAAACCGGGAAAAACCCAGGAAAAATTCATAAATAAGCCGCTTCGTTGTTTAAGCCGCGGGGTTCAAAACGTGGGAAAAAAGTAGCGGCTTATAGTCCGAAAAATACGGTACTTATGGAAACAAGTTTGTTCCTCTAATCGCTAACATTATAGAATCTATAAACTTCAGTTCCTTCACCAGTTTTATCTTCACAATTTAAGTCAGTAAGTCAAATTAAGCCAATCACATTTCTCAGAACCTGAAACCCGTTCTGTGTCAGAAACTTTCAACAGTCATGCGTAAGACTATTACAGAGCACTGATAGCACTGATACTGGAGACTCCATCCTTAAAAGGTTAAATAAATACCTTTTTATACATACAAAAAAGCATTCATGGTAAGCTGACATGTACTAGAGTACATCCCTATAAATGTTTGTGTTCACTTATGTCAGTGGTTCTTTAGGATTAAGGTGGATATATTGTCAGGATTATGGGTATGTCTCCAATCACCCCCTGCACATCATAAGACCTCGTCTCATGACGCTGATTGTTGTGATTCTTGATCCGCTGTTCAGGTTCTGTTCTTCGTTTCTATGTATTTCCTTTGTGCATGAGAGATATGAGCGTTCCTGAATGTTGAGCTTATCATGGTGAAGTGGCTGCTAAACGCAATCCCACAGAATCCACAGAGTTTCTATCACTTCTTCTACAACTATAAACTAAGGGTTAAAAAAATCTATCAGAATTTTTTTTTTGTCATTTTTACAAAAATATCATCCTGGTGAATGGATATATTTGTCCTCCGTACACTGGTGCAGTTGGCAGTGTGTAGTTTGGTGTGTGGGTGGGGTGTTTATGTTTCACCAACTAATCTTGCCTGACCTCCATGCAGTCCTCAGAAAGCACAGAACCCAATATAAATATCACTCGCTCTCCTTTACTTTGTCGCCAAAGCTTTTGTGAGAACTGAACTACTGTGTGTGTGTTGTCAAAGTGACAGTATCTGTGATAACCCCTGTGCATATCTTAGCACTCCCAGGGTCTTGTTTTTGGTCCCTGTATTGCGAGTTGGAATGTGTTTGGGCTTTAGTCATTGCCATGAACCCCCTCCGCTCCGTTTCAACATCTGTTCGCCTTTCCAGGCCTTATACGATCCTTGCCAAGAAGCTGTGGAAATCCCATGCACTTCACATCTGTAACGCACCTGAAATGACCCTTGGGCTGGAGCTATCAATTATTTTAGTATCTACTGTTTAGTTCATCGATCAATCGAGTAATCGGATTAGAAGTACTTTTTCTTCATTAAAGAGCGATACTGAATATACAAGAGAAACTAAGACGTCTCTTAAAGACAGACAGACAGACAGACAGACAGACAGACAGGGATGGATAGATGGATAGACGGATGGATGGATGGATGGATGGATGGATGGATGGATGGATGGATGGAT
>JAAIIK010000078.1:2024005-2041496 GCA_014706435.1 Silurus glanis
GATAGATAGATAGATAGATAGATAGATAGATAGATAGATAGATAGATAGATAGATACTTTATTCATCCCAATGGGGAAATTTACAGCTTCCAGCAGCATCCACAAACATAGGCAATATGGCAATAAATAATGCAATAAATACTAAAACATACTAAATCCGAAGGTAAGTTAAAGTTATGTGCAAAAACTGAGTGTTTTATTAAGCCCTGTGCAACTCAAAGTGTTTTGAAGAGTTATGTGCAATCTAGAGTGTTAATGTGCATGATGTACAGTGTGTAGAACAGTTAAGAACTTCTGTATGGAGTTTTCTTTATGTTTTAGTTTGAAATGATTCCAAACGTTTTACATTTTCTGTTGTGTTTCCGCGCCCGAATCTTCTCCTGGCCCCTCCCTGTTTTCTCTCCGTTCATTCTGCAGCGTATTGTTTACCTGTCCAGGGGTCTCATTTATATACGTGTCGTTCGCGCAAAACGAGGCTGAAAACGTGTGCAGGGCAATTTCCATGCAAAGGCTGTGATTTATAAAAAAATTACCTTGAAGGGAGAAAGTGCGCTCCTATAGGTAAACTCTGAGCCCTGCGTACGCACAGCGTGAAAACACAGAAGGCGAGAAGGGGAATCGGAGACACCGATGCGTGGAAAGTAGCGAAAGTAGCCACCGTTGTAAATGAGACCCCAGAGCGATCCAAATTTAGCAGGTGGTGCGTTAGTAATAATGGTCCGTGGGGAAACACAGTGCTCTGTGTGTAGCAAAATAGACTAAACGAAGCATCGAGGCAAATTATTTGCCTTTTTTGTATTCAAATTACTCAAGGAATCGTTTCAGCCCTACAGTACATGATGCTAAGCTTCACTCTAGCGAACCGTTTCCAATATTCCTGCTACAGATGTGCACTAACATCAGTGTGCTAAACTCCATGCAAAGGTTACGTTAGGACAAGCGAAGAGAGCTACCCTCTCTTTCTCACCTTCCCTTTTTTTCCTCTCTCAGACAGATGGGAGATGTTCTTTTCACTCCCTTCAGCACTGCACGTCTCAAAGTCTCGGCGTTGACAGAAGGGCTTGCAGGTCAGAGCTCAAGAGAGGCTGTATACTTGTGTGTGTGTGTGTGTGTGTGTGTATGTGTGTGTGTGTGTGTGTGTGTGTGTGTGTGTGTGTGTGTACAAAACTGCAAAACACTACCACTGTTAATCCATAGCTCAACATTGACCTTTCTCAATACGGATATCACATCCGTCTAACATACCACAATATTACTGCATGTTTATATTCTTTAATCTATTCTAGAGTTTTCACACGGGTGTGTCGTTAGAAACGAGTTTATTAGAGGGACAGCACATGTAGGACGTTTTGGAGACAAGGTGAGGGAGGCAAGATTGAGATGGTTTGGACATGTGCAGAGGAGGGACATGGGGTATATTTCGGTAGAAGAATGCTGAGGATGGAGCCACCAGGAAGGAGGAAACGAGGAAGACCAAGGAGGAGGTTTATGGATGTGGTGAGGGAAGACATGCAGGTAGTTGGTTTAAAAGAGGCAGATGTAGAGGACAGGGGGGTATGGAGACGGTTGATCCGCTGTGGCGCCCCCTAATGGGAGGAGCCAAAAGAAGAAGAAGAAGAAGAAGAAGAAGAAGAAGAAGATATCATTTTAGTACTGCAATGATGTAAAGTACAAGAACAGAGGTGATCGAGATTTTGCTGTGGCTGCTATTCGCCTTTTAATATAAGACCTGCCTCAAATCTGGCTACTCTATATTTGTTAAAAACTCTTTTTATTTGACTTTTAATTTTCTAAAGGATGATAAGTTTCAGTTGTTTGCTTTTGTGTTTTTTGACGGATACTTGGTTGGGAATTTAGTTTTAATTAGTACTTTCTATTGCAAAGCACTTTGTTAATGGCTCATTTTAAAAGGTGGTACAGTATATAAATCAACTTTTGCTTGCATCGCTGTATTACCTGGTGTTTGTATTAATGTTGCTTATGGTGTATTAATATTGACCAGAATCCTTGTAGGCATCTAAAATGAACTTTTTAAGCCAGTAGAGCAATACTCAAATTTGAAGAAGTGGCTCCTTCCACCACATGGAAACAAACCTGCACTCACATACTTGCCATTTTGTAGCACAAGATACACAAAAATATAAGCTACAAGAACCAGTCCTTGTTTTAGTGCAGAATGAAACTTGACGGGTTGTCATGGCAACATACAAAGCAATATTACTCTGTCCACCACACATCATGTTTTATTCCTCTTATACCACAGCAATTCGCCTTCAATCGCACAGTGGTGGAACGGCCATGAAACCAGTTTATACCAGTTATCATTTATGTTACAATAGCTACAAACAGCCAGGTGACAAACGTAGCTTGTTAATGAAAAAACAAATTTTTTCCACTATTAGACTTTCTTATATCTGGAAAAAATGGACTACCTACTCTTACAAAAAGCTGACACTGGAGACTTCTATCAGAAAAGCTAAACATTATACTTTTTCGCATCTGTTTATTATTACGCAAAGATTACGTGCGATATCCAGCTGTGAATTACCCATTACTAGTGAAACGAACCCTGATTGCAGAGTATTAAATGTTCAAAAGATCTAAGCAAACAAATCAGCACTTTCAGACCAATCAGATTGGAGAAATCGACAGAAAATTGACATAAACATTACATTTCTATAACTCACAAATCATCCATCATGGAATCATTAAATCTTAATATCGTAAGTAATGCATAGTTAATAATTTTAGATCTGCATTGTATAAACACTTTCTTTAAATGTCAGAACTGTTCCAAAATCCATGGCCATAATTACAGTGTGCTGAAATTCGTCCTTAGGGTGCAGCCCCAAAGTGCACAAAAGTACAATTTGAAACATGACTCCCGAAACACCCACGTACAGTCTGAGTCATTGTAAAAATTGTTTATGTGCTTGGATGTGCACATGTGTCAGGCTTGTGTAATATCTGCCAGTGTGATGTGCTGCTCCAAACCAGAAATGACATCCTTTCAACTGCCTTAAAGCCCAGCCAAGCATGAGAAAGCCATGAGAAAGAGAGCGAGAGAGAGAGAGATAGAGAGAGTGACTGGCAAAGAAAGAAAAAGGCATGGAAGTGATGACAGAAGTGGGAAAAAAATGAAAGTAAGAAAATCTAAACAAGGAAGGAGCAGAAAAATGAGGCAGCAGAGGGGAGGGGATGGGAAGAAGCAGGGTGGCAGATGGGAGTGGAGAACAAACGTCCACAAAGAAAATAACGATTGTAGTTGGGGAGTTAATAACAGGAAAACACTCGTTTCATTCGATGTGAAAACGTTTCATTAACTATTATTAGCATCAAAGCCTAATTACACGTTATAATTATTTCAAGCGTTTTTAAATGCTTAAACGGCCGCATGTGTATGTATAAAGAAGGCTTTTTTCTGTAGGAAGTGTTAATGTGAATATCAATATCTGACAATAAATAAATAATTCAAAACATAAATTATATATATGAAATAAACAACTATTATTCTTCACTACAAAAAAAAATCCTACACAGCTACAAATCTACCATTTAACATTCTACCTATTTTCCAGTTATGAGAGCAAGAGGGTCTGAAATGTCACAATTCTTAAAATAACTGTCCCAATTGAGACACAGCAAGCCGGCGTTAATTCGGTTCAGCTAAGTTCAACTGCCTCAAGGGGGATAAAAGCTCCACAACATCCAAAAAGGGCACAACAAGGCAGGCGTTATCAGTTAGACAGCTTTATCTACATCCTGACCTAATTTGGACTGAGATTGTGGTGTTTTTTTTTTATATTGACCGCCATTAAAAGCCTGCAAGCAATGCTGCTAGAGTTAGCAAAAACAAATGCTAAATATCCCCCACATGCATATTTGTTGAGGGTAGATCAAGATGTGTCTACGGAATGAGAAAGATTCTTACACCGAACAGAAAAGCATATCTGATAGTAATTAGCGAGACAGTGTTACACACTCGCTAATTAGCTATAGTCATTCAAAGCTAATTCACTTCAAAGGGAAACTAGCTGCAAAATCTAGTGCACTGAAAAGGCTTTCCAAGCTACAGTATAAGGCAACTGTGTCCTAAGAGGATGCAGAATCTTTTTTTGCCAAGTACTTTGTTTGACTACAGCAATAAAAAAAAAAATGCTTTAGTTTCACAACAAAATGCTTCTATTCAGCATAAATAATGTGTCCAATTCGTTTCGCACATGGCTACGGGTCCGAGAGTGAACAGATGCTAAAGTGCACAGGAGTCAGGTTTTAACAGCTGTCCTCATAACTTACGACCTTGGAACGCTCGGAAGGCGATGTGTACGTTCCAGGTTTTTTACGGTCCATATCCCTCTGGGCTGCTTTAAAACACAGGGTAATTAAGTCACGGTAATTAACAACCACAGGCTAACAGGATTAGCATTGTCCCTGAGGATCGAGAATCGACTGCTGGCCTGGGACAGAGAAGATTTGCGTGGCCTCTGTGAATTGCCCCCCCCCCAAACACCCACCCCCCCTACCCCCTTAATCAGAGCCAATAGATTCAAGACCTGGAAGTCATCGTTTTTGTAATAGAAAGGGTAAAGTGCAAGTAACCAGAAAAGTGGTGAGCTAATGGCATGCTTATAATAAAGCTGAGGCGGAAAACTAATCTCAAAATCAGCACTTGGAGGATAATGAGGCAGAGCGGCTGTTCCTGGCCGACTGACCATGCCTAATGACGTTGTGACACCATCGAATGGCAAGGTAGTACAATTTCCGCAGCACGGCCCGCACCATCTCTGCGGCAATGATCCATACTATGATAAAAAAATATTTTCACTTCCAGTTGTTTCTGATAATAATGTTTACTGATATACAGTATATTAATATCTCCATTTGAATTGCATTGGATAGTAAACATGCTTTTGTTCACCCTCAGGGCTTTTCTTATGACAGATTAACAGATGTGCTGATGTGCAAATGTAAGTCATGCTTAAAGATCAGGACATCATTGCTGTTATTAGCTAGTCGTTTTTAAATGCTAGCTAATCGAAAGTGGCCCAGTTTCCCTCATGTACAGTAATGTAAAGGCAATCTTAAATGGTCCAAATTGCACATAATTTGATGATTGTTCTACCATTTAAGAACGATCTTTGCAGGCAGAAAGGGAGGCTGGGAAGAACTAGGTTTTTTTTATAGTTTGGCACCTTCAATGTTTATCAATTAATTTTGATGCCAATTGATTACAGGGACACATATAGCCACCAGGCTGTCAATCCTCCCACAGTAAAAACCTGTTTCATGGTTAATTTAGCTGATCTTCCCCAGCCAGTCAGAGTAGCTCCAGGGAGGCTGTTCGAGAGTGTCACTGCAGATCTATGACGAGCTCTGGACTACGCTGTCAGCAGCATGCCCTTGCTTTGTCCTGTTCTTTGTACAACAGGGGAATGACGGAGACGTTAATATAGTCTAAACACGCTCTCTGGAAAATGTCATATGTAAACCAGAGACATCTCGTCCACCATGTATGGCTATTTTTCCCCGTGTGTTTACTTCATCCCATGAGTCATCACAAATGCACGATGTTACTGCAGTCCCTGAAACTGCGCCAGTCAGACCAGACATAGCTCAGGCAGCCCGACAGCGATGACAGCTGCTGACATGGTCACTATCTTCTCTAGGCCGAAATAAGAAGAATCAGTTATTTTGCCCAGTGGAGGGTGTGGAGAAGTGGTAGCTCTGTAGAGATTCTTAGGCAATACTTCCCAAGAGGAAAAGTGATTTTGACAAGCCAATACAAACAAAAAATAAATGTATGTGGCTCTCCAATACTGATCATTCATTCATCTCCATTCCTTCTGCTTTTGCTGGTGGGGGTTTGCAATGACAACATGCTAAGAATGTCAGCCCAGACATCTTTATCCCAAGCCACAGATTCCAGATTCTGGGGGATCCCCAGATGTTTTCAAGCCAACTGTGAGATATAATCTCACCAGCTGGTCCTGGGTCTGCCTCAGGGTCTCCGTACCTTATGGCATGTCTGATGTCTGATACAGATCGAGCTAGAGCCGACCAGGAAGTAGACATGCAATGGACCAATAATCTAAGAGCAACAGGGTTAAGCAAACAAAATGGTAAAGGCTCCAACACAATGATAGAATACACTCTGGACAACAGGTTTGTAATATTCTCAATGCAATATTTTCAATGCATCTTGCTTGGGGTTTTGGTGGACCTGGAGTCCATTCTAAGAACACTGGAGCAGGGCAAAAATACACCTGGGCAGGGGGTTAATTTTGAGCACTCATGGAAGATCAAGAGCACTTACAGTACTATAAAATGTATACAAACATACTCTGATGATTTGATGTGATCCTACTGTTGGTTTACCAAATGTACCAAATTTCTGAGGCTCAGAAGCAAAATCACATAGCGGTTTCTTTTACCTTGGCTTTCCCAGTGCTTTGCAGGATGTGTACCAGGGCACACGCCATCTCTTCTTTGTTCTTGACACTGATGGCTGGTTCCAGCACAGAGCACAGCAGCATGTAGTTGTTGGTAGTGTATTCAGCAAATTCCTTATACATCTCCATTGGTAGGATATTCATACTTTGGTATCGGGCCTTTATCCGGATCATAGGTCCCGCAGTCTTCCCCTTCCCTGGGTTTGGCGTGCTAACTGGGTGCCACTTCTCGACAAGTTGCCTACTGGTCACACTTTCTACTGGGATGTTCACAAGCCCTACATAGTTGTTCTTGTCTTTTTTCTTCTTTTTGTCAGAATCCCTATAGAGGTGGACAGTGATGTTTTGGACAGGAGGCAGATTGGTGAACTCAAAGTGCTCTCCCCAGAAAATATTGTCTGCTTTCAACTTGCAGGACGTGCGGGCATAAAGGGCATCATCCAAGCACAGCTCGCAGAAGTACTTCTTCTTGGCAGGAAGATCTTTGGCTTCGATCACCCACAACCGAAGGGAGTTTTCTACCCGACGACTGTTGTCCTGGAGACAAGAGCAGAGACAGAATGTAAACAGAGGACCATTGATTTATGATCTGCACTATATGGCAAATACAGTTTGGCAGCATTTCGGCTCATAAGATTCGTTTACAATGTTGAATTCAATTAAAATTAAATGGGAATTTTCAAAAGAGTCATGAATCTGAAATCTTGGTATTTGTTTTGTTTTTTGTTGAATACATTTTTTACTAGTATTATGATAATACATTTACTGAGATGAAAAACGAGCACATGCATTTAAATTTAAAACTAAATTCATAAGATAGAATCACTGAATGTGAACTTTCTCTGGCTTCATCACAGCACATTTTTCTCATTAAACTAAAATGATGCAAATCTGCAAAAAAGAAAAAAAAAAAAAAAAAAAAAGACTCTTTGACATCATTACAGAAAGACCACAAAGACGTAAAATACTCTTGTGAACATTTTAAAAGGCTGAAAAAGATGCGTGCTGTTAAGTCTGTTAAGTGCTGTTAAGTTTTGGTGGAGAGAAAGAAAGACAGAGAGAGAGAGAGGGAGAGAGAGAGAGAGAGAGAGAGAGAGAGAGAGAGAGAGAGAGAGAGAGAGAGAGAAAGGCGAGAATGTAAATCAGAAAGAATTGGCACTGAAAAGCTGCATTTCAGTTTAAAATAAGGTGACCGTATCAGCCTTAAATGCATTAACCCAGAAGTGTCAAATTCTATTTATAAATGTGGTTTTAATAAGGAATTCTTGCTACAATGTGATCATTTCTTACGGAATTCAAGTACCATTGTAATTTTTTTGCTGTTTTTTGGACTGAATGCAAATTGGACCCTTGTCCCTGTTAGAGAAACCCTTACATTTTTTTTTAGGAACCAAAAAATCTATTTTCAAATAAAAAACCTGTAAACTAAAAATAAAGAACCTTTGTTTTTGAGTGTATAACTATGACATGTACATAAAACAACTACCTATGCAGAAAAGTTTAAATGGCCTCTGTTTCATTGCTGCCTGGCAATTAGATGCTTTCTGTTTTAGATCACTTCATGCCCCTGCTGTAAAGGGGAAAGGCAAGGAAGCATAAATACGCAATGACCTCATTTAGTAGTTAAAGTCATTCCCTTGATGAAGAAGGCTGCTTGAGAAAAGTAAGTCTTCCGAGAATATGCAGGCCTCATGACAGGACCATTTATTGTGCCACTGGTACATTTCCTGGCGAATCAGCGGATTAATATTTAACCATCATTTTACCACATGAAAGGCTTGAGATGAATTCAGCGTTACAATAAAATGCTAAACCTCTGGGTGGGCTGAGACTTTGAAGTCGAATCTTGAATGACATAGTTATCGCCAAAAAATGACTTTCTATATTTGTTTCTACTTGTAGGGGGAAAAAATACCTGCCGGCAACAACAAAAAAATGCATGTACAGGGTGGGGCTGATTTTGCAATCTGGGTTTTAGGTCTTACATAACAACCATCATTACACCATAGACTAATTGTTTCACAAGTAGGTTCATACCTTTTAATCGGTCATGATCTTTAAAAAAAAAAAGAATAAAAAATCTGGTTTGTATCCAGGTGTATTGAAGTTTTATAAAAAATCTTCAAAAAATCACTTAGCTAACACTAGTAAACAAGAATTTGTAAAAATAAAAAAATTACGTATATATGTATTACCGTAATTTCCGGACTATTAAGCGCACCCATATATAAGCCCATATATAAGCCACTGAATTTGACAAAGATTTTTATTTTAAACATAAATAAGCCGCACCTGTCTATAAGCCGCAGGTGTCTACACTGAAACTAATGAACTTTACACAGGCTTTAAGGAAAGACAGTGTCTGTTACACGGTGTAACGGGTGAAATATGTTGCGCTTCCTTTAGGAGCAGAGCGGCATTTTGGGAATAGCCTGCCGCCGCATTTTTCCGCTATTACTGCATGTGTGCAAGACGAGGAATATGTCCTTATTATTTTCTGATGCTCATTTCTAAGTTTCTTTGACTAACCCGTAACGCTGTTGCCAAGAAAAATAAAAAAGCACGAGTTTTGGAAACCTGTCTGTGCTTATATGATTTCTGTTGCAACTGGAGTTAGTGAGCTCGCCCATGACCCAGACTCAACGCGCTACAACGGCTTGTATCTAAACAGTAGCCTACCAAGAAAGTCATTGTTCACTGTCTTCCTCCTTTCTTTCACCACTATTTCTCTCGGGAGTTTTTCTTTTGGCATCGTCGTCAATTAAAAAAAACTTTTTTCTCCCGATGCCGTGCAGCTCAGAACACAGCTGAGGTGCGTTTTTTTCGTTTCCGTTCGGGAATTTCATTGGTCTAATGTTATGGGGTTCAGTTTTTTGGCTTGAAGTTTGTGAAACCGGGAAAAACCCAGGAAAAATTCATAAATTAGCCGTTGTTTAAGCCGCGGGGTTCAAAACGTGGGAAAAAAGTAGCAGCTTATAGTCCGAAAAATACGGTAATAATAAAAAAATTGTGTGTGGAACAAATGATAACCATTTTCTAGTGTTCTTCAGAATGAATGTGTTTTATAGTATCTGGATTGTTAAATAAAGTGATGAGCATTTCCATACTCTGTATAAGTGTGAGACGACTTGCGAGTTACAATACATCTTTTCTACCTTGTTTGGGTGAACGGCTCTTCTGAGGTTCTCCATCCATTTGTCCCTCTCGGCAGCCGAGCGACATGAGAAACACTTGCTTCCTGTTGAGGTGCTCACCTAAGAGGAATTTTACATGAGTATGTATCTAAGCAGGTTTATTTTTTCACTTTCTAATTGATAAGGTAATTAGCCCAAACTTCTGATTTTATGTTCATTTGCATATTTATTTGTTTGCCTGTTCGGATGCTATAATCACTATATTAATATATGGATCACTCTATATATACAGGATTTAAATAAAGGAACTTTGCATGAAACACATGATTTGAACATAGAAAAAGGTGAATCAAGACCCTCAGATATAAAGTTTGAACTATATATTCAGCTTCATACCAGTCTTAAAACTTTAAAAATGTTATTTTCGTTTCTAATTGATTTCTTTATTAGCCCAGACTCTTTTGATTTGACATAAATTTGCATATTCATTTATGTGTTTGTCTGTTTGGATGTTATCATCAATATATTTTCATTAGTATTAGGAATATAAAAAAAATCAGGCAAACGCAGAGAGTTTGCAAATTAGAGAGTGTATTTTTTCTCCTGGGTTTTATTCTAAATGCAATACGATACAAATTGTTACACAATACAAACCTTTATACTGTATTGTCGTATGTACAGTAGGTCTGCGAGTAAAACACTATTATTGCCATGTAAACATTTGTAAAACGAATCATTTTTAATGTTCATGGATCACTAGATTATACAGAATGTACACACTCGCTTTTTTTGTCCTGTTCCACCTACTTCATCGCAGTGCATTTATATATGAGCACAATACAAATTTGTCTTCTAGCAGCACTGTTGTAACTGTTGCAGCAACAGGGAAATTACAGAATCTGAAGCTCAATTATATCAATTACACAAGATTGTGCAAGTAAAAATGTGTGCGAATGTAGGTCTATGTGTGTGTATTTTGCTTACCTCAAAGCAGAAATCTTGACCCAGGATGGAGCTGTGTACGGGTTTAATGAGGACCTCCTCCTCCATGCTGAGGTCCAAAGCTTCCACTGCACTACTGGGACTGAGCAACGACTCGTGAGAGCGCGATTCTTTCAGTCTCAGCATCAGATTAGATCTGAGTGTTTGATAGAGAAAAGCAGAAAGAAAGAGTAACCCATGGGTGATCACAAACACAAAAATCTACAAAAGCACACATAAATGTCACAAAGACAAGAAGATCAATGAGATCC
Organism: Silurus glanis; assembly: GCA_014706435.1. NCBI lineage: Eukaryota > Metazoa > Chordata > Actinopteri > Siluriformes > Siluridae > Silurus > Silurus glanis. Next base: position 2,034,842 of record JAAIIK010000078.1, read on the forward strand.
TAATCTCCAGGTGCCTCGAGTTTGAGACACTAAAGAATACATAACATTTAATGTACAGTATCTATATACAATGTCTCTAGGTTTGAATTTTGTGCTAATTTAGTTTTATTTAAAATATATATATTTTTTTAATTGTAGGAAAAAACTCTACTGGACTACAAACTATTAACTTTATTTTAAAAATGATGCTCCATATTTTTCTGCAAAAACAGAGGAGTCAGGTAATGATGTAGGTGATGTGAGGAGGCCTGGGGTTCAGTCAGCGTTCCAATTCCTACCGAAGGTGTTTAATATCAAAAGATCTCCCACTCCAACCCATGTAAACCATATCTTCATGAATTTGGCTTTGTGCACGGGGGCATTGTCATGCAGGAACAGGTTTGAGTCTCCTAGTTCTGTTGAAGGAACCAATTAACGCTACCACATCCAAAAAACAATTGCGTGTCTTGAACTTTGCGGTAACAGTTTGGGGAAAAAAACATATGGCTGGAAAGGTCAGGTGTCTCAAATGTTTTCTTTTTTTTTGCAATGTGATATATCTGAAAGGAAAAATGATGCAACATGTCTGTGCATGGTTACCTTACCGCATTAAAAGTCATGAAAAAAAAAATCATATTTGATCCATTATCTCCAGCACTTGCAGTAGATATTAAAGAGCTCAGATTACCTTTTCAGATATAATTAACTATTTATGATTCCTGCCGCACATAACTCTCAGGCGAGACGGCAGAGCTGGGATGGCTCTTGATGAACAACCGTGCTAAATTCGAACGGGTAATCTTCAACCAAAAGAGATTTTTGAAAGCAGATCTCCAGCATATAGAGTAAATATAAAAATTCTAAAATTCAAATAATTCGCGAGCTAATTCACGTTTCCTCTCGATAGCAAATGAACACTTAATCTAAGTACAGAAATGCACCAACAGGCAATTCAATACCAAAGCATAGTACAGAATAATGTAAGTTAGACAGCGGGAGAATGAGTATATAAGAGGGTGAAATATAAGCAGCACACTGTCCAGTCAAATTAACACAGCCCGAGCATGGTATATAATGCGGTGTAATTAGTGTGACATTGTGTTAAATAACGCAAAATTTGACGCCTGTAATTTATCCAATGCGAAATGTGCCCAATACCGTGACCTATTCACTGTTCAGATCGGTTAAATTACACACACAATGAATTATGGGATTATTTCTGTACCATTACGGGGCATCGTTTGACCTGATGTGCGATTCGGATCTCTTGTACAAGTGTGAGGTTTCATCTGCGCTACACTACAGCTGACCATTTTTACTTTCATGTGCTCAATCTAACATGTTATCGCTTCCGTAGTAACAATTTTGTATGTCTGATGTTCCACAATGATGGGATTTTGATAATGTTTGCACTTGTTGAAATGAGGAAGAGTTTATACAGCATTTTGGAAGGAGTCTCCAGTGTCAGTGAGGTTTAAGCCTTCAGTGACAAAGTGGACCTTAGCCCTAGTCCTCAGCCCTGTGTTAGTCCTTATCCCTGTGTTTTCTGTTTTTCTGTGATTGTTGTTGTATGTAGCACCAGGGTTCAGGAGGAACGTTGTTTCATTTCACTGTGTACTGCGTCAGCTATATGTGGTTGAAATGACAAAAAAGTTTCTTGACTTGGACAGAAGAAAAAGCTTTCAGGGCTGGATACATACAATCCCGTACTATCTCACTTGAATAAATAAATAAACAAACAAATAAATAAAAATTACTGTTAACCAGTGGTGGACAGTATGGAAATAAATCTGTACTTTACTGAAGTATTTTTATTTTGGGAGACTTTTACTTTAACTTTACTACATTTCAAAGTCAAATATCTTTTTACTCAACTGTATTTTTTCCCCAAATCAGTTGTTCCTTTTTATTTATCATTCGATGCAGCAATCCACCAATCAGGGTCGAACGCTCCATTTTGAAAGAAATAAATGATGGAAGAAACTCCCGACTCTAACTTGCCGCAACACCTCTGTCCTCATTTGCTAGATTTTTTTAAATGGTTAAAAAGAGGATTTGGGCTCGTGATAATTTAAATGGATATCGGAGGTTCCCTGGTGGTCTAGTGGTTAGGATGCGGCGCTCTCACTCACTCTCTTCGATCCCCGGTCAGAGAACCAACCCCAGCCATTAGGGTTGCACAAGCCTTAGTGCCGGTCCCAAGCCCGGATAAATGGGGAGGGTTGCGTTAGGAAGGGCATCCAGCGTAAAAACATGTGCCAAATCAAACATGCGGATGGTCCGCTGTGGCGACCCCTAATGGGAGAAGCCGAAAGAAAAGTTTATCGGTGTTTGACTCATTAATCACATTCTATTAATAGACTTGTGCTACGAGTAACATTGGAGTATTTTCACATAAACCGAGTTGATTAAGCAAAAAAATCTTGTGACAAAAATTATAATAGGAACATTACAGCCTTAATAAATCATAGTACTTTGGATACGTACGTGCATTTGAAGCCTTTTGTACTTTTATTCAAGCGAAAGTTTACTTTTACTAAAGTAATATACTCTACTGTATCTGTTAACAAATTGCTGTGTGAACTGTAAGTAGAATAAAACACTTTAGGATTGGATGTCACATTCTGTAGGACAATAATCAACTAAAACATGGACCAATATGCTCGAAACCACCACATTATTGATTATCTTCTGACCACAGCACACTCTTTCGTGTTTTTTTTTTACTGACACGATACATATATGCATGTAAAGTTCAGAAAGAGAATCCTGGAAGTAAGTTTATTGTAACTCAGTAATGTAGATTGGTGTGGAGAAAATACACTGGTGGGGGATGGGGAACAAACACTGCTCTACATTTTAACCGCTGAAAGCATAACGAAACAATGAGAGAACTTTGGGTCATTAGCCGTAATACGGAGACACAGCTATTCTGGGGGAAAAAAGTCATAATGATATACATCTATCTCTGTGTACATCCGATTTCCCATTCTTCTTATTAAATCTCAATTTTTTCCTGTTTCCTTATTTCTCATATCTCAAATGGTGCCCCTGAGGCAAGGCCCATCATTCAACCACTGATCCCTGATGTATACAAACTAATAGTATTTGTGTGTGTGTGTGTGTGTGTGTGTGTGTGTGTGTGTGTGTGTTTTCTTGTTTTCGTTTGGCTGCCATGAAACCAGTCAGAAGACTAAAAGAGTGTCTGGAACACTGAACTGTGCTGCGTAGACCCTTGATCTCAGTTTCTTCCCAGTTCCTGGGGATCGAGCTCTCCTCGAGTTCCTAAAGGAATCTGTTTTCCGACATCAATTTTCCCAACCTGGATTGCACGGTTAGGAAGACGACGGGGAGCGCTCATCGAGAGCCGACAGCTATTCCATGCGAGAGAGGAGAGAGAAAAGGCGGGCAAAGGCTCCATCCGAACTGCCATCAATCACGCCGCGTCTGTATGACAGGCAGGATATGAAAGTTTCCGCGCTACACGGGAGAAGTTTTATTTTCGTCTCCCGAATGAGTAAGTAACCGAGGTACCAAAATCAATCAAAGCACAAAGCGGTGGGATTTTTATCATTCGGCCCCCTCAGGCCACTCGTAACACCTTATCAACAAAACCTTCGAAAAGAAGTGGGCATCGTACGTCTGTTATGAGAAACGGAGAAGATAAAGGAAGTTATTTGAAAGGTTTATTGAGAGATTTGCTGTTCTCCAGAGTCAATTCAGTAAGAGATCAAAAGCCATGGAAACAACAGGACAGACTAATATACACACTCTTTTTGCACTAAAGTGAATCGTTGGAGTTGTGGAAAAATTTGATAGACATAACTTATTTTTCACAACATTTATTAATACATTATGATCGGAAGGCTGGGGTTTCAAGCCCTGGTATCACCAAGCTTCCTCTCTTGGGCCCCTGAGCAAGGCCCTTAACCCTATGTGCTCTAGGGGTGGTGTTTTATAGCTGACACTGTGCTGTGACCCCAGTTTCCTAAAACTTGCTGGGATATCCAGTGCTGTGCTGTAATGTACATGTGACGCTCTTCTTCTTCCTATTATTATTATTATTATTATTATTATTATTATTATTAACAATTACATTTATATCATTTGACAGACGCCTTTATCCAGAGCGACATTTATTGCATTCATACAACTGAGCAAATACGTGGTTAAGGACCTTGCTCAGGTGCCCAGGAACGGCAGCTGAGTGTGGCTGGGATTTGAAGTCCAATGCCTTAGCCGCTAAGCTACCACCCTCACAATACAATACTGATTGTATATGGCAAATGCTGACAAAAATACCTCTTTTTCATGGTTTCTGTGGTAAAAAATATACATATGTTACCTGACTGAATGCACCTGGCACAAAACCTGACCCACGTTTCCAGTTGACTTTTGTATGTAGGGATTTTTTACATTTTTTTGTGGCTATATTTTGTTTAATGATCCCTGCCTGGTCACTGACCTATAATACTGATAAAAATCCTCAGATTTATCCAAATAAACACTATACACACAAGCATCCTATGTCTAAGCACTAAATGTCTAATAGAGCATCGTATCTTTGTGTGGCTTCTGAAGGAAAGTAAGACACAGCCCACAGTTATCCAAGTTGTCATATTTATGCTTTTTACTGTTCACTTTAATCTAAACCTATCCCAAACCTATCCCAATTCATTATATCTTGCACATAATATTTTACACAGTTAAGGCTGCAAAATGTTGGAGAACCGTGGTACAACAGAAGGAACACTGCAAGGCGAGTGGAGAAGAGACACAAAATGGGACTTTCATCGAAAGGCCCCAAACTAGATTTGGAGGTTCTGAATTGGATCAGTTCCCTGAGAAATCTGATAAAATTGTTAACCAGTGCAACCCAACACAGAAAGCAAGCTCTAATTACATCCCTCTGCGTTTGATTCTATACAATCTAAACAAACACCCACAGTGTGATTGATGCGATGCATCGTTCTTAAAGCAGACCGTGTTGATGAGATCCGGTGACAGCTACAATGAATATACATCAGCTATGCAACGAATGTTGATACAGTTTAAATTCTGTGAAACTTTTTAATAAATAATAGTAAATAAAAAAATGTTGACAGATATCTGCTGAATTATCATTTTTGTTGTTCTATTTTTGTCCATAACGGGTTAATTAAGTGCTATAGTGGCCACTTGGGACAGGACATGCACATCCCCATACTCAAGGAAATAAGTGGTGCACGGGGCATTTAATGACAGGGTTGCCAGATTGTGCAAGAATAAAAATAAGATCTTGTTCTATAGCAAATTAACAGATTTATATAAAAGGGTAAACTGTATGTGCATTAAGTGTGACTAATAATCTATAGTTTGGTACATTGAGAGAGGGAATTTGTCATGTCAGTGAAAGAACCCAAATTCAGAACACCTTGCAGCCTATAAGCACGGCCCCCAAGGGACCCCAGCACTCGCTAACACTGAGCAATACACATTATGATTGTGACTCTCTGTGTGACAGTCTACATCACTGCAAATCAGTGTATAGCTCAGTGTAGATCTGTCTGGTTTACAACGCCTTTGTTCAGTGCTCATGCTATTCTGGACTATGATTTGTTTCTGGTTCACACCACAAGCATTTTTTTTAATTAGACACATGAGAAACTGAAGAAACTATAATTCTAAGAAGGTTATATTAAAGCTTGCAAATAGCTGTTGCTCTTAAGCATTTGCTTCACTGATGCGGTAAATCAAGAATGCGCATTATGATTTAGACTCAACATGAATGCTTTTCATCAGTAGACATCTGTGAGTAAATGAGGGTAAAATGGCTGTTGCCTGCAACAGAATAGTTGCAGGAAAGCGAGCATCAATGAAATGTAACCTTTACAATATGGTCAAAGGTTTGTAGACATCTGACCACAAGATTGAAATGTGCTTTCATTCCATATTTAGTCCCGATTTGTTGATATAATAACTTCCACTCTCCTGGGATGATGTTTCACTAGATTTTGGTGTGTGCCTATGGTGTTAGTTTTAGGGTGTTAGTAAATTCAGGTGATGTGAGGAGGCCTGGGGTGGCGTCAGCGTTCTAATTCATCCCAAAGGTGTTCATTAGGGTTGAGGTCAATGCTCTATAGCATGCCAGCCAAGACCGTTTACTCCAAACGATGTAAACCATATCTTCCTAGATCTGGCATTGTGCACAGGGGCATCCTCATGCTGGAACATGTTTACGTCTCCTTGTGTAAGAGAAGGGAAAATTTCATGCTGCCACATCCAAAGACATTCTACACAATTGCGTGCCTCCAACATTGTGATAAGAGTTTCAGAGAAGAACCTATTTTTTCCAATACTTTTGTCCATATAATGTATGTTTGCATAATAAATTTCATTCTATTTCGTTACAATATAAATGACATCATATTTGCTCATGACCTTTTTTTTTTTTAAGTTGTTCCCTATTTATGCATGTTGACCAAAATAAACAGAATTTCAAACCAAGTTCCTGTCTGTTCCTTCTTTATTCCTCCTATCCCTCCTCACTATCTTACTGTGTGCTCCAGTTTCTGTTTCACTCTGGTAAATATTTCAGATGGTGCATCAAGGCAGGTTCATGCTGTACTTCTTTCATTGTGCGTTGGCAAACACACACACACACACACACACACACACACACACACACACACACACA
>JAAIIK010000078.1:2123684-2135916 GCA_014706435.1 Silurus glanis
AGATAGATAGATAGATAGATAGATAGATAGATAGATAGATAGATAGATAGATAGATAGGGCTATAAATAACCACTCTACAACCGTTGTAAGAGTAGAACTTTAAGCACTGAGCTAGCAGGTAATGGAAAATGATCATCTGTATACGTAATTTTTAATTACATTCTATTTGTAGACCACTTTTAATCGTAAAAATCTCCCTAAAGCAGCTTTACAGATATAAATATGTAAGAAATATAAATGTAATATTTACAGCAACAGTGGCAAGAAAAAACTCCCTGAGATGCTATGAGAAAATAATCCTTGAGAGGAACCAGAATCAGAATGGAACCTATCCTCTTTTAGGTGGCACCTATATGTCCATTCATTAAAGTTCCACCGTCATTGAGTTGTGCCGTTCAGTGAACTGTTCACAGATGGACACTTAAATACAGAAAATCTCACGCCAACTGTAGTCCTAAGCGGCTGTAGCAGACTGATTATATTAATTCCAGTCCAAATTCAATGTGTCAGCATGTCTGAATCTTCTACAGTGAGCCTTTATGTCCATTCTAGCTATACATGTAACACTGGTTCTTTGTCTTGTACTTTTTCTGAGATGGTCTTAACTACTCCACTGCATAAACATAAATTATGGAACTAAGAACTAAGAATATCCATTGCATACTTTAGGAATAAGGTACTCTGGAGATTCTGAAAAAAAGTCCCTAAACCATATGTGTACAAAACCAGAGCAACTCCAAAGACCTGACTACAGAAAACATGCACTTGGTAGGAAAGGTTTTCCCTGCAGGTAAGGGAAAAATCGGGTGTTGGAGGAAAAAACAGTGAAGGCATTTAACATTCCACAGTCGCAGTCTGTTTCAAGGTAATACAAAAGAATTTACAGCAGGAACGACACAGACACACAGAACTCTACATGAGGCAGTCTAAATCTCTTTCTCTGATATACGATGGAGATTGCACTGAGTGACACTACATCTGAAATGGACCCAACATCTTTTAGCATTTCTAGTTCTAGTTGCTATAGTAACAATGAAGCATGGAGACACAAGGAGAAATAACTAGACTCTGTATATTGTACTTTTAACAAGGATTCAGTTCTTTGGGGTAAAGCATGTTAAGTATTTTAACTCCTTTGAGTCATAAAAATTATTTTCTTGTAATAGTAAAAAAAATCTGGTAAATTTGAAGGTGGGCAAAAACAAAAATTCCTCACTTTTAATTTTGCACTGCATTATTACTCTGATTGAATAAAAACCTAATAAAACATTCCACTCAAGTTTAAAGTCAAACGTTTAATGAAATGAATGTAATATGATATAATAGCTGTTATGGGAATATAATCAACGCTGTGGTGGTGTGATGCATCCCACTGCACCAGAGTTACTTATACCACACTTAAAGTGATTCTTTTACTATGGCAGTATATACTCATTTGTATATATTAATATGTTTTCATTCATTTATACAACGGCTGCATTTACACGGTGTGAAACATCTAGAGAACAACATACACTATCATACAGCTGTTCAAATCAGTTTAAACTTTGGTTTATAGTAAATAAATCCAAAAAATGCTGGAAACTTATTTTCTAACTTTCTCGAAACAAACAAAGTCACAGCATGATCATTACAACCTGCTGACACTGGAAAATCTTAAGAAAAAAGGTGAATAATTATCTCCTCACAGAACACATCATCTCTGTTTATGTGGCGCATCCATTATACTCTAAGTTGTTATTATAGAAACAGGAACGTATTGGAGCGAGCATACTGAAGTATACCTGTGATATGAATTGCTGTGAAAGTTCAATTATAGAACAATAATCAACATCATCTGACCAATGAGAATCCAGTATTTAATAATGCTGTGGTATAAAATATTTATACCACAGCATCTAAATATAGCATGTGTGTGGGTGAGCCCCGGCGTGAGTGCTGGAAAGGTGAAAACTAAAGTAAATAAAGAAAGCTCTGGTTAGTGAACTATTGCCTGTCTCTTTTTCTACCAGAGCAGAACCAGTGAGATATGTTACAGTGGTGCCGAAACCGCGTGCTGAAAGAGAGGTATGACTTCCAGCACGGAAGGGAGACTTCGCCACGGAGAGAGCCAGCAAGCAGTGAGACGAGCGGAAGGGTCTCTGAACGATGACTGAGTGCGAGCGGGCGCCGGAGAAAGACGTGCTGGCCGGCAAGTGCACTCGGACAGACGCCAGGAAAAGGCGTGCTTGTCCGCTGAAGAGAGAAAGCGAGTGAGACGGGCAGATCCCAGAGGAAAGCGAGACGATCCGCAAGTGGCCGCCGGCGGACGTCGGGATGGAAAGGTGTCCCGCACCTCGAGTGTGTGGGTGAGCCCCGGCATGAGTACAGGAAAGGTAAGCGCCGGGGTGAAAACAAAAGTAAATAAAAAAAGCTTCGCTTGGTGAACTATTGCTTGTCTCGCTTTTTACCAGCACGGAACCAGTGAGATATGTTACAGTGGTGCCGAAACCCCGTGCTGGAAGATGCATGGAAACTCGGGCGGGCGCTAACGAGAGAAAGCGTGTCAATCCATGAGTGAGACAGGCGAACGCGAGGGAAAGGCGGCCTTAACCCAGTGAATATATTACACATACATGTCATGCCTTTTTTCACTATAGTTTATAGACAGTACCGTGCACAAAGTATAAAACGGAAAAAACTCGTCGGAAGCAGAAATCAATTTGAAGAAATATGTAAAAAAAAAAAACCAAATATGATAAAAATATAATGTATACTCTATATAAAATAAATAGACTATAAAAACAGTCAATATATGACATGGCCACTCTTGTTAAATGGAATATTTGATGCTACTGTATTATAAAGAAACCATATGAAGGGGTTATTTCTAGAAAGTCTTTCACTTGTTTACAACAGATTTTTAAGCAAATTTTCTCTGTAAATTTAAACTTGAACTGCCTTGAACATCTTTTAATGCAAATTTTGAACTTCACAATTATAGACACTGCAACTGTTCATTTTTAGCATGCTATAGTTAAAAAGCCATCATGAACCGAATGAATCAATATTTTAACTATAAGAATATCAAAGAATATCAAAGCTATCTGTCCTGTTGTCAGTTCACTTGGCTTCGTTTTTAGAACAAAATGCTTAGAATTAGCAAAATAATCAAAATAAAGACTATATCAAGCTTCAAATCAGTAAAAAAAAAAAAAATGTCTTGAAATAAACTTCTGGACTTGAATACTTGATTAAGATCAAGACTCTTGAAAATACCATAGTATAGTGTGAAACATCCAATGCACTATATATTATATTAAAAACAAAGCAGAAATAAAGGAAAATCATTTAGAAAACAATTGTTTGTGTTTTTCACCAAAATCTCATAACAAGCTAACACACAGACACTAGACACAGAGACACCCACCACCCACACACACACACACACACACACACACACACACAAACAAAAACTGCTATCCTGATGTAACCTCAATGTCAAGATCAAGCCTCACCTCCTTTAGCTGCTCTACTCACTCCTGCGTAATCCTACGCACAGTCGTTCCCAACAAACCTCGACTCTTGAGATTTGGTGATTCTAGAGTTCGGTGCGTGACCCCCGCACTTTCCTGGTGTTCCCTTGCATCCCCAAACCCACTTCCTTCCTGCCAGCTGCTGGCTCGCTCTCTCGCCATCTCCACCCAATGCTATTAATAGAGCAACAATGAACTTCGAGGGCCGAGTGTGAGATCTCTCAACTCCAACCGCCACAGAATGCTAAGATTATCATGGGACAATGCTGGAGGTTGGAGGAGGAAGAGGACAGAGAATGATGCAGCACTGTGACAGGGATTTGGGGCAGCACAGAAGCAGGACGAACCTATTTTAAACTTAGACTATGTGTATACTTTATATGTGTGTGTGTGTGTGTGTGTGTGTGTGTGTGTATACATATACTACAGTTAAACTGTATAAATTCGTTACACTTAAATCTTTTACATCAGCATCTATCTTCTATCTATCTATCTATCTATCTATCTATCTATCTATCTATCTATCGTTTGTATAGTACACAATTTCCATAACACTGATCCGTTCAGTATCACAGTGTTAAAAAATAATTTAAATGTGCTGCACAATTACACAACCTTATACACTCGCTCACTGTTGTTCATGTCCCAGGCATGTGTGTGTGTGTGTGTGTGTGTGTGTGTGTGTGTGTGTGTGTGTGTCTCCAGATTCTGGCACCTGATGTTTTTCTGTTCTGCAAACAAGTCTTCACACAACATCTAATTTAAAAAAATCACCTTAAACACTCACCAAACTGAGTGCACACACACACACACACACACACACACACACATACACACACACCTACCTAGTGAAAGAGGAAAAGGGGAGAAACTTTCTCTTACCTCCTACTTGTACCAGCTCCCTCAGAAGTTTCCAAAAAGATTAACAGAGGAGAAAATTCCCAAATCAGCACATGTTCAGCCTCAGCCAAAAGCAACACACAGTATGGCAAAGTTCTTTCTTTCTTTCTACCTCTATATCTCTCTATCTCTCTCTGTCTGTTGTGTGTGTCCTTCACACTCACACACTTTCCATGTCTGGATCACAAGCATAAAAAGCAAGTCCCGGTGCGGAACAGTGTGTTTGTGTGTGTGTGTGTGTGTGTGTGTGTGTGTGTGTGAAAAGTGAGAGAGAGAGGAAGAAGTAGAAGAGAGAACAGGCTGCAAGCAGAGTTCAGATCCTCCCATTTTCCAGATCTAAGCCATGCAAATGAGCACTGAGGGAGAAAAGGTTTGTTTGTGTGTGTGAGAGAGAGAGAAAGTGAGAGAGAGAGAGAGAGAGAGAGAGAGAGAGAGAGAGAGAGAGAGGGTGTGTGTGTGTGTGTGTGTGTGTGTGTGTGTGTGTGTGTGTGTGTGTGTTTCAATAAAAAATAAATTTGTCTCAAGGTTGTGACGTGTTTTTGGCATGGGTTTAAAAAACCAATGAAACACAGTCTCATTACAGCCTTAGCATTTGTATGCATGTAGGATTTGTGCATATATGTATGTTTGTAAATGTTATGTCTACATCAAATGTTATGTCTAGGGCAGTCAAGAGCAGTAACCGGTGAAAAATACATGTTTATATAATTGCAATTTGTCCAACCTCCTTGTTTATCATGTGTGAACCTAGTAAAATGTACTTACATACTTATATACACTAGATTCGGACACATATTGTAAGTGTGTACAAGAAAATGCTAAACATGCTAATCTAATCATTGACTAAACTGTTATCATAAAGTTAGAGGCACACACTTGTATTGGATGTCTTGCATGAAATGTTTCCTTCAGCCAAGGAGACTGAAACCTGTTCCAGAGTAGTAGATCTTGAGAAGCCTGCTATAGAGCTCTGACCTCAACCCTATTGAACAAGTTTGGGAAGAATTGGAATGCTAGCTGCACCCCAGGCCTCCTCACCTCACCTACTTCAGTACCTGAATTTACCACCACCTTTGTGGCTGAATGAGCACAGATTTCCAAAAGCACACTCCAAAATCTAGTGGAACATCTAGTGAAAATAAGTGGAGCTTATTTTTTTTATTACAGCACATAGAGCAGTTGAAAAGAACAAAACGTACATATGAATCTTATGGTCAGGTGTCCACAAACTTTTGCTATATAGCGTATTTCAACCGTATCTAATAAGAACTTAACACCAAATTGAACAAGGTTAAACCCTTTTTCTTTCCACAAATTAAATATTTAACTGTTAGAGAAATTCTCATAAAATGAATTCATAAGACATCACATCTGAATAAATTTTATTGAAATATTGCAAAGTATTATAATAAATCAAATCCTATTCATCTATAAAAAAAAAAAATTTAAGAACTGACAAAAAAGAAAAGCTGAATACAGCATCTGATGATAATTTGAGATCTTAGAGCTATCTAAACATTTGCAAAAATGAGTAAACATTTACTACTAAGAATTTGCTACTGATGCAAAGTATGGTTTAGAAGTATGCCTAAAATCGAATATAGAAATACATTTTTAAAAGACCATCATATCTCCAATTTCTTGAATTTAATATTGACTGTTTAGTACTAATATTGACTTCCTCTCACAAAAGTGAGTACATGCCTCACATTTCAGCAACCATTTTATTATATGTTCTCAAGGGACAATACAATAGAAATAAAAATTCGATATAGAGTAGTCAGATATACTGTCCTCTGAAAATAACTCAACATACAGCCATTATTGTCTGAATAACAGGCAACAAAAATGAGTACACCCTAAGTGAACATGTCAAAACTGTGTCCAAAGTGTCAATAGTTTGTTTGAGCGCCACTGATTTCTAGCACTGCCTTAATCCTCCTGGGCATAGAATTCACCAGAGCTGCACAGGTTGTTGCTGGGATCCTCTTTCACTCCTCCATAATGACATCACAGAGCTGCTGGATAGCTCAATAGGTTTCAGGTCTGGAGACTTGGCCACTCCATTACTTTACCTTCAGCTTCCTCAGCAAGGCAGTTGTCATGATGCAGTTGGAGGTGTGTTTGGGGTCGTTATTATGTTGGAAAACCCATTCGGCCCAGTTTCTGAAGGAAGGGCATAATGTTCTGCTTCAGAATGTCACATTACATGTTGGATGCAGCCCCAGACCATGATGCTACCACCACCCTGCTTGTTTCAGGGTGTTACCGATCTTCTTTTAGCCTCAGCCGTCTTTGAAGAGAGCAACTATTCTAATCCTCAACTCCTCAGAGAGTTCTTTGCCATGACTTGCCATGTTGAGCATTTTAACTGCTCTAATACAAGATACACAAATTTGTATGTTTCTGTCAAGCAGAGACAAACATGAACATGATGGCTTTGCATGGTTACATGACGTGCAGCTGTTATCAGTAAGTGTGTACTTACTTTTGTTGTTATTTAGACATTAATGGCTGTATGTTGAGTTATTTTCAGAGGACAGAAAATCTGCACTGATATACAAGCTGCAGATTGACTTCTCTAAAATATCTCAGTTTCATTTCTATAGTATTGTCCCTTAAGAAGATGCACTACAATGGTTGCTGAAATGTGAGGGGTGTACTCACTTTTGTGAGATACTGTATATGCAGTAATTCCTTCACCAGTCTCAACCTGAGCAACCAATCATTTAAACACTTTAGGAAACAAACTTGTGTCTTGTATGTCACTGATGATGATGTTAACATTAAAGTTGAATTTTGGAAGGTGACCTGTTAGAGCAGAGTTTGCACATGAGGAGGAGTCACAACTCAACACTAAATGTAAAGGTAGAAAGAAAGATAGGTGGTTCATGCTTGTCACATGTACTTTACAGCACAGTTAAATTCTTTTCCTCATATCCCAGGGATTTTAGGAAGCTGGGGTCAGAACACAGGTTTAGCCAATTTACAGCTCCGCTGGAGCACTGAGTGTTAAGGGCCTTGTTCAAGGGCCCCATGAGTGGTAACTTGGCAATACCAGGGCTTAAACCGTGACCTTCAAATCAGTAACCCAGAGACTTAACCACTGATCTACCACCTCACTAAAGGACTACACCCATTTTGAGTAAGAAAAATAATGTGGAAATTGGTTACTCAGTTTTTTGGCCAGATGTACTATACCGTATGTCCGCCTCAACAACATAGCAAACAACCTGCCAGACCACATTCGCAGATGGCTTCTTTTCAAACGGCTGAACAGATCACCAACTCTGCTCCAGGAACTAGGCATACAATCTATTATTCACTATTATAAAGGCAAGAGTTAAACAAGGCATGCTTTCAGAGGGATTACACAAAATACAAAGCATTGGCAAAGATTAAAAAAAAATCAGGTTACAACTTGCTAGAAAACTAATAAAAAGCCTGTAGAGTTCTGGGGAAAAGTCACATGGCCAGATGAGACAAAGATTAATCTGTGCCAAGAGTGATGGAAAGACTAAAGTATGAGTCATTTATTGAAGATTTTATTTTTTTTTTCAAATCGTATAACCTAATGTCTGAAATATAATTGATGTATTACTTAAAGATTGAGCATGTACAGTATAGACACTACATGGACAAAAGAGATCTGAACTCAACCCATCTGAACACCTTTGGGATGAACTGGAAAGCTGACTGCACCCCAGATCTCCTCATTGTACATTATTATCTGACTTTACTACAAGTTTAAGAAAATTGAATACTTATACAAGGCACTGTTTGAGTGGTACTGTATGGAATCTAAAGAAAAAAAAGGATGTTATAGTCTTGTATAGAATACCGTAAAGCTAGAAAGATATGAAAGGAATTTAACTTAGGATGTTTCCTTGCAAGCAAGATTTCCAAAGAGAATAACGTACTATGTTGAAGTGATAAGCCAATGGCAGGCCACTGATCAGGTCACATAGCCCATTGTAGAGAAGAAAAATGATTGCATACTTGAATATAGTTTTCACTTCTTATAAAAGAAAAACACCATCTGTGCATTATACTAAAAACCAAACTTGAGGGAAAAAAGTTCAAACATTCAATCTTACAAGTTGCTTGTAAGTGTCTGGTCAGCTGTTGCTTTATCAAACATAGAAATAAAGAGTCCTCCCAAAACCCTGCAGCAAGGGTAAAGCTTGCCAATCACATTTTTTTTTACACACACAGGCACACTTGGAGGGCAACACAATCTGCCATCGCAAAATTCGCATATGTCAGTGATTGTTTAGTGTTGCTATGACTGACAGGGATGAGATAGTAGGTCATCCTATCCAGTCCTTTACACACACAGACACTTTTGATCCACTGGACTCCTGGCCATGGATTGCCGTGGCCCAGCGCTACCTGGAATTAAACTTGCAATCCCTC
The DNA here is from genome assembly GCA_014706435.1 of Silurus glanis. Lineage (NCBI taxonomy): Eukaryota > Metazoa > Chordata > Actinopteri > Siluriformes > Siluridae > Silurus > Silurus glanis. The sequence continues at coordinate 2,132,517 of JAAIIK010000078.1, forward strand.
TTAAAAAGATATGGGAATCCGTTTAAAATAAGAGCATGAAACAAATTACATTGAAATGTTGTAAATGGCTTGACCATAATGTGGAAAATGTGTAGCTGAAATATGATTTGTCATATGGGTTATCAAGAGAGCTGAATGGCACGGCATCTAGTCAACCATTTAGCAAGCCATTATTATATATTTTACATTAAAAACTGGAAAACGACATTCAGAACTGCAAGAAAATTGGTCAGGCATCACATGTACAACGTGCATACCAATATACCAATACTTTTATTTGACTATTCCTTTGTGCTCCAAATAACTATTCATATGACTAAATAACTATTCATACAAGCACATGGCTTACGCATGTGTGAGTCATGATAGGAAGTGTACGAGGGTATGTTTTGGAACAAATCCAGGTTCAGGCCTGGAGAAGGTCAGCATCTGTGGCTGTAAACGCAAAACCACATGGCCTGCGGGGGTCTAGAATGAGCCTGCCTGGAGAATGCCAGGGCCATTTCCTTAAGAATATAGCGAGTCTAGAATCAGCAGGAGTGCTACATTCCTATTCAAAGTGGCACAAACACAGCATCCTTGTACAGGAAGAGTTTCTTATACCTGAAAATGTTACATACAGTAGGAGAAAGCCACAATCATAAATCCTGGAATAGAACAGGATCCCATCCAATTGGTCTTTTTTGTGATATATCAGAAAAATAGATTTTGTAACACCCTGAAATCTCAAGAAGCACCGGCAAGTCCAGACTTCCCTCTGAATTCACAAGCTTGTGTGTCACATTAAGTGTCACATCTGCCATTTTTTTTCACAGAGCCTCTGTAAAAGCTTCTGACGAGAAAAAACAGTAAACCTAAATCTACTCTGGCACCTTCAGTATTTGATTATCAGTTATGAGCAACATTTTTTCCAATGTTGGTTGTTTTGGGAGATATCTAATCTGGTCTGAGCTGTTGCTGCAAGATTAAAGATACAGTATGCAGTGCCTATAATGCTGTAGTAACATCAAATTAACAAGCCGGTTCAACAAAGTTGTATTTATAGAGTCAGGAAATAATGCAAAAAATTTTGGAACACAAGGGACTTGCATGATAGATAACATAAAAACACATTCCTTGTCTTGTCTTTATTAGTTATACATGCACATATACAGCACTAATAGAAAACACTTCATTTGCACACAGCCTACAGTGGGGAAAAAAAAAAAAGGACATTCACGAACTGCCAAACATTCTCTCTTAAAATGAAGATAAAAACAAAAAAGGGTTAAGATATAACAAATGAAAGCAAGTGGCCCTGGACTGTCGTGCATATACACTTTCAAGTACTTCAAAATGGATCCGGAATATATATGCCCATTCTGCTTTGGTATCCAAATGATACCAAATACTGTTTCACTCAACAGCAAGTCAGTGTAATAGTGATATATTCAGTATGAAAGCTAATCACACACACACAACATTATACCAAAGGAAGACTTGCATGCTTGTATCAGTATCATTATATGTTTGGTTGCTGCAATGTCAATGAGTCAATGACTAAATAAGAGACAATGACTAAATATGGAAATCCAGAAAGATATGTATAGGGGATATCGTTTTATGTTTACTGTTTCCCAACTTTCTTGGGTAAAAATGGATAAGAAATTGTCAAGATAAAAGAACTTGAAACTTGTCCAATGAATGAGGATCAATTTTGACATACATAACATTATAAAGTGATATAAGATAGTAAGTGATATAAGATAGTAAGTGATATAAGCTGTAAAATGTGTGCATGGTCAGCCTATCCTTCATAGGCATATATTTTCTTTAGAGAAGTGTGCATTGAATGAACAAAAACATCTACATTATCTTGTTCGTTCTGGAATTCAGAATAATGAATTATAAGAATAATAAAATAACTTGCATCAGAACCTCAACTGAGTATCACTAGTAAACTTTTCAGAACAATTAGACGTTGCTTTGTTTGTGGGCAATAGGTCATTTGTTAATTATTCTAAGTTAAAAGAATTAAAATAAGAAAGAGATTTATGGTCAAGTATATTTGCACTTACAAGAAATTTGTTTTGGTGACAGAAGCTAAAAGAATACGCATGACCAGTTTCTAGTCAGGAGAAATTGAATTAGTAACATAAAGCTGTCCTCTATAAAGAAACCAGATCTTTACTATATGCAAAAAGGGCTTGATGAGCTGCTATTTAAGTTGTTATATTTTCAAATGATTGACATACTGTACATCTGTTAACGCATGCAGACGGAAATACAAAGTGTGATTTCTTCATTTTCTTTTTAAAGTTGTTTTCTTTAGATCACAACACAAGCTGCAAGGTTGTGGGTTTGAACCTGAGCTCAGGTTACTGACTAGAATTTTTGGAGACAAACCAGGCCCTCTCATAGACTGGCAATGAAATTGACCCCCTCTGTTCCCGATTAGTCTTCAGTGTTCACTAGGTTATAGCTGCAGATTTATGATGCGCCCACCTTCTCAAGTGACTGACACTAATTTTAAAATAGTCAAGTACTGACAAACTGAAAAATAAGGCCAGACAGGCAGGCAGGCAGGCAGGCAGGCAGGCAGGCAGGCAGACAGACAGACAGACAGACAGATAGATAGATAGATAGGAAATTTAAGAAAATATATAGTCAAACACCACATAGTCACCAAACCCACAATCTTGGGATTAAACCTATGATCCTGGCACTCCCCCCAGCTACTTTCTGTTACAATGTTCTCAGATGTATGGCATGTACAGTATACCCAGAATTGCATTTTAACATAGAAAAATTTAATAATTTTGAGATCGCAAAACATAAAATTGGAAATAATGCATGGCTTTCCTGGTCATCCAAATATTCCTATATTTTAATATACCCCGAGGTAAAAAGAAAATATACACAAGTTGTACTTCTTTGGATGCACTAATCATGTTTTAATTATACTATACTAAGTGCATATTAAATGGGTTATTTAAGAACACTTTCAAATATTTCAAGTGTTAATTTATATATGTTTAAGATCAATTTAATGCAATTGCAATATATTTTAATAAACTAAGTTGTGTTAAAATGGAACAATTTTAAGTACATTTAGTGTAATTTCATTGTATGTCTTTACATTTGATTTATAATACACTTCAATGCTATTCTTGAAGTACAGCTGAGGTATATTTTAAGCTTTACATTAATGTGTAAATATAAATATACTTTAAATCCACTAAAAATTTTACTATGGTCTTACACAAAGTACATATAAAACATATTGTAAGTAAAAGTAAAATAAGTATGTTTTCTGTAAACATACTAAAATGTCAAAAAAAGATTTGCGTGTTTTAGCATATTTCTTAAAAGTGCAACTAATATATATATATATATATATATATATATATATATATATATA
>JAAIIK010000078.1:2137660-2161485 GCA_014706435.1 Silurus glanis
AGAGAGAGAGAGAGAGAGAGAGAGAGAGAGAGAGAGAGAGAGAGAGACTGAATGTGGCAACGCATGCAGATCACAGTTCCTACTAAGTTCCCCGATTTCTTTCTTGCCGAGTCTTAAAGACACAGATGCTTGCTCAATTCTCCAGTAGTTTATACACCATAAGTTTATAACGTCTAGAAAGTTCCCTCTTTGTTTTGAGGTGTGTGACTAGTGCCCAGATGAAAAAAAATGGATTTATAGTGTCCTGTCCTGGCCCATTTAAATCAAAAGTTGCTTCAGTGTTATCTAAAAATAATTTCAGATGAGTTCTTTTTGTTTCGAAATTCACAGTAACAGTCAAAGCATGAATTTCTAATTTCATACAAATTTTTATTGTTGAAATCTTGTAAACAACCCTGGAGTCACTTGACAAGTTTATCAAGTCACTGCAGCTATGAAAGTACTGATGATGTACTCTTTCATAAGATTTATTCAGTTCCCTCACCACAGCAGAGACACGGCTTATTTTTAACATTGGATCAAACTTATAAGCAGACCGTACTGTAGTGATTCTGACAGAACTTGGATAGATTATTGAATGAACAAACACCAAGTGAAAATGTAGCAAAAATGTAATAAAAATGTAGGGATCTCTTTGGAATTTGAAGTACTTCCTTGCTTTTATTACATTGTGCAGCAAAGAAATAGTCCTTGCTTTCGACATATTCTACCCCACATATTTGTGTTTAGAGGCAGGGGTTGAAAATCCAATCTCAAATGCCTTTACTCAAGAAAAACTTGAAGATACATTACAAAATTCCTACAGGGAATTTATGTAATTGGAAGCCCATAAATTCACTTGAGTAGGTGCGTAACAGGATTCTGAATATGGACTCTAAATATGTGTAACTTTCTATTTTTCTTTACTATAACTATTTTCTATTTCTATTATACGGTAAATCTATTTTTAACCAAAAAATATTTAAAAACAGCCCTTAGTACATTGCATTTCTTTTTTTTTCTTTTTTTTAGGAATATACAATAAGGGCACTTTACCTCAGAATTTAGCAATTAGCTCACTTAAAATGAATACATTTTGAAATGTACAAAGAATAAAACATGGAATGTTATTTTATTTGTGCTAGCTGCTGACAAGTTATAAGTGAGGAGATGAAAATGCTTTTTTTCCCCCATAGGATTCTTGTCTGTATTCTATTCATTAGAGAAAAAAAAAAGAACATCAGAAAGGCTTGGCGTTTGCTTCGGAGGTTTGCGAAAAAATTAGAGCAAAAAAAGCAAGTTTTAAATCTGAAATTCAGAGCATCAAAGTGTAGATACCTGAATGGTGCAGCTACAGTTACACTTCAGATCTTGAAAAAAAAAGGAGTGTGAGAGAGACGCAAAAGGTAAACTTCTGCTTTTCTTTCATCTCCCATCAGATGCTTTCCAAGTAGTGTGAAAAGTGCAAAAAAAGCAGTTGTTCATACATAACGAGTGCAGCAACAAGCACTTGAATTCAACTGAAAGAATTTCAGATAATGAAGTGGGCTTCTGTCAGTCAATACGCTGAAATAAACAGACCCAGTATATTAGAACAGTTTATGGTTGATGACTAGCATTAGGCATTAGGTGCAAAAATATGTAATAAAATACGCGTACAAAATAAACACAACTAAACTAAAAATAAAATAGACGAAGACACAAAAAGCAAAACCTGAACTGTGGAACAAGGTTCAAAACAAACAAAAAAAACCACAGAGAGACAAACAACAGGAAAGAGGTGCAAAGAATGGTGAGTCTATATACAAGTGATAATTAACTGATAAAATAATTCAGGGGCAGAAACAAACAAGTGACTTGGTGCAGTGGCTGATGGGAAGAGTAGCCTTCTAACACCTATTCCCAGCCTTAGTGCGATTTTCTTTTATGAGAACTAGCTGCTTTTTATTACTGCATGTTGTCAGTCATATAAATGCAATTCGTTTGGTGATAATAAAGCTGCAGGCAAAAACTTGTACAAGTATGGTACATTTTTCAAGAGGGAAAGAACACATTTTCAAGAAACGCTATCATTTAAAAAGGATAGCGAGAAAATGGTGATACAAAGAGACAACTAGGAAATAATACGTACAATGCAGACATACTATTGTGTAGGCTTATTTTACAAAATTTCATACAAATTCATAAACTTTTCGTTGTAGTTTCGGCTGGTGTTATGCATTGGCAAAAAAATAGTTTAATGTTGAATTTCGTAGTAGAAAGTCATATGACGTTTGACTTCTGTTAGAATTCGAATGATTTTATTCTAGTTTTGATGTTTGCGTGTGTTTGCTACCAAGTCATTTAAAATTTAAATTTTCTGTGGCTTTTGCAGTATTTTATCATTTTATTTCAAATTGTCTACAATCGTATTTTTTCGAAAGGCATTAAACATGCTCGTATAGGAAATCAAAGAGAGGATGTATTTGTAACGTGGCTCCATGTTATTTCTTTATTAAAAAAAATAATTATTTATATGACCCAGTAAGTATCAAAATGGTTTATACTACAGCAATTAGCTAAGAATTCTTGTTCTTGTATATATCAATGCAACACACATTTATTTACAACTTCCTTTTATTGTTCATATATATATATAAAATGAAAAAAACTTTCACATCCAGCAATTAAAACCGTCCGTGTGGAAACATATCGAAAGTTCCGTTTGGTGTCCTGATGATTTATGTAATTTAAAACATCATAATTACTTTAAAACATTTCATACAACAATATTTTGTCTCCATTCTCTATGTTGAGTTTGGTTTCACTAATAATAAACATACATTTGCATAAAGCATCCATATTAGTCCATGCCCATGTTAATTACAGTATAAAAAACTTGAAAAGTATTCATTTAGAACGGATTAAAATGTAATAAAAAGTTGTGATTGATGGTTAAGGGCCTTATTAAAGAACTATAAAGTGGCAGCTTGGGATTTGAACTCACAACCTTCTGATTAGAAGTTTAACATCTTAGCCACACCTACAAATTAGGTGTCCACGAATGAAATTAGAAATAACTGCAATAAAAACATGGGCTTTTGTACATAAATATTTTTTGTGTGCTCCCTGACTGTTACAACATTCCTAAAACTGGAGGCTCCCTTAAAAAATACTTAATAAATATCAGAAAACATCTTTATTATGAATTATTATGTTTAGTTTTTTTTGTAATATGTAAAGCTTTACTACAGAAACATATTGGAACTACTGTCAAAGCTGGCGTTAGAAAATGACCGAATACATTAAACATTAAACATTCAACAATCTTATATCGGCAATCTAATCATTGATAATCAATATTATCAATCACGGTAACACTCAATGTGCTGCCTTTGTTAAAGTGTGAAACTTGTGGTCAGATTTTGTCCCAGAAACTAGGAATAATAAAGATACAAGTTTCTGCACAGTTTTCCTAATCTAGCCCAAAAAATAGATGATGCAATAGCAGTGCTAATGATCTGTTTATTATAACGGGAAGCAAAATCTACACATATAAACATAGTAATTGTGCAGCATGTCAGGGTTAAGATTGCATTGCATGTGGACTGAGTGACACTGTGTCTTGTAATAGCTTGCTTGGACAATAATGTGAGGTATTAAGTTGCAATTATTATCACTGTATTTTGGTGAAATGTAATAATTAAAGCAGGAATTCAGGTTCCATTAGGCTCTTTTTTGTGTTCAGCTTTAATGCGTCAGATCAAATAGAACTCAAACTGTAACTCAAACCCACGTAACGAAAAAAGATCCTCTTTCCGGAAAAGAAGCCCACGACAAGAAGTGGGTGACAATCTCTCCTCCTGGTGGTCAAACTGCATATGACCATCTTCAAATGATTATTCAACTAACCACCATGGAGCCGTGCTGCTTACATGTACTCCTTCGCACTCACTTCCAAATTACATGCCACGGTTTCCATGGTTGTCAAATATAGACTGTATAAAAGCCTCCACTGCAGCATGAGTGAGAGAAGATTATGTGGGGGGTTTTCGTTGTAATCACATTATAGGCCTAATCACATGCCACACACGTACCTCAGTGCTAACTGTTGAATCTTTAGACTTTGAAGTTTAAGCTTTACCATCATACAAATTTGTACTGTATAAATCAATGTAAGAAAAATGTAGGTGAATTAGGTTTGAGTATGTAGTAGCAAGACACTATCCTAGCTAAATGTAGGGTCAAATAACACCGCAGCTTAGAGTCAAAACATTCGCCAATGACTTGGTCAGATAACATCATCTTGTAATGAGGTATATTGTAACACAGGGGTCACCAACCTTTTTGAAACTGAGAGCTACTTCTTGGGTACCGATTAATGTGAAGGGTTTGATACACACAGTTTTCAGTTTGATCTGAAATAAAAAATTTGCTCAATTTACCTTTTATTATATGTTATTATTACCATATTTTTCGGACTATAAGCCGCTACTTTTTTCCCACGTTTTGAACCCCGCGGCTTAAACAACGAAGCGGCTAATTTATGAATTTTTCCTGGGTTTTTCCTGGTTTCACAAACTTCAAGCCAAAAAAACTGAGCGACATAACATTAGACCAATGAAATTTACGAACGGAAACGAAAAAACGCACCTCACCTGTGTTCTGAGCTGCACAGCATCGGGAGAAAAAACGTTTTTTTTTAAACGCACGACGATGCCAAAAGATAAACTCCCAAGAGAAATAGTTGTGAAAGGAAGGAGGAAGACAGTGAACAATGACTTTCTTGGTCGGCTACTGTTTAGATACAAGCCGTTGTAACGCGTTGAGTCAGGGTTAAGGGAGAGCTCGCTAACTCCAGTTACAACAGAAATCATATAAGCACAGACAGGTTTCCAAAACTCGTGCTTTTTTATATTTCTTGGCAACAGCGTTACGGGTTAGTCAAAGAAACTTAGAAATGAGCATCAGAAAATAATAAGGACATATTCCTCGGTCTCCACACACGCAGTAATACCGGAAATTCAGTGGCATGCTATTCCCAAAATACCGCTATGCTCCTAAAGGAAGCGCAACATATTTCACCCGTTACACCGTGTGTAACGTGTCTTTCATTAAAGCCTGTGTAAAGTACATCAGTGTAGACACCTGCGGCTTATAGACAGGTGTGGCTTATTTATGTTAAAAATAAAAATATTTGTAAAATTCAGTGGGTGCGGTTTATATATGGGTGCGCTTTATAGTCCGGAAATTACGGTAATAATTAATGATATTCATCTATGTGAAGACACTGATCGTGTTAATGATTTCTCATAATAATTATCAACAATGATTTAACAAAGTAGAAAAACAACTTTTTTTTAGAAAAGGCCCATGGGCTACTCATGTGGTCCTTGCAGGCTACCTGGTGCCCATGGGCATCATGTTGGTGACCCCTGTTGTAACATATATATTGTAACGAGGACTCAATTTATCTCCTTAGCTCAAGAGGTCAAACTCTCTGAAGATCCAGCAAAATATTAAACATTCTCACCCAATTTGGGGTGATGAAAGGAAGAAAAAGCTCAGAAACATTCACTTAATGTAACATCTTGCCAACACCTTGTGTCTATTTTGAGTTGTATGCCCCACTAAAGTCATTTGATTGCTCTGCTTAATTTCTATGTTGTAGGAATTACGCCATGACACTTACCTATTTCTGTTGGCGTTTGAACGTGGAATGCTGGAATGCGTGATTCCACAGGGACGCTGATGGTGCGGCGTAGTAAACGCACTTTGCATGTGTCAGCTGGAGTGTGCCGCAGCAGAAGGGGATTGATCTACAGTAAGGGGAAAAAAGGTATAACGAGTTCTATTTTTTTTAAAGAAAAAATATATAATATATGAGCAATAAATCTGTGCAGCAGATTTATTGTATTGGAATTTTTCTTTTTTCTAGCCCAATCAACCTCTTGAGAGAATTCGAGGAAGATGAATACAAATTCTAAGTTTGTTAAACCAATCAAATGTGAATTGTAAAATAAATAGTGTATAAAAATTTTTTATATATAAATAATAATACTTTTTTTAAATGTAATGTAAATACAGCTGTTAACATTTATTTTTTATTTATTTATTTATTTATTTATTTATTTATTTTTGTAATAATATATTTGTAATTTGGGATAATTAGGGACTTGCAGAATTTGATGACTGTGGATAAAGAAATATTTATACCTACACTACATTGCCAAATGTTTTCATCATGATGGTATGTTGATATTGTGATTAGTGGTGAGAGTATGAGCAGGTTGAGAAGAGCCTGGAGAGCTGGAGGTACACACTGGAGAGAAGGGGAATGAAAGTCAGTAGGAGTAAGACAGAGTACATGTGTGTGAATGAGAGGGAGGGCAGTGGTGCGGTTGCAGGGAGAAGAGGTGGAGAAGGTGGAGGAGTTCAGGTACCTGGGGTCAACTGTGCACAGTAATAGAGAGTGTGGTAGGGAAGTGAAGAAAAGAGTGCAGGCAGGGTGGAGTGGGTGGAGAAGAGTGATAGCAGGAGTGATTTGTGATAGAAGAGTATCTGCGAGAGTGAAAGGGAAAGTTTATAGGACTGTGGTGAGACCTGAGATGTTGTATGGATTAGAGACAGTGGCATTGAGTAAAAGGCAGGAGGCAGAGCTGGAGGTAGCAGAGCTGAAGATGTTAAGGTTTTCGTTGGGTGTGACGAGGATGGACAAGATGAGAAATGAGTTTATTAGAGGGACAGCCCATGTTGGACGTTTTGGTGACAAGGTGAGGGAGGTGAGATTGAGATGGTTTGGACATGTGTAGAGGGGGGACATGGGGTATATCGGTAGGAGAATGCTGAGGATGGAGCCACCAGGAAGGAGGAAAAGAGGAAGACCAAGGAGGAGGTTCATGGATGTGGTGAGGGAAGACATGCAGGTAGTTGGTGTGAAAGAGGCAGATGTAGAGGACAGGGTGGTATGGAGACGGATGATCCGCTGTGGCGACCCCTAATGGGAGCAGCCAAAAGAAGAAGTTCATCATGATGGTATGTGCTTTTTGACCATCACATTCCACATTGAGTCCATATTTTCTCTTCTAATTCCCTCCACTCTTCTGTTAAGATGTTCCGCTAGATTTTGGATTGTGCTTGTGGAGATTTGTGCTCGTTCAGACACAAGGGTGATAGTAAAGTCAGAAACTGATGTAGGTAATGTAAGGAGGCCTGAGTTGCAGTCAATGTTCCAATTCATCCCAAAGGTGTTTAATAGGGTTGAGCTCAGAACTCTGTAGCAGGAGAACTTCCACTCCAACCCATGCAAAGCATATCTTCATGGAGTTTGATTTGTGCACAGGGGCATTGCCATGCTGGAACAGGAATTTTGGGTAAATTAGGAGTAGTTCAAGTGCATGGAAAATGTCATGCTACTGCATCCAAAGACACCTTATACTATTGTGTGCCTACAACTTTGCAATAACAGTTTGGGAAAGAAATAGATATGGCTGGGAAAGTCAGGTGTCCCAATACTTTTGTCCATATAGTGTATCTAGTTTACATATCTATACTGTTTGGACAATATATAAAAAAAAATTTTGTGGACACCTGACCATAAGATTCGTATGTTCTTTTTGAACATACCATTTCACAGTTATTCACTTTTGTCATCCATTTCAAGATCTTCCACTCCAATCCATGTAAACTATATCTTAATAGAGCTTTCTCTGAGCACAGAAGCATAGTCATAATGGAACAGATTTGGGTCTCCTAATATAACTGGAGGGAAAAGTCAACTTTGTGGTAATTAAGGATCCCAAGCACACCGGCAAATTACGATTATAACTGGGACTTGGAAAACACGATGTATTCTTGTCAATGATAAACTAGCTATTTCTACAAGTGTCTACCTGTAGTGCATTAAGAAATAGTGAAGAAAATCTTTAAATATTATCAAAAGTCAGCATTTGAAACGATAATATTCCACAAAAGCCCTGTTCAAAGATTTCTTGCTATGTCTTTTAATGATTTATACAAGAAAAAGAAGGCCATGTTTGCATTATTTAAAAAGCTATGCTAGCAAGGATATCTAAAAGTACAAGAGGAATTTAAAAGGGCAGGCCAGCATATGCAAATGTGACAGGTCAATTAAAAAAATCTTGCATTCGAAGCTGGTTTTTATTTCCCCCTTTTTTAATGAATGTAAAGCTTCCATTGTGTTGTGTGCATGGTGTCCCTGGGTTGCAGTGGTCATAGTTGAAGTGTGTATGCAAAAGAAATCTGTTTGCTAAAATTACTAACTTGTTGCTGGGGGAAACTGGTGTCAGCATTTTTTTCTTTTTTCTTTTTTGTAATACACAATGTGTTGTTTATGTCTTTGCTGTTATACACAGAACTTTCAGGAGATACACAGGAATAAAAAGTGTTTAGAATGTCAATGAGCGTTCATAAAGAGTTGGATAAAGTAATGTTTTTATTTGACTCAAATAGATGAATTATACATTCATGAATAATTTACTCATATCAAAAAATCTAAATCTGTATGTTTGTTCAAGTTAAGGTTTTCCCTGAGGTTAGTGTGGCTCAAAATTGGTGGGTTTTTTGTATGTGGGGAGGTGGAAGTAATAGGGTTTGTCAGCTCTGACAGTTACTCAAACTCAGCTACATCATTCAGGTTTATAATTGATCTTTTTCCACTAATAATACTTTTGTTTCTACCTGAATGCAAAATCTCTAACAAATATTTTTGATTCTACTTTTTAAAATAGAAACCAACTAGTAGCCTAATTCAAGAAACCCAAGCAGTTACTAAGGAGTAGTGAAAAATGCTATAAATGCTTTACATGTTAGTGAAATTCTTTTTTTTTTACCCCTTTTCTCAACATGCTTGATATCGGTCATCTTGTAGTTGTCCAAATGCATACTTCTAGAATCAAATTGAAAGAAGTGCTCCTTATATTCAGAATAGAATTTATATCTATTTAGAATACATCTAGTTCTTCGTCTTCTTCTTCTTCTTTCGGCTTCTCCCATTAGGGGTCGCCACAGGGGATCATCCGTCTCCATACCCCCCTGTCCTCTACATCTGCCTCTTGTAACCCAACTACCTGCATGTCTTTCCTCACCACATCCATAAACCTCCTCCTTGGTCTTCCTCTTTTCCTCCTTCCTGGTGGCTCCATCCTCAGCATTTTCCTACCGATATACTCCAAGTCCCTCCTCTGAACATGTCCAAACCATCTCAATCTCGCCTCCATCACCTTGTCACCAAAACGTCCTACATCTAGTTATTTATCAATAATGCTTCATATATATGAACAATATGTGAAGCACTGGTATCTGGTTAAATAGAAACAATAAGTACAAATAGACAAATGTGCACAAGGTAATTAGAAGTAAATGTTGAGCAGTGTGGGGGAGTGGTGGCTCCAGCGGTTAAGGCGCTGGGTTGCCGATCGGAAGGTCGGGGGTTCAAGCCTCGGTATCGCCAAGCTGCCACTCTTGGGCCCTTGAGCAAGGCCCTTAACCCTCTATGCTCCGGGGGTCCCTTACGAGGGAAATATCACGGTCTGTGACGTGGGGCCGCCTTCCCGTGGGCTCACCACCTGCAGGAGGGACCGTAAGGGACGGTGCTGTGAGGATTGGGCAGCAGTCGGAGGCGGGGGCCTGCTTAGACTGCTGCCCCCGCGACCCGTATTACGGATAAGCGGGAGAAAATGAATGAATGTTGAGCAGTTGATCGATGATCATTCCCCAGAAAAAGACCTTACATCAATCACCAAACAGAGATTAGAAGTAATGAAGTACAAATACTTTGTTACTGTACTTCAGATTTTACTGCTATAAGTATTTTAATTCACTATTTATTTTTACTATTTAAACTTTAAATATCTGTACTTTCTACATCTTACATTTTCAAACCAGGCTCGTTACTTTAGTTCTAATCTATTTGGTGACATGATCAATATATTTTCTTCTCATTGCGTGACATTTTCAGCCCATCAACCTATTTCCTGTAATGCGAGGCTTTTTCAACCTGCCACTGGTGTATCATTTCCTGATTATCAAACACTACAGATGTAGGCTAGCCTACGAAGCTAACAACGAGCAAGGCAAAAGGCAACAAGAAGTCTGGGGCTGAAGTGGATGAGACAGAGGGAGTCAGCGACGTAAACATGACTGAGAACAGAGACGTTCCTGATCACCTGATCATCATCTTTTCTTCGCTTGTGCTCTATATAGTGAATGTTCAGCCTGAATACATTCATTAGATAACAATATGTTAAATTCTTTAGTATAATATATTAATATGAAATGAGGTCCAGTTACCAGTGTGACACTAAAACAGGTAGTAGTAAAGGCTTTATTTATTTAAGTACATGTCAGAGCCCAAACTTCTTTACTTCAACTTGAGTGAAAAAGTGAAGTCAGTAATTCAACTTTTTAGTAATTTACTAAAAGAAAATTTTTATATATAAAATCTATCAATTTAAATTATACTGTGTCAGACTGAGGTCATATTAGAAGTGAGGGAATGAACAAAATGACACATGCTTATGTATTTGCTCTTTTTCTGTGTCTCTTAGAGAACTGGTGCGTATGTGTGTTTTATTGCACAGGACTCCGAACATAAAAAATAGAAGCTTATGTTCATTCTCACCCTGACGTGTTCTCTTGTGTCCTCAGGTTGTGTCAGGTGTCATTTGTCACATATTTGGAAACCTGTCACAACTAGGACACCAAAACTGTTCTAGCATGACAATGATTCTGTGAACAAAGTCAGCTCCATTAAGATACAGTATGCTTTACATGGGTTGGAAGAGAAGATCGTGTGTGGCCTGCTATAGAGCTCAACCCTCTTGAGCTCCTTTGTGATGAATTCGAATGCTGAATGCACCCGAGGCCTCCTTATATCACCTACACCAGTATCTGACTTTACTAAGACCCTTGTGGCTGAATGAACACAAATCTCCAGAAGCACTCTCCAAAATCTAGTGGAATATCTTCCCAGAAGAGTGGAGGTTATTATAACAGTAAATGGGCGACTAGTTAAAATCTGCCCTAGTTAAAATCACTAATGAATAAATCACTAATGACCTGTTTTTAGCTTCAGACCAAGGATACATCTCTCTATTAGTTTTACTAGATCTTAGTGCTGCGTTCGACACTATAGATCATGATCTCCTCCTCGATCGCCTACAGAATTACATCGGCATTCAGGGACATTTCTAGGACCCCTGCTTTTCACAATATACATGCTTCCGTTAGGAAATATTAATAGAAGGCATGGAATTAGCTTCCATTGTTATGCTGATGATACCCAGCTATATATCTCATCTAAACCAGGCGATACAGGTCAATTAGCTCGGATAACTGAGTGTGTTAAGGAAATAAGAGATTGGATGACCCATAACTTTCTGCTATTAATTCTGATGATTTTGCTCATCGGCCCAAAAACTAGTATACAGAAGCTCCAGCATCTCAACCTGCATTTAGACGGATGTTCTGTAACTACTAGTTCAACAGTAAAAGACCTGGGAGTTATTTTAGAGCAACTTATATTTTAAAAATCATATCAACCAATTTACAAAAACAGCCTTCTTTCACCTTAGAAATATTGCTAAGCTAAGAAATATGTTGTCTATATCCGATGCAGAGAAGCTCGTCCATGCGTTCATGACCTCCAGAATAGACTACTGTAATGCATTACTAGGTGGATGTCCTGCATCATTAATAAACAAGCTTCAGTTAGTTCAGAATGCGGCAGCAAGAGTTCTTACTAGGTCAAGAAAATATGATCACATAACCCCAATCTTATCGTCCCTACACTAGCTTCCTGTTAAGTTTCGAATAGACTTCAAACTACTGCTTCTCACTTATAAAGCACTAAATGGTTTGGCTCCCATGTATCTCTCCAGTCTTTTAACACGCTACAATCCGTCGCGCTCCCTGAGATCTCAAAACTCTGGACTTCTAGTAGTTCCTAGAATAGCAAAGTCCACTAAAGGCGGTAGATCGTTCTCACATTTAGCTCCTAAACTCTGGAATAGTCTTCCTGACAGTGTTCGGGGTTCAGACACACTCACCCAGTTTAAGTGCAGATTAAAAACTTATCTTTTTAGCAAAGCCTACACATAACAAACATCACATCATAACCTTGTGCTCCAGAACATCTGATCACATGCACATTATCAACTTGTGCTGTTAATATCATGAACAGCAGCTACGCCAATTGCTCTCCACTGCTTCTCTTTCTCTCCCCATCCCGAATGCTTTCTGAGGTTTGGCCAGCTCCAGTCACGTCCCACCTCGTGAAGATTATGGACCTATGAATGATCATGGAGAAGTAGATGCCGAACTCGCAAACATCCCGAACCATCTACAGACGTACGAGTGCCAATTGGATCCCACTACATGTGTGGCATTGGACCTCCTGGAGTGTTTAAAGGCTCTGGCATGGAGAAGCTGATGCTGGATCTATGATGATCACAAATGTTGAGCTCAGTAGCTCCTACTTTTATACCATAGACTGTAGAAAGAACATTACTTATAATCTTATACTCCAGTACTCATGTTAGTTCTCTCTCTCCAGTGTTCTGTATTGTTGAAAGATTTGTGATCAAACTCTGATGTCACCCAAATGAGGATGGGTTCCCCTTTTGAGTCTGGTTCCTCTCAAGGTTTCTTCCTCATTACATCTAAGGGAGTTTTTCCTTGCCACTGTCGCCACGGCTGCTCATCAGGGACAAATGCACACCATTCACCAAAGCTGCTTTGAGACAATGTCTGTTGTGAAAAGCGCTATACAAATAAACTTGACTTGACTTGACTAATTGTGTAATAAGGTGTTTAAAAAAAATCACATACAAATCTTATAGTTAGGTGTCCACAAACTTGCCCATACAGTACACTTTTCTATACAGGGGTACACCTTTTTCTGTTAATCCTGTCTGGTATTTATTATTCAAAAGATTCAAGAAGATATTGTGCTAACATGATATTTGAGAAGTATAAATGTTCATTCAGCCATGTCTCTTCAAATATTAATATCACATTCACGAATATTTCAATTCCTTTAAATACAACTACTACCACAAAAAATTAAATTTTGATGAAAACCAACAAATTTGTGTAATATCAGATCATTAGATTATAGAAGGCAACAACGAAAACTTCATTTACTATTTTTGTAGACGCAAACTATCTTCTCCACAGCGTCTGCATGTACAAATGATCGCTTCTTTCAAATAGGTGAAAAAAGTATGCATGTGTATGTGTTTTTGTACATGTATGTGTTTTATTTTTGATCAAAGACTATTCAACATTAAAGTGCAAAAAGAAGCAAATGCTTTTATTTTTTACCAACAGTGTGATTTACTAAACCTAAACCTAAAAATCACTTCAGGACCTGCAGTTGTGTGCGGAAATTAGTATGATTCTAGGGCAAGTATTACAATTTGCAGAAGAATAATACATATCTAGAAAGGTAAGTCGAATAAAAGTGCACCAGTTATAAGTTATATAATAAATATTAGTAGAGTTAGTATTAGTAAACACTAAATGTAAGCAGTTTTCTTATTTAAAATAAACACCTTATTTTGTACTCTAGAAAAGCGGTCCCCAACCTTTTTTGCGCCATGGACCGATTTAATGTCAGACGATATTTTCACGGACCGGCCTTTAAGGCATGGCGGATATATACAACAAAATAAAATGATACGACCGGCATAAAAACTGGTATTTTCTAAAATATAATAATAAACGTGAATCCACTGTGTTGGTTTTTGTTCATTTTGCTAGCTTGGGGGTTTGAATTTAGCGGTAATGTATTATGTGTTAGCGGCCGGAGCAGCCCCTTTAAGAAGGTAGCGCATGGAGGTAAGAAGTTTGACCAAGGCATCATGACATGCATCAAGAGTAAGTCATAGACAGATGTGGCGGAGAGAATCCGGTAATTTTGCAAAATAAAACATCGTTCAGAATCAGATAATAAATAAAACTGAAATAATGTAAGTTATGTATTCTTTCTGTGTGGCCCGGTACCAATTGACCCACGGACAGGTGCCGGTCCGCGGCCCGGGGGTTGGGGACCACTGCTCTAGCGTATATTTTCTACCTCTTTCCTCTGGGGTTCAGATATAGCAGAAGGGAAATGATATATTGACCTCACTGAAGACTGTAGGGTTTTTTTTGTTCGAGGTTAGATTATGTATTGATCGTCTCTAGGAGATTTAGTGCCTTAAACTGTGTGAATTTGGTTCGAGTCGGGTTATGCGTGTGCCATTAAAGTGTCATGGTGATAAACTGAATTCTGCTAACATGCTGTATGGTGCTGTGAACACTCTCATGCGCCGCCGTTTGTGTCCTCAGGAACG
Organism: Silurus glanis; assembly: GCA_014706435.1. Classification (NCBI taxonomy): domain Eukaryota; kingdom Metazoa; phylum Chordata; class Actinopteri; order Siluriformes; family Siluridae; genus Silurus; species Silurus glanis. Next base: position 2,151,976 of record JAAIIK010000078.1, read on the forward strand.
AACCGGGGAGCGTTGAGCTGTGGAGCGGCAGTGCAACAACCCAATACGATTTACGGCAATGTTTATTCACAGCAAATTTAGCTGACTTTTTGCTTATGGATCACACAGCATCAAGTTGTGCTTGTAAGACAAATTCATTTGTCTGTCATGTGCGCAGTTTTTTTTTTTTACTTTGTGTTATGGTGTATTTGTCTCTGCCGCCTTAAACTGCTTGTCTAAAAAAGTGAATACATTTCAAGAACTGAGGGGATTTCTTTGGGAAAGTTGTGGATTTCCATATTTAATTTCGTCGAAACAAATTTAATTTTTTTTGCTTGCAGTCTGAAGTGCCAACGGCAATTATGCCGATATTACAGCATACGGGATGCAAATGCAGTTAAACTTTTTAAAAACAAAACACGCAGACAAATTGAAATCAGAGTTTGGGCAATCAGCAAACAAGTCAAACTGGGCAAAGCGAGAACAAGAAACCAAAAGCGAAATCAAGAACCGGGAAATCAAACATGAAACAAAGGCTCAGTATGAACAATACTAAACAAACCAACACAAAGGAGTGTGTACTGTATATAGTAATTTTTTGCCTACTTTCTAGTTTTATTGACTATCAAAGATACAGTATAAGCAACTTTTACTCTTTACTCAACTACATCTATGATTCAGTATATCTACTTCTTACTTCATTATGTTTTAATTGACAATGATTGTTAGTAATTATATTTGCACCTCTGTTGATGATATAATTAAGGCTCAACACTCCTCTACCTGCATCTGCAGCCTGTGAGCAACTTTACTAACTGCTGGCCTTATTTTCAGTCCAAAAACAGCTTGAATACGTTCTAGAAACTTGGAGAACCAACTTTTGTTGAAGTTTAATGCAAAAAATATTGCTTATCTCTGAGACTGAGAGCTGCATCTAATCAAAGTCAACTCTGAATATGACTATTTAATTTCACTTCAAATGACTTACTTTAATTTTATTTGTCTATTAAATAATAATGGTTCTTCTACTTTTTGACATGATACTGTCATTTTATTTTTGTTATTTGAGGAGACCTTTTTGAAAGATTGCTTTACTACTATGTTTTTTTTTTTTTTTTACTTGTTTGACCTTTGTTTTATTTTGGCATGTTGAAGAGATTTTTGTGTTCATTTACGTTTAAATTAACTGTGTTTTGCTTTTCACTTACATGTGTTAAGGACTAGTGCATCTTTGAGCCTACGTTCAGTATGAGTCAAATTCTCAAGTGCTGTCTCTCAAGACTTTTACTCATATTGGAATTGGTGACTTTTAACTTGTAATGGAGTAAGTTTTGTAGGGTATCTATACTATTATTCAATTATGAATTTTAGATACTCTTTATACCTCTGCATGGCACACAGAAAACACGGAACTCTGGGGCTGGAAGGTAGAGTTTGTGGTGGCTATATTTTGGAAGCCACAATAGTTGCTGGGATCTAAAGTTCCCCTCTAGCTATGACCTGCAAATCCTACCCATCTAGGTAGTATTCACAATGAATTTAGTATAAAACACTTGCTATCAAGTGCATGTCTTATACGTAAAATATAAAAAAAATGAACAGAAGTATTTAAAGAATTTTTATCATAAATTCAAGCAATAATAAAATTTTTCCATGACATCAGTGCAGGCAGGTGGTGGGTTTTAGGTAAAGGTTTTTAAATAAAGGGATCTGAACTTATGGTCTTATATGCTTCATCTAATGGCCTGGACTCCTGTATAGGTCTTTCTCAAGAACCCAGCAGTGGCAATTTAGTGGTGCTGGGATTTGAACCCTTGACCTTCCAATCAGAACTCCAACATCTTATCCACTGAGCTATCCCTTCCCGCAAGTGCCAGGTCAATTTGATCTTGCTCAAAAATCTTAATAATCTTAAAAATGTGTTGTAAGCCTTTAAACAGGGCATATTTGGTGCCTTGTGGTCAGTATTGCACATAATCACCCACACTGTTGATTTAAATAAACCATTAAAAAACTAAAACATGTTTATCACCCATTTATCAAGCAGGTTTGCTGTTCCCAGTGTGTGCGCTTCCATACCTGATCCTTATCCAGGAGCAGCATTTGACCATCAGTTACCACACAGAATTTGGGATTCCAGACATGTTGCCCAAAACATGGATGTCCATATGAGACCCAGTGGTCTTGATGACCCCTTATTTCTGAGGTAAGAGAGAAAATGCAGAGAATTAGGATTACTGAAGATTGCTGAAAGCACATGGTCCAACTTTTAAAATTCTCCTTCTTCGCATGCTTATGAGGCAACGATTATTCAAATCTGGAAAAAAAAAGTTTGCCTCTGTGTAATTTATGATATTGTCTTCCTCTAACTGCCAACTCTGCATGAGTCAATTTACCCTCAAGTTCAGGTAGAACAGTCTGGGAAAGATTCGTGAAACAAACAACCTTTCAATCAGTGGAGAATAGCGCCCCGAAATGAATCAAGTGTGTCAGAACACATTTATATGGAAATGAGCTTATTGCCGGTGAGCTCTGACAACAAGAGTGGTGCAGTTACTTCAAATATTGCACCAACCACCAGAGAAAATCAGCTTGGGTAAATTTGCTGAGTATGACAGAAAGTGAATGCGTGATGAATCGTGGGACCTGCATCGGTACTTTTTACAAATCTCATTTAATTTTCATTTAATTTTAGATAGTGTTGAACACGCTACGTTAAGAGAGCAGCAAAACACCATAAGATGGTGTGAGAAATACAGCACCGGTCCTCTGTCTTCCTATGTGATTAGAATGTACTGTGTTCAGAGCTAAACGTACATGGTGCCAACTTATTATAAATATTTGCACACACTGGTATTTAGATTTTATACATAAGTCTGAAAAATCCACGTTTGCAGTCCCTCTTTGATTATTTTTTTTGCCCTTTGCTTTTGCTCTGCTTTCTAAGGCTCTAATATCCTGTCTAATATCCGTACTTTAATTCTTTATTGATCATAACCAAGTGGTTGACAGGATTCGACTAATCAGAAGACAAGAATCTGACCAGAAGAGGCGGAGCCTGTTATTAATAAGTAGCACATGACATTTCTTGTCAAAGCATTGCACTTTGGGTTTAAGGGTGCTTTTAATGTCTACAACTTTTTACAGCTCAACAGTATGAAGAAATGTCATCCAAGTTTCAATTTTCATACACTTTGTCAAGACTAAATTTAGGCCAGGATTAGGTTTAAATTAAAATGTGTGCTCGCACATAACACATAATCAAAAACATATGAAAAAGAAGGAGCTGTTTTCAAAACTAGAAAGTTATTTTAACCTGAAAAAGAAAAAAGTCAACTTAGCAGGTGAAGGTATCTTGAATATAGTCAACCAATCCTGGTATTTCTTATGAGATTATTATAAATCAAGTATTAATAAATCAAATGTAGATCAGCAAACTTTTTCTTGATCAAATGTTTTAAATTAAAATGAGCTATCTAAAAATAGAAAAAAAAAATATGAAGCTTGAAATGAGTACAAATGGCTTGAAATATGTTTAATAATCTTTTATTAGGTTTATTGTAATCTTAATAGGAAGAACTACATGACTTAGAAGGATTTTACACTTTATCCAAAACATGTTTAATTGTTAAAATGACTTTTTATGCATTTTTTCTGTTACAACAAATAAAAAAAAAACTTAACTACTACATAGAAAATAGCTTTTTGTTGTCTGATGCATATATATTCTCCTCACTGATGGCCAGATGCACAAACATTTGCTATTAGAACAGAGGCCAGATTGAACCTGTGAAGTGAAAAAAAAAGTGAAGGCTCAGCAAGATTTCGGATGTCGTTTCACCAGACAAGATAACAGAACTGAGTGGACAGTTGTGTCCAAACCATTGATGAGAAATGAGAGTAAAATGACGAGAGTAGTGTTGGGATTGTGAAAAGAGAGTGCGAACGAAGAAGCAAATTAGAACTCAAAGCTCATTTTAAAAACGTCTGTCAAGCTCAGAAGTCATGTGACCTTCCTGCTTGGCAGGGCCTATTACAGAGCAGAGAAATAATATGTCTTATAAATTACATTTTCCATTTTTCATTCGCCCCCTACAGACACACATACATGAACCACTCACAAGCGATGCCTCCCAACATAGCCAAATTGTGTTTACTCAATCTGTTTTATATACGCTCACACATGCAGAAAAACACACTGTAAATATCTAGGCACCTTGGCAACCATGATGGGTTTTTTTCTATTTTGCATACAGGTCTGAAAAAGGATAATAGAATTCTTGGTATAAGCCATGCAAAGAAACAACTGTAAACTTTTAGCATCGGCTCATACCTCAGTGCTGTTGAATTCTCAAATCGGATTGGTCGAAAGCTCAGAATTTCGTTTTCTTTAACTTCACATTGCTAATGATGTGGTTAAATTCATGTGTTTGTTCTAATATGTTATTGTTTCTATAGTAACATATTCAAGGCATTCACAGGGATATATGTATACTTAACACACATACATAAAAATGATTGTGTACCGAACTGGAAGCCCTGTACTGAAAGATTTCAGTACGAATACGTGTACTGGTACACCCCTAATATATGCATACGTACAATAACTCCTCCAACAGGTGAACTTATGAAAGATGGAGAACAGTATATAAGATGTTAGCTGACTCCCTCACACCTACTGTCAAACATGGAGTTGGGAGTTTTAATGGTTTGGGGTTGTTTTAGAGCCTGGAAGCTTATAGTGTTATTCCAGTCCAAAGGAATACTGAACAAATGTGGCTACCATTCCATACTTCAACACCATATCTTCATTGAGCTAACTTTATGCACAAGAGCATTGTCATGCTGGAATAGGTTTGGGTCTCCTAGTTTAGGTTCAATATTAAGTTTAATTCGGGAGTGTAAGTGGAATTGTGGGGTCAGTGTTTTTCCTTTTTTTTTTTTTGAGTAATACAATTTAATTATATTAACATTATTTGGTAAACAAATTGCATACATTTCTAGAATTGCTTAAATAGACCTCTTGTCTTATCCCTTTATCTAAGTATTGAAACTTCCTACATTTATCAACAGAGTCTGGGATGAATTTAATATCAGCTGCAAAAAAAAGACCAGTATTGATTTTTTTTAGTACAGTTGTTTTGGAGTTTTTTTTTTTTCTTTTTTTTCAGGCTTGGTTGTATTGATCGGGCTTTAATGTATGATGTAGAGATGGGAGTTTCAACTGAGTCAAATTATTCACCACTAAAAGTCACCTCTTTCGACTGAATGACTGAGAGGTCAGTTTTGTGCTCAGTTTACTGTAGAAAGACGAAAACACAAATCTTATTTTTGACTCATGAATCGAAAAAACTGCACCAGATTAACATCATTGATGTCACGTGAATTAAATAACTCTATGAAGCACTGGAATAAAGCACAAGAGGCACTTTTCTGAACTATACTGAACGAGAAAATAATTTCCAGACAAGCTTTTTTTTTTAAATAATAATTATTGCTATTTTCGTTTCCAGTAATAATTTAGAAGATATTCAGTTACTTTTTTTCAGGGTTAACAAATACGCTATATGGGGTTTCCTGGTGGTCTAGTGGTTAGGATGCGGCGCTCTCACCGCTGCGGCCCGGGTTCGATCCCCGGTCAGGGAACCGACCCCAGCCATTAGGGTTGCACAAGCCAGTGCACTCTTGTGCCGGTCCCAAGCCCGGATAAATGGGGAGGGTTGCGTTAGGAAGGGCATCCAGCGTAAAAACATGCCAAATCAAACATGCGGATTATGAATACGGATGATCCGCTGTGGCGACCCCTAATGGGAGAAGCCGAAAGAAAGAAACAAATACACTATATGGACAAAGCAGACTTTTCCAGCGATATTTGGGTCTACCCCAAACGGAGGCACACAGATGTATAGGGTGAATCTGGATTCATTCAAATTTAAATTTCCATTCACTTCACTAGGAGACCCAAACATGTTTCAGCATGACAATGTCCCTATGCACAAAGCCGTCTCCATGAAGATATCAAGTGGAAGATCTTGAGTGCCCTGCTATAGAACTCTGACCTCATTCATATTAAACACCTTTGGAATAATTTGGAACCCTGACTGCACCCCAGGCTTCCAAATCACCTACATCAGTACCTGACTTTACTAACACCCTTGTGGCTGAATGAGCACAAATCTTCACAAAGCACACTCCAAAATCTAGTGGAACATCTTCCTAATGAGTTGCTATGAATCTCAGGTTAGTCGTTTATCGAAAAAAAAAAAAAAGCTCAAGATTATAAGTCTGTCTTAATTGTATTAAAATGTGCATTAAAAAAAAGAAGGTTAGTGACTTGATTGACAGCCAGACTTAATTTTAGCAAATCCATAAAAGCAGCCCTGTGCTTGCATTGCTGTGGCTCCATGGATTTATTGCACAATTTCCCCAAGGTCTTAAATAGTTACTAGAAGAGTAAACAACAAGGTTCATGTATGAAATAAATTTCCTTTCACTCCAAATGCAAATTGTAGTTTAGTGGAAAAAGAAAAAAAAAAAAGACGTTTCAATCTTCAGCTTGTTTTCATTGGTGTAGCCGGAACGAACAGCGGATATGAGGCACGGCAATAAGACAAGATTAAAATAAACGGCTGTGTTTACCACCAATTGTTGCCATGAGCAGCGAAATCGAGCTGCTCATGCGCTATAAGTCTGTATACAATTGTTTTAGAATGTACAATGCCATGAAAAGAGTGTGTATCTTGTTTAGAAAACATCCACATTGTTCCGTGGAGCTCTTTTTTCCGATTTTACAATTCATTAAACATCTGTGGTGATGTTGACAAAGCTCTCTTGATAAAGGTAATGTCTATTCTCCAGCCAGTTGTGCTTAATCTGTGTGGTCCGTTTACAAGCTTTTGTGGTCAGAGAGCAGATCGCTTTATGCCACAGGAAGAAAAAAAGCTTATCAGCACCATAACACACACTGAAAACCGCACCGAGGAACATTTGTTTTCCCGTCTACTCCCATCACTATTTTCACATGAAGGCTTCGTTTCAAAAATTCTTATTGTATAATTAGTTTCCACTCATAATTAGCAGCTCATGCACAGCTCATGAGGCATCGAATGTGCCGAGAAGGAGGTTGGTTTTAATTGGACGTGGGCTGCTAGTTTGCAGAGGGAAAAAAAAACTTTTTTGACTTCATGGAAGGGTCTCTGTTTGAAAACCTGCTCATTAAAAAAAAAAAATCAGAAATGATGGCGATGATTAAAACAACGCCATATGGTTGAGTGCTATTACAGCTGATGCCAGATAAAAAATTAAGCAGCGTAATATCAATATAAGCCTGTCTTCTTTTTTATGTCGATCTTGCTGGTTTAAGTTGATTTATTCTGAGATGATGTTATCCAGTCAACATGTGGCGTGTGCAAAATCTTTCAGAGCTGAATGCAGATTGGTGCAAAAAACCAAACATTCAGTGAACACCAATTCAGTGGGTAGAAACGCCCTGTTAATGAGAGAGTTCAATAGAAAATGGAGAGACTGGTTCACAAGAAGGTAACTAAATGACCACTCTGTACACCCAAGGTAAGAAGAAAAGCATCACAGAATACATAACATGTCAAAGCCTTGAGGCAGAAGGACTACAATAGCAGGAGGTTCCAGTTCTTTCAACCAAGAAGAAGAATCTAAAGCAACATGAGCACAGGCTCACCCAAACTGGACAGTTGAAGATTGAAAAATACCAGGTGTTCCAATCATTGCCAGTCCTTGCCTGTTTGCCTCTAGGTTTCATCACTGCATGTTGTGGGTTCTGAGATGTTTATAAGTCACCACCTGATATCACCACTTAGAAATAACATCTAACATCTAAGCATGAAGGATTTTAAATTTTCTGGCACTTTCAACAATAATATATTACATGATACATTATTGGACAGTGTTTTTACTTCTAAATCTTGCATACAACAATACATATTAATTCACTCTATTTTCTCTCCTTTCAATTCTCACTTACTTTTGAAAGAATCAGCATTTATATTACCCCAAACCCCCATCACTCATATTAACCAAATCTCTGAGGGATTAAATTCTAACAGAGACCCAACGTGTGAAGGCACTGATTCTTTGTCAGGTCATGAATAAATTTGAGATTGTATCAATTTATAAATAGGTTCCCAATTCAGGTTTATGAAGGTGATGTGCATTATGGTTTGTACTAATTTTGTCAGTGAGCTTCACTATATAGAAAAAACTGAACTATGTTGAAGGAGCACATCCAATGACAGGATGACATTGGATTTGCTAACATAAAATTTTCACTTCACTTAAACTTGGAGACCCTGACCTCTTCCAGCATACCCCTATGCACAAAGCCAGCTCCATGAATATATGGCTTACATGGATTGGAATGGAGGATCTTACCTACTGAAAACCTTTGGGATAAATTGGAATGCTGTAATACCCTAAACCTCATCATCAGTAACTGACTTCACTTTACCCTTTACCAACCCTAAAATCTAGTGGAACATCTTCCCAAAAGAGTGTTGTTTAATATGACTTAATGAGAACTATGCATCTTACGATCAGGTGTGTAAGAGTATATACACTGACCAGGCATAACATTATGACCACCGATCAGGCATAACATTATGACCACCTTAAAAACCCCCTCAAAACTTAAAATGAGATGAATCAATCATTAATCATAAAAGAAAGTAATTTTAAAGCATTCTTAATTTGTTGGTGTTTAGCGGGTTTGAGGTCAGGGATCTGTTCAGACCACTTAAATTCTTACACTGCAAATTTCTGCAAATCATGCAACAAATCATCTTCATGAAGATCACTTTTTTCAATTCCACTGCATGGAAATTGTAAAACTACAACATACAAACACATTCTATATAATTGTTTACTTATATTTTTGTGGCAACATTTCCAGAAAGTCCTATTTTAATGTTATATACAGTTTATCCATTGAAAAATTCACACACATTTCACATGTTCCGCAAAGGCGCTATATAGAGATGCCACCTTGTCCAGAATCTTTTTCTTCCCTTTACAAACCCTGAGGCAAAACAGACACCAGAGATAGAAGAGAACTTCATAAAATTTTAACAAAAGTGATTCTGACTTAAAAAAATGTAATAAAAAAGCCCCATTTTTAATGTTCAGATCACTGACGCTGCATGAATTCTGATACATTTCAAGGCAAACCCACAATAAATAATCCTGCTTGCTGCCAGATCTGTATTACACATACTATTCTAGTGAATGGCCTCAAGAAAATTAAACAAACCCAATATGACTTGTTATGGCACGTTGTATTATGTCCTATGATTAACTAGTAAATAAGCACTCGGTTTATTCTACTTTCATGAATCTCATGAGTCGAAACTGCTTATAAAAAGCCAAGAAAGTTGTTGCGGATGGAATATTCTACACTCAGTGTACACAGTATACAGTAATTAGGTCATCAAATTGCAGGGCATGGACTATTTTGTCTCTCTCTCTCTCTCTCTCTCTCTCTCTCTCTCTCTCTCTCTCTCT
>JAAIIK010000078.1:2166485-2184406 GCA_014706435.1 Silurus glanis
ATATATATACATATACACACACACACACACACACACACACACACACACACACTATATTTCCAAAGGTATTGGCTCACCTGGTCATGTGTGGTATGTAATTTTTGAGCATTGCATTCCACGTTTAGTCTCAATTTGCTCTTATAATTCCCTTCACTCTTCTGGGAAGATGTTCCACTAGATTTTGGAGTATACTTATGGATATTTGTGTTATCAGCCACAAGGGTGTAACGAAAAGCAGGTACTGATGAAGGTGAGGAGACCTGGGGTGCAGTCAGAGTTCTAATTCATCCCAAAGGTGTTCAGTAGGGATGAGATCAGAGCTCTATAGCAGGCCACTCAAGATCTTCCTCTCCAAAGCATGTAAACCAGATCTTCAAGGAGCTCACTTTGTGCACAGGGGCATTGCCGTGCTGGAACAGGTTTGGGTTTCCAAGTTCAAGTGAATGAAAATTCTATTATAGCACATCTAAAGACGCTAGTTGAGAGCCTCCAGCTTTGTGGTAACAGTTTGTAAAAGAACCACATATAGCAGGAAAGGTCAGGTGACCCAATACTTTTGGAAATATAGTGTATATACTATATATGGCATTGGCATATGGCTGTCAAAATTTACGCAAATTCATTTTAACGGCATTAATTTTATTAACACGATTTGATTTATTTATGCACACATCCGCCAATTAAAACCATTCGTGTGGAAAAATAGCAAAAGTTCCATTTGGTATCCTGATGATTTACATAATTTCAAATGCTATAATTACTTTAAAGCATTTACAAGAATATTTTGTGTTCATGCTCAATGTTTAATTTGGTTTCACAAATAACCAACATACATATTGTATCAGGATTCAAGCTAATAAATGTAGGATAGGAAGGAATTTGAGCCGCAATAAATTCCCAACAGGGGTTAAACTTGTAATAGAATATAAACTGTAAAAAAGAATACATTATTTTCTTGTTATTAGTGTGTTGTTTGTTGTTGGATGTTGATAGTGGTGATGTTTGTTGTTATTTTTGATGTTATACAATTGTTAGTTTGAGCTTAGTGGTTAAAATGTGGGATTTTGGCTTAGTTAAACTGTAGCTCACTGGATGAGAAGTTCGACTTCTGATTGGAAGGTCAGGAGTTCAGATTCCAGCACCACCAAGCTGCCATTGCTGGTACTGCCACCTGAACAAGCACCTTCAGCTGCTCAGGTGTATAAATGAGATAATAGTAATTTTGTATAAAGGTGTCTGCCAAATGCCATAAATGTAGCTAACACACTTACTATACACTGCCAGTCAGTCTGTGAGTTGCCATAGCAACACACAATGCTTCATCATGTGGCTTTTTTGGGAACTATTTTTGCAGACAAAGAGCAAAAAAATAAGCCAATATTTGGCCATATTGGTTCTGAAATGTCAGTGACTATATACATTTTTTGTTTGAAAGCAATATCGCACTTGGACTGAATGTGTACTGAGTGTAATTACCTATAGTCCTTTGCCTTTGACCAAATTACAGGCGTACAAATACTCACAACAGCACTTTTGCTCATGGTGTATTGATTAATTATTGTAGGTTATTATTGTCGGATGTTGTGTGTTGGAAGTAAATTCTTGTTCTTGTTGCTTGATGATAATGGTTGGTAATGGTGGTGGTTGTTACTGACTGTTTATTTATTAATTTAATTTCCCCACAGTAGTATATCATACATTTTTTAAGATACATTTCTATTAACTTACATTTTTTTAAATACATTTTTTTATTTACATATTTACTTATTTACTAATCCCTATACCTTTCAAGGTCGTTGGACTGTTCATTTCTTTGCACGTAGGTCTTGTGCCACGATTACATCTTAGTTCCTAGAGGTAGTTGTTATACATTTTTATATAAGGATAATGTAATAAAAGATACACTTGTGGGTTAATATTGACCTCTGCTGGTGAGAGGAAGTTCTGCAGCATGTATCTAAAATCTTCAAGGTGATGACAGGTGAATCATCTTCTGACCTGTGAGTTTTGTTACTAGCTGAAAATTAATACAATTATTGCTGGAAATCAGAGGCATATCAGAGGATACACTGTTCCATGTCTGATTGTTGAATGCGAATAATTGTGGAAGGGATTTGAAATTGAACTTGTGTTCATTTGTAATAATGTTTAAGTGTTTATATGTTAGATTAATAAATAATTTGCATCATCCAGATTACAAACAAAATAGTATTCATAAATTGCAGTGATGTGCAGTGAGGCACTGGACAGACAGAGACAGATTTCATATATATGTAAAGATATGCTAGCTGTTATTATTGTAGCAGGGGAAATGGCTGCCTTTTTATTGTACTTTTTAAAAAATAAATTGCATAGACCATTTAAAGAAAGAAAGAAAGAAAGAAAGAAAGAATGAATGAATGAATTAAAAGCTTTTTACCAAGTTACCTACATTATGGTCTAGTGCCCCTGGAGCAAGTAGAGTTATAGACCCCGCTCAGGGGCCCAGGGTGGCAGCTGGGCAATAGTTGGGCTTGTTTGATCAATAATCCACATCCTTAACCACTGAACTTCCACTTCTATAATGCATGGCCGCGACATGCATATAAGAGGTCTACAAACAGCATATTGGTGATATTCACATAAACAGTCCCAGACATGCACTTATTCCCTGCACAGTCCGATGTGAGAGAATGCTGTCTGCACTCTATAGTGCTTTGCTGGGGATTTTCAGTGGCACACTGCAAATCAGCGATTTGACAATACATTAATAACACAAATCAGCGTTGTTTAAAAAAATGACAAAACTCACATTTCATTACATTTAGTTTTTAATTGGAATTTAACATCAGAAAATCAGTGGTGTAAAACATTTGAGTAAATGTACTTTGTTACTGTACTTAATACATTTTTGGATACTTTCTAGTTTTATCGAGTATCTAAGATACAAGCTATTTTTTTTCCTTTCACCAGGAAGGAGGGAAAGAGGAAGACCAAGGAGGAAGTTTATGGATGTTGTGAGAGAAGACATGCAGGTAGTCGGGTTGTAAGAGGCAGATGTAGAGGACAGGGGGGTATGGGGACCGATGATCCACTGTGGCGACCCCTAATGGCAGAAGTTGAAAGAAGAAGAAGAAGAAGAAGAAGAAGAAGAAGAAGAAGAAATGTACTTTTTAGTCCACTTTATTTAAATTGACAATTTTAACATTTTGCACCTCTGTTGATGATGTCATTACTTAAGATAAGATAAGATATACCTTTATTCGTCCCACAGTGGGGAAATTTCTTTTGTTACAGCAGCAAAGGAAAGAAATAAAAATAAATGCAAATATATATAAAGAATATACACATACTATAATATACAGTATATACACAGTACAATGTATAAATACAATAAGAGAAGAAAAAAATTTCAATTAAATTAAATTTCAATTCATTTTTATTTGTATAGCGCTTTCAACAATGAACATTGTCTCAAAGCAGCTTTACACAGATAATGTGGTGATAAAAAATGAAGATGTTCTTTAAGTTTGTCCCTAATGAGTGAGCCGGTGGAGACTGTGGCAAAGAAAAACTCCCAGAGAGGGCATAAGGAAGAACCCTTGAGAGGAACCAGACTCAAGAGGGAACCCATCCTCATCTGGGTTGCACCGAATGTCCATTTATTACAGATAAACAATGTTGTGGGGTGCAGTGATGGTGATCAGAAGCAAACTGAATGAATGAAATCCTTTATCACACATCCTTCACTGAAGTAGTACAGATACTCAAGACTCTGGTAAAAGTTGATGTACTGACTACACTTTTTTACTCAAGTTATTTAAGAAGTAAAGAAGTTTGGACTCTGAGATGTGCTTAAGTAAAACGTAGACATTACTATTACCTGTTTTAGTGTCACGGTGGTACCTGGACCTCACATCATATTAATATATGAATACAAAAGAATTTTACATTTTGTTACCTCATGATTGTTTCCAGGCTGAACATCCACCATACAGAACACAAGCAGAGAAAAACTTATGATGATCAGCTGATCAGGAATGTCTCATATTTAATTCATTACTTTTCATCTCTGCCACATCTGCAGCGTGTGAGCAATTTTGATTAATACTGGCCTCATTTTTAGTCCAAAAACAGTTCGAATAAATTCCAAAAACATTGAGACACATACTTTGTTGAAGTTGAATAAAAAAATAATCACCTCTCAGAATGAGTGGTGCATCAAATCACAGTCAGAAATTTGGTTTTACTTTATCTAAAATGATTTACTTTCATTTTAATCGTTCATTGAAGAAGTTCATTTCATTTTACTTTGTGAATATTGTGATTGTAGTCAGTTAAAGACCCAACCCAGCCATTATGGATGCACAAGCCAGTGCACTCTTAGTGCCGGTCCCAAGCCCGGGTAAATGGGGAGGGTTGCGTTAGGAAGGGCATCCAGCGTAAAACATGTGCCAAATCAAATATGCGGATCACAAATGAGAATTTCATACCGGATCGGTCGAGGCCCGGGTTAACAACGACCGCCACAGGTATCGTTAGCCGACAGGGTACCGGTGGAAATTGGGCTACTGTTGGCCGAAGGAGGAGAAGGAGAGGAGGAAGACGTCTACAGAGACGGCAGGGAAAGGAGCAGTGTAGGAGAGTGGAGGTTCGGGTTGGTACTTTAAATGTTGGTACTATGACGGGTAAAGGGAGAGAGGTAGCTGATATGATGGAGAGGAGAAAGGTAGATATGTTGTGTGTTCAGGAGACCAAGTGGAAAGGGAGTAAGGCCAGGAGCATTGGAGGTGGATTTAAACTGTTTTATCATGGTGTGGATGGAAAGAGAAATGGTGTAGGGGTGATCCTGAAGGAAGAGTACAGTAAGAGTGTAGTGGAGGTGAAGAGAGTTTCTGATAGGGTGATGATCGTGAAGGTGGAAGTTGAAGGGATGATGATAAATGTCATCAGTGCCTATGCTCCACAAGTTGGCTGTGAGATGGAGGAGAAGGAAAGATTCTGGAGTGAATTAGATGAAGTGGTAGATGGTGTACCTAGGAAAGAACGATTGGTGATTGGGGCAGACTTTAATGGGCATGTAGGTGAAGGGAACAGAGGTGATGAGGAGGTGATGGGTAGGTATGGTTTTAAGGAGAGGAATGTGGAAGGGCAGATGGTGGTGGATTTTGCTAAAAGGATGGAAATGGCAGTGGTGAACACTTATTTTAAGAAGAAGGAGGATCATAGGGTGACGTATAAGAGTGGAGGAAGGTGCACACAGGTGGACTATGTGCTATGCAGGAGATGCAACCTAAAGGAGATTGGAGACTGTAAGGTGTTGGCAGGGGACAGTGTAGCTAGACAGCATCGGATGGTGGTCTGTAGGATGGTTTTGGAGGCGAAGAAGAAGAGGAGGAGAGTGAGGACTGAAAGAAGAATAAGATGGTGGAAACTGAAGGAGGAAGAGTGTAGTGTGAGGTTCAGGGAAGAGGTCAGACAGAGGCTCAGTGGTGTTAAGGAGGTGTTGGATGATTGGGCAACTACTGCAGGAGTGATGAGGGAGGCAGCTAGAAAAGTACTTGGTGTAACATCTGGAAATAGAAAGCAAGACAAGGAGACGTGGTGGTGGAATGAGGAAGTGCAGGAGAGCATAAGGAGAAAGAGGTTGGCAAAACAGAAGTGGGATAGACAGAGTGATGAGAAAAGTAGGCAGGAGTACAAGGAGATGCGGCAGCAGGTTAAGAGGGATGTGGCGAAAGCCAAGGAAAAGGCATACGAGGAGCTGTATGAGAGGTTGGACACTAAGGAAGGAGAAAAGGATTTGTACCGATTGGCCAGGCAGAGGGACCGAGCTGGGAAGGATGTACTGCAAGTTAGAGCAGTAAAGGATGGAGAGGGAAATGTGTTGACTAGTGAGGAGAGTGTGTTGAGAAGGTGGAGGGAGTATTTTGAGCAGCTGATGAATGAGGAAAATCAGAGAGAGAGAAGGTTGGATGATGTGGAGTTGGTGAAGCAGGAAGTGGATAGGATTAGTAAGGAGGAAGTGAGAGCAGCGATTAAGAGGATGAAGAGTGGAAAGTCGGTTGGACCAGATGACATACCGGTAGAAGCGTGGAGATGTTTAAGAGAGATGGCAGTGGAGATTTTGACCAGATTGTTTAACAGGATTTTGGAAGGTGAGAAGATGCCTGAGGAATGGAGAAGAAGTGTGCTGGTACCGATCTTTAAGCATAAAGGAGATGTGCAGTCTTGCAGTAACTACAGGGGAATTAAGTTGATCAGTCACACCATGAAATTATGGGAAAGAGTAGTGGAAGCCAGGCTGAGAGAAGAGGTGACCATCTGTGAGCAACAGTATGGTTTCATGCCGAGGAAGAGCACCACAGATGCCTTATTTGCTTTAAGAATGTTGATGGAGAAGTATAGAGAAGGACAGAAGGAATTGCATTGTGTATTTGTGGATTTAGAGAAGGCGTACGACAGGGTGCCAAGAGAGGAGTTGTGGTATTGTATGAGGAAGTCAGGTGTGTCAGAGAAGTATGTGAGGGTGGTGCAGGACATGTATGAGGACAGTGTGACGGCAGTGAAGTGTGCAGTAGGAACGACAGACTGGTTCAGGGTGAATGTTGGACTGCACCAGGGATCGGCCCTGAGCCCTTTCCTGTTTGCAGTGGTGATGGACAGGTTGACGGACGAGGTCAGACAGGAGTCTCCCTGGACTATGATGTTTGCGGATGATATTGTGATTTGTTGTGAGAGTAGGGAGCAGGTTGAGAAGAGCCTGGAGAGGTGGAGATATGCGCTGGAGAGAAGGGGAATGAAACTCAGTAGGAGTAAGACAGAATACATGTGTGTGAATGAGAGGGAGGGCAGTGGAGTTGTGCGGTTGCAGGGAGAAGAGCTGGAGAAGGTGGAGGAATTCAGGTACCTGGGGTCAACAGTGCAAAGTAATGGTGAGTGTGTTAGAGAAGTGAAGAAAAGAGTGCAGGCAGGGTGGAGTGGGTGGAGAAGAGTGACAGGAGTGATTTGTGACAGTAGGGTATCTGCAAAAATGAAAGGGAAAGTTTATAGGACTGTGGTGAGACCTGCGATGTTGTATGGATTAGAGACAGTGGCATTGAGTAAAAGACAGGAGGTGGAGCTGGAGGTAGCAGAGCTGAAGATGTTAAGGTTTTCGTTGGGAGTGACAAGGATGGATAAGATTAGAAATGAGTTTATTAGAGGGACAGCGCATGTAGGATGTTTTGGTGACAAGGTGAGGGAGGCGAGATTGAGATGGTTTGGACATGTGCAGAGGAGGGACATGAATTATATTGGTAGAAGAATGCTGAGGATGGAGCCACCAGGTAGGAGGAAAAGAGGAAGGCCAAGGAGGAGGTTTATGGATGTGGTGAGGGAAGACATGCAGGTAGTTGGTGTAAAAGAGGCAGATGTAGAGGACAGGGTGGTATGGAGACGGATGATCCGCTGTGGCGACCCCTAATGGGAGCAGCCGAAAGAAGAAGAAGAAGAAGAAGAAGTCAGTTAAAGACCCCTTTTTGAGATCGCTTTACTACTTGGTATTTTTTGACTGACTTGCTTGATCTTGGTTTCATTGTGGCACGTTGAAGAGATTGTTGTGTTAATTTCGCTTGTGTTGAAGTGTACAATTTGATTTGTATTTTAGAAAACAAAACCTCACAAATCAACTGTTTTGGACTTTTCGCTTACATGTGTCTTAATGTTGAGAACTAGTGCATCTTCAATGTAGTGCATGTTCAAGATAAGTCACATTGATATGAAATCGCGAGATCACTACAGAGGAAGTAGGACTTTGTTTGTTTGTTTGTTTGTTTGTTTGATGCGGCCCTCTTCCAGTCCCCGCTGTAGTCTGTGTTGTTCTCGGGCGCGCGGCCTACACTCCCCAGCTTGCACGTGAACCTATGACGCCACCACCGCCAACACCACGGACGCGCGCGCTCCACCTGGCGGCCGTTAAGTGGGGTAGCGCGCTCGCGGAGCATCACCAGGGAGCTGCGGCGCGCGCATCTGCAACGTCCGCGACGCAGGTAGGCTTCGTTTATGTAAAAAAAAAAAACATAAAAGATTAAAGAAAATAATTGGATTATTTCCACTTATACGGACAGTTTTAATTCGGTAAATGGTCGCGTCATGCCGGTCGTCAGTGACACCGGCTCACACTCACTTCAGCCCACTTTATGTGTGTGTGTGTTTGTAACGGTCGTGTGATGAAGATGAAGAACCGGAATTAACCGGTTTTAGCGAGAAAACCGAGGTGATGTTCATTACTGTATGTGAGATACTGAGAGGTTTATATCGTCATTACACTCACACACACAGCGGTGCGGGTTAAAGTGGAGAGACCAGACTGTGTGGGAGACTGCGGGAAATATCTCCACTGTAAAAGCTCCAGGAGCTGCATCACTGTTTCATTCATGGGTTCCTCTGAAACTTCTAGCCAGAGAACCTGCACCATATAATTTCAGCTTAGAGCAACTTACTGCAGGTGAATATGGTCCTGTTTGTTTACTCGTTTGTGTTTATTTATTTATTTATTTATTTTTGGTTATAAATTCAATTTTATTTATGTGCTCATTTGATTTATTAGTGTATATTTATTTGTTTGTGTTTGCTTGTTTATTCATTTATTTTGCATTTATTCATTTAATTGATTATTTTGTTTGTTTTAATTTATTGCTTTATTTATTGATGTGTTCGTTTTTTTTATTTATTTTATTCACTTATTTGTGCATTTATTTACTTATTTACTTACTTATTTGAGTATTTATTTTGTTTATTAATTTTATATTAATTTCATTTGTGCATTTATTTAACTAAAAATGTAACAAAAAAAATCCGAATCAGTTATTGGACCTTTACAATGCAAGCACAATGCAATTTTAATTAATTAATTAATTAAATTATTTTTTTTTTCCCTCTCAAATTTTTTTTTATTTATGCACGACACACACACACACACACACACACACACACACACACACACACACACACACACACTCTCTCTCTCTCTCTCTCTCTCTCTCTCTCTCTCTCTCGCTCTCCCCCCCCCTCTCTCTCTCTCTCTCTTTCTTTCTCTCTCATTTACATTTACAGATAATTAAGTGTAGTAAGTCAACTTTTTATATTTGTTTTAATGTATAAGGTAAAAGTGGAGAACCCAAAGGAAACAACCATGAGAATATTAGAAACTTGGTAACAGGTTTGTTTGACATGGCCACCATTATAAAGCTGTGCAGTCAGGAACTGCTTGCTGGCAGAGGCAATTAATCTACACTACATTTGAGGCCTTTTTAGGTCAAAAACTTGTCCTTTTTTTTCTGTAATGTGTAGTTTGTTTTGCGATTTTTATCCCTATGCGTGTGAGATTGTGTGTAATTTGCCCTCCGAATATTGCTGATTGATGATATGTTGTGTTCAGGTGGCATCATTAGAGTTAGAAAATGCTGAAAGTAGGTTACTGTAGACGTGTGTATTAAGGAAAGCCTGTTAATATGATGAGGTATGTTGTTTACAATCAGGACCTCACCTAAGCGCAAACTGTGACAAAGCTAATTTCTAAAATCCGAATCAGAAATAGCTTTATAACCAAGTATGTTTACACACACAAGGAATTTGACACACAGATTGTGTGCAGTTTACAAATGTACCATTTGGATTCAATTTAAATAATTTGATATGAATAGATTTGTGATATTATTATCAGTCCTACTCTTATTTATATATTTATTGTAATAAAAAATGGTTTATTTCCATTTTATTTCGGGATAGAACGACTATTTTGGAGTGCCTACGTAAACTAACTGACTTAAATTACAGTGCTAATATGGAAAATTGATACATAGAGACGATTAACATTACACAAGCGTACTCTTTAAAGACAGTCGTAGCAGTGTTGGGGTAACGTTTGGTTTATTTGTCAGTAGATATTTATTCATTACACTCTGTTGGAAAGCATGTTATTTTGGTAACTGTATGCACTAACACAGAACAAGGGACAAAGCCAAAATGCACTGTTTTATTTTTTTTATAGCTCTGTTTTAAAGCTGCTTATTATAATAATAGGGAGCAGTAGCCACCCTTTGTAGTTTTACTGAAAGCATCTGTGAAAACTTGACATTTCATTTTTTTAATAGGCACTGAAGGGGTTCAAGATGGAACTCGGGTTATGACAAGGCTGCTATTTTTATAGAAACAAATCTAACCACATGCTGGGCTCATAAACATCATGGGGGCTTTAAACCATTTAAAATAGGCTGAAGCAACTGGAGCATCCTTTTCCTTTATAAACTCCATGTAGGCGTGCGGGCCATGCTTCGACCTCGCTGTTTCTAAGTATACCGTTGTCTAGATTACAGAAGACCCGAATGCCGCAGCATTGCTGGATTTTTCAGTCTGATTGTTTCGCGGGTTATAAATCAATAACAGTGAAGCTTAGTATGTTTTTCACCCTGTGAAAGTCTTTAGTGCCGATGACCTCTGCTCTTACCAGTTTCTCAGCACCATGATAAGAGACCAACTTGAAGAACAGAGTGAGACTGGAAAAGGAATGACTGGTCTGTGCATTGCTGTGTTGTTGGAGGAATAAAACATTTTGGAGGATGCTATTATGGATAGATAATCAGCTTAGGGGTGGTAACAGTTACTCTGCTTCAAGTCTGGCCACATTGCAACATTCTATCGTTGATAATTTTCCTATAACATCACATCTAATTCTGGTGTATTTAGGCATAACCTTCTGTCATTTTAAGAGCTTTCTGCAAGGTGAAATGTTTTTGCATTAAAGACCATGCCAAGCCTTCCCAGTAGCACCTCCTCTTTCTTGCTTATTAAGGAAAAACACAAACCACGGCTAAACAGACCATCCAGATCCATTGCACTGATAAGGGAATAGTCTATTCTCTTATAATGTGAATAACAGGCCTCTATAGTTCCTATAGTTCAACTCAACAGTTGAAGGAGTTTTTGTCCTGTCTATACCATGCTACCAGAACAGTTTTCTGCAAAATAATGTTTTTTTTTGGAAATGCCTTAGTAATTTTGTGGAAAAAGGGGCTCTGGTACCATTGTATAGACAGGACAAAGACTCCTTCAACTGTTGAGCAGTGAAGATGACATTATTTCAGAATTTTTCAATTGTTTATAAATTGTTCTCTAATTTTGATCTCCAGTGTATATTCTCTTCTGTCATGTATCCGATCCCTGTCATTCCTTCCACTCACCACCAGAGTGCAACACGGCTACCAATCTAGTCATTGGACTACAGTTCCCAGAAGCCCCGGCCTGGGAACTAATTACAAACTCCTGGTTGTTAGTTTTGTCTATGGCAGCCTATGGTTCCAGGTTTCGTATTGCCACGTAGACCACATTTCATGTTTCATGTTCCATGTTCCACGCTCTAGTGTTTTCACGGTTTTGGCCTCGGACTCTTTACTTACGTTAATGATTGTTTGCTGCCTGCCACAACCGTGCCACAACCTTTGCCTGTGTTTTGGATTACCCTTTGTCTATCCTGGGATACTTCTGTTTTCTGTTGTTGACCCTGCCTGTTTAAGTACTCTCTTTAATAAAGCCTGCATTTGGATCCCTACACTGTCTCCACGCCTGTCACACCGTCGTCAAGCCAAGTCAACCCTCAGGTTACAGAATACACATCCTCCACCTAAGGCGACACGCTTCTCCAAACGATGGATAAGCTGGAGGAGACAATCTTTGAAGAAGAATTATTTTTGGCTCTTGAGGAAAGGTTCGGTAATCACCTTGTCGTCGTATTTAAAACATCTGCCACGAAGTGGTTTCTTTAAGTGGTGGAGGAGAAGAAGTCACTGGGTGTGAGGGCGGTAGTGTAGGGGTATGAGGCAAGTTTCACTATTTTGTGAGCTGTCATGAAGAAGGTGAACTCCCTTCATGAGTATTCCACGATGCTTCGGTTTCGACCCTCTAGTGGCATCATGCGTTTCACGGTACAGTACCACAGGGTTTTTAAAGAAGAAAAATGTTTCATTATTATTTTTATTTTTTAACTTAGTTTACCAGAAGTACAGCTAAAAACAGGTCATATAAAACATCCCTTCTGTGACGGCTATGTTTGTAGGTAATTATAACCTTTACTTTCTCAAGCCAAGCTGTCCAAGAAGTGGAAATAGCTAGAAGTGTGTCACTGAGAGCTGTGCACTCTGCTTAGAACATGTTGTCCTAGTTGGAGCTGTATCACAGAGCTGTGTCACAGAGGGCTGCACATGAGCAGCATAGAAACAAATGAATTCAGCTGATCCAATTCTTATTCCTTTTCCACTAGGCATCAGTTGTCTGATTTTTAATTATGGCATCAGATTAAATTTGAAATAAAAGATTAATTAATTAATTGAGTTGCGTGAGAGTGTTAACCTCCATCAGCAGAGCTTTTAGACACTTGAGCACTTCCTGCTTTATGTAGTCAAAAGAGAGACATTGCTCTTATTAATAGAAGGGCTGATTTAAAAACCCTTCATATTCTCTGTGTAGAACTGTTGTATTTTAAGATGTGCCCTTATGGGGAACTACTGGGTGCTGTGATGCAACCTTATGAACTCTGTATCTGTATCCCATACTGTATGTATACACTGTATGGAAAAATGTTTGTGGACACCTGGCCAACAATAACAACATTTATATGTGCTTTTGGAACATATCCCATTCCACATCCAGTCCCCATTTGCTGTTATTTGAACCTGAAACTCCACTCTTCTGAGAAGATGTTCCACTACATTTTGGAGTGTGCTTGTGGAGATTTGTGCTTTTTCAGCCACAAGGATGTTAGTAAAGCCAGGTGCTGATGTACGGTGAGGAGGTGTGGGGTGCACTCAGTTCATTACAAAGGTGTTCAGTGGGGTTGAGGTCAGAGATCTATAGCAGACCACTCAAGATCTTTCACACACTTTCAACCCATGTAAACCATATCTTCATAGAGCTGGCTTTGTGCAGAAGGGCATTGTCATGCTGGGACAGTGTTGGGTTTTCTAGTTTAAGTGAAGATATTATATATACAAGAATTGGACAGTAAATTACTGGAAAAAAGTTCTGTGGACTAATGTAAGACCTGCTGGACCTGCTGGAAGACTCCTTCACACCTACAGTAAAAAAAAAAACTTTGGAAACTTAATGGTTTGGGGTTGTTCTAAAGCAGGAAATGTTGGAGACTCATTCCGAGTGACAGAAATCCTTAAGCAACATGGCTACAATTCCATTCTTCAAAGCCATAGAATTACATCTGGACTGCAGCTCATCAAAACCAACTTCACTATACAACAAGATAATGACCTGAAGCATACATCCAAGTTCTGTGATATTTAAAGAGCAAACTGTCGGATGGAGTGTTATCTTTCATGCAATGGCCTGCTCAGTCACCACACCTAAATCCTATTGAACTGCTCTTGGATGAACTGGATTGCAAGGTCAGAAAGAAATCTCCAACTTGTTAAGAAGACCTTTGACAAGGTTTACAAGAGATGCAATTCAGTTGAATGTTTGGAGAAACAAACTGTCCGGATTCCAAAAGTGTGTAAAGCTGTTCCCCTTCAGGAAGTTTCATCACGGGGGATACTCACAGTTTGTGTCGTGTGTCTGTTGCTGTTGCCAGAGACAGAGAATCACCACTCTCAATCCTCCTGCTAGGGACTCTAGGCTGTACTCCTAATTGAAGCCCAAGGAAGTGACAGGTCTGAGGACCGTCATCTTCAATAAGAGGGCTTCGACAAAAAAGTCCTGATCAGTCAGGACCTTTATGGGGCCCCTCTGGGGAGGGGCGGCCTACGCCTCAATACATGGTGCCTGGACCCGAGGGGCCATCATGTGTTAGTCCATACAGACAACACATCCGTGGTCTCTTACATCAACCATCGGGGGGTCTGCTCTCATGTCTTCTTTACAAGATGGCACGACTGATCCTCCTGTGGGCCCAAGGGAAGCTGCTCTCACTGAGGGCAGTATACATCCCAGGGCGCCTAAACCAGAGAGCAGACGCCTTTTCGAGGCAAGGGCCGAGGCCTGTGGAATGGAGGCTCCACCTAGAAGTGGTGGAGCAAATATGGAGGAAGTTTTACAGAGTTTTAAGTGGACCTGTTTGTGACTCGAGAGACCTCGCATTGTTTCCTCTGGTTTTTCTTTACTCAACCATCTCCTTTCGGACTGGATGCCATGGTGCAGGTGTGGACAATGCTGCACCTGTACGCTTTCCTCCTCGTTGTGACGGAGTCTGTCTTCTTCTGGTAGCCCCTTTGCTGGCCTAGCAAGCCATGGTTTGCAAACCTGGTAACCCTTCTCGAACACCCTCCCTGGGAAATTCCTTTCAGGCGGGATCTTCTCTCTTGTGGAGTATGTGGCACAGCTTTTAGCCTCTAGTTTCTCAGCCGAGGTTTTAGAGACCTTTCTCCAGTCCAGAGCTCCCACCACTAGGAGGTCGTATACTCCAAAATGGCACCTGTCCACTATATGGTGTCAGAACCATCAGTTAGATCCAGTTAATTGCCCGTTTGGTCAAGATCAGTTCGCCAAACTGCCCGGTTAGTCCAGTCCTGGAATTCCTTCAAGATCAATTCTCCAAAGGGTTGTCTCCCTCCACTCTAAAGGTTTACGTGTCTGCTATTGTGGCGGATCATGCTCCGCTTGCTGAGCAATCGCTGGGGAAAAACGTGTTAGAGACACGTTTCCTCCAGTACAACCTAGAGTGCCTTTGTGGGATTTGGCCCTGTCCAAGCATCCCTTTGAGCTCTTGAGGTGCCCTTGAGGTTTCTCGCAGTCAAGTCTGCTTTTCTTTTGGCCGTCTCTTCTCTGAAGAGAGTTGGGGACCTTCAGGCCCTTTCTGTGGCCCCCTCTCTTCTGGAGTTTACCCCAGGCATGGCCAGTGCCTTTCTCTAACCCAGGCCAGAGTATGTTCCCAAGGTTCCCTCTTTTGCCCCATGGCCAGTTGTGCTCCAGACATTCTATCATCCTCCCTTTCAGGGCTCCGACCAGGAGAAGCTTAATCGCGTGTGTCCAGTATGAGCCGTAGACACAAACGTCCACAGAACGGCCCTGTGGAGAAAGTCGTACCAGCTTTTGTTTGCTACTGTCCGTATAAGAGGGGTTTTCCTGCGGACAAGCAGACCCCCAGAAGGTGGATTGTTGATGGTATCTCCTCTTCTTAGTCCTCTGGTCTTCCCGCTCCTTTTGGGGTCAGGGTTTACTCGACCCAAAATGGGCAGGCTCTAAGGCCTTTTCCTTTAGGGTTTCTCCAGAGGACATTTGCATTGCTGGCCCACCCCTCTGACCTTTGCCAGGTCTTACAGCCTTGACCTTAGTGCCAGCCCTGGGCTCTCAGTCCTTCGACCTAGCTGTGCACATCCACACTAGGCAGGGATTTGTCAATCTGGCGGTGTTGTACTCTCATTCCCAAAGCGTTGTTGACGCAGCCCGAGTTCCTTTGGGGAACGTCTCTAGGTTACTTATATAACCCTGGTTCCCCAAAGGAATGAGACGCTGTGTCTTAGTGCCACACTTCCTGCATCCCTGTGAGTGCTTTCTCCCCTCTCCGAAGCTAGCGTGGTCTCCATCGCATGTGCTTTTGTGGCTTCCTGATCGCTGCATCATCCTGCGCTTCCGTTGGAGAGATTACACACGTGGTTCAGAGTGTGGTCACAGAGGTGTACCCAAAGCGTTGTTGACGCAGCATCTCGTTCCCTTGGGGAACCAGGGTTGCATACGTAACCTAGAAACTAAGAGAGGATAGTAGATTTAACACGTGTAAAAGCCATTAGCTTGCATCAGGAGCCATGCAAGTTTCCCATCCGAATGTAAATGCTTCCAGACTTTTAAAGCACGTGTTCAAGCATGGCTGAAACAATTGATAACCCTACTCATCCTTTGTGCTCATTTAGTGTTTTCATAAGCGATGGACGGGTAAATCTGTTTCACAGTCATGTCGTCCACTTCCTGTTCCAGGGCTCATTACAGAAACTGAATGAAGTGCATGTACAAACACATATTCGCACACTCAAGGGAAACAGACTGGCTATAAATAGGCCTCTGGAAAAAAAATGGGGCTGCGCAAGGAAATTGGTTGTGGGTTGTCATCAGTAGGGCAGATGTGTGTGTGTGTCTGAGGACATCAGCTGTTTTTTATGTCCTTTACATTCAGGAGTGTGTGCATTTTCTGCCTCACTGCACTGTAATGAAATATACGCTGTACATTATTAACAATTCAAAGCTCCAAAATAACATAACCTGGAATAAAGAGAGAGTTCTGGTACCGTGTGAAAAAAATAACAATTGTGTTGAAATAATCAGGTGACTCAGACCCCAGTTTGCCAGTCCAAGTTAAGCAGGAAAGTTTTCTATAGTGTCAACCACAAATAAAAACAAATAAAACAAAAAATTATCAGACTTTTTGGAGTTAGTTTCAAGGGACATTTTTGTAGTCATGCAACTGTGTTTTTGTCATTTGTTGTGTGGTTCTTATTTGACGTCAGATAACTGCATCAAGAACCACAATTTAGATAAAAAAACAGGCGGAAGTGGAACTGGGCCTGGAGAAATAAATGCACTATATAGCCTAAAGTTTGCCAAAACCTGGTCATAAGCATGGTACTGTATGTGCTTTTTTAGCATCACATTCCACATTTAGTTGCAATTTGCTCTTATAATTCCCTCCACTCTTATTGGAAGATGTTTAAATAAATTTTGAATTGTGCTTGTGGAGATTTGTGCCCATTCAGACATAAGAGTGTTTGTAAAGTCAGGTGCTGATGTAGGGGATGTGAGGGGGCCTGGGGTGCAGTCAGTGTTCACATTCATCCCAAAGATGTTTAATAGGGTTGAGGTCAGTGCTCTATAGCACGAGATATTCCACTCCAACCCATGCAAAGCATAGCTTCATAGAGCTGGCTTTGTCTACAGGGGCAGGTTTGGAACAGGTTTGGGTCTTCTAGTTCAAGTAAAAGGAAACTTCAGCACTCAGCATTCACACAATACACATTATAGTAATGATGAGGAAGTGATTATAAGATTTATAGTGGCTTTATAACTGAAGATTCATTGTTGAGATTTGTCTACACATCACTATCTGTGTGCAGGTTTTAAATTAGCCGTAAAGACAACTTTCTCTTTTCTATTGTGTGTGCTGCAGTGTTAGCATTGCCCTACATGCTATTCTCCCTCCTCCTGCAACGCAACACTGCAGCAGAATTGAATATAGGCTACACTCACTCACTACATGCAAGCCGTGTGTCATACCACTACTAACTACTGCACTGCACTGTGCTTTCTACATTACACGTGACTATTAAGGCTGATCCCTTTCCTCATGTGAGCTTTAAGCTAAATATTTCTAAAGTGATTTCTACAAATACTTAGACATAATTAAGCATCTCAAGTAGCAGGTCTTGCTGAGCATGTTAACTGACAGAAACCTAGCAGCACTACTGCTTATCTCATCTATTCCATTATATTAGGACAGGAGAAAAATACACACATTTTTCCTATAGACCTCATTTACGAATCGTTTATCAAAGTTGTGTGTACATATTTTGGTTGAGTATGTTGATAAATGTTACACCTCTTAATGACCATGTCTGTTCATAGTACAGCTGAAAACAGCATCAAAAACGAGACTCACAGCAAGCTGAAAAATGCAAGGTGAAAATTGCGGTACATCATCTACTACAGACCCACACTAATTGGTTCTCCTTTCAGAGGGTGCCATTTCTTTTGTCCTCATTGAATATCAAGTATCTAATAATATCTAATGTCTAGAATAGCTTTTGGATTGCTTTCTTTCATATCATAAACTTAAGAGAGTATCCACTATATAATGTTGTAGTAAGTCATAATTATATGCCATTTTAAAGCCTTCCATTCGTAGTTCATATTAGGGAATTATTTTATATATATATATATATATATATATATATATATATATATATATATAT
>JAAIIK010000078.1:2201480-2226970 GCA_014706435.1 Silurus glanis
TGTGTGTGTGTGTGTGTGTGTGTGTGTGTGTGTGTGTGTGTGTGTGTATAGGCATGGTTCAGCACTTTTGCAAAGACCAAATGCTGCTATCATTACAGCAATGCATGAGAATTTGATTGTGTGTTTTTTTGCCCACAAGCATATTTTTAATTGAATCCTCCCCAAAACAGTGCAGTTTGTGCCCTTTTCAGATCCTAACACGTTTGATTTGTTTTGCTTAAGTCAATATATTATTATATATATTATATTATTAAAGTCAGAATTTTCTATTATTGTAGAGAACAAATGTACAGCTTGTAATGTGTCTGAACACCAAAATCTCAGTCAAATTTAAAGTTTTTGCCAAACAAGCTTCCATCATAAAGACTTCAGGTGATGCCGAGTGCATTGAATTAATTGGTCTTGAACATCGTTCATTTAAGATTTATGGGTTTTATAATAACACCTTATGCATTTTTTTATATCACACTTTTTAATAGCTGCCCATATCAAAACCCAGCATATAATGCAGTTCAGTATAGTTATTCAGTCCACTTCAGATGTGTGACTTAAATGTGCATTTCCGCATTCAACAATTAATATAAAAAATGTCGAATTCAAAATTTGAGGTTAAAAAAATTTTTTTTTTTTTAAACATTTGTTGTTCTAGGTCTTAAATAATTTTAAACAGGTCTCAATATTCCGATGTCAATGCCCTGTAAATGCTATTGTCGCTTGATCTGACATTTAACTCGAAAAACATCTAAATTAAGCATTTATGTCCTCCTGACAGAGCATTGCGTCATCATCTAATGCATCTAATAGAATAACCGCTCTGATTCGGCACAATGTCTAGACTCAGGTTTGAACTAAAAAGACTTGGATGGTGTGCTCTGTTATGCGAGAAACAGAGACGGAAAGCCGAAGTCAAAGCAAACAGAGTTTATTTAGAAATCACGTATACTCGCAGTAACTGGGAAGTAATCCGGTGGTGCGCGGTCCACTAGTCCATAACTGAATGAGAAGCAGTCTGTGTAATATCCTAAGGAGCGCTTAGGAGAAGCGCGACGCTGAACACACTCACGGGAGAATCGTGGAATGCACAGCCAAACCATAGATAATAACGGACAGGGAGTGAGGGTGAATGAGGGGTTTATGTATGGGTTGGTGATGAGCGCATAAATGAGAGTCAGGTGTGTGTGATTAGTAAGCCGGCGATGAGCTCCACGCCCGCACGGGAGAAGAACCAGGGAGCTCCCTGACATGCACACACCTTACAGTTAAGCCCAAGCCTGCAATCTGTCTGTCTGACCAGATGAAGCTTGCAGTAAACTGTTTTGCGGTAAAATTTTCTTTCAAACATTATTTCCTGGATGTTTTAAATGTTCTAGATGTTTCTCACAACTTTTTTCACACAGGTTCACCTATGCTCTAAAATCTGCCGACTCAGATTATTTGAAAGATTTCCCCTGTTTTTTTTCCAACTGGCTCCATGTTTGTTTTACGATCTGTTTTCCGTAGCCCTAAAACTAAATGGATTACAATGAGCAAGTCTTGGATATAAACATTTGTTACACAATGAACAGATGGCAGCTTTCGCTTAGTTACCAGTGTTCTGCACGATTTCTAGATCACGTGATAAATATGGTAATGCACATTATAGACGGCACATGAGATTTATCAAATAAAGTGATTTGTCTGTCTGTCTGTCTGTCTGTCGAAACTGAAACCAGTGAACAATGAATTTGACACTGTAAATTAGCATATAGATGCTTTTTTACCCAGAGGGAGGATTAAGTTACGCATTAAACCACAGTACCAGTCACAAGTTTGGACACACCTTCTCCTTCAGTGTTTTTATTCTTTTATTTTTATTATATTTAACATTGTACATTAATACCGAAGACATCCAAACTATGAAAAAGAGTGCGTATGGAATTTTGTAGTAAACAACCCAGAATGTTTTAGTATTTTGGTTCTTGAAAAATAGCCACCTTTTGCTTTGATGACAGCCTTGCACACTCTTGGCATCTTGAGGAGAAGTGCTTGTTGTCTGCTTTTCCTTCACCTGCCAGTCCGACTCATTCCAAACCATTGCAGCTGGATTTAGATTGGGTTATTGTGGAGGCCAGGTCATCTGATGCTGCCTTCCATCACTCTCTTTTTTTTGGACAAATAGCTCTTACATAACCTAAAGGTGTGTTTGGGGTCATTGTTCTGTTGGAAAACAAATGATGTGGTAGCCATGCTGGTAAAGTGTGTCATCAATGTTGACTAAGTCACTTACAGTGTCACTAGCAAAGCACCTCTACACAATCGCACCTCCTAGTCCATGTTTCACAGTGGGAACTATAAGTTCAGGAACTGTACGTTTTCACTCTGTATGCCTAACTAAGCCAGAGAGGTTAAAACCAAATATCTCAAATCTGGACTTTACAGACCAAAGGATTTCTCTCTGCATTCTCTTCTGAACAGTGGATGTTGAAGTATGTCTGAACTCAGAGAAGCATATTGGCGGTTTCTGAGGCTGATCATTCTAATAAACCTATCCTCTGCAGCAGAGGTAGCTCTTAGTCTTCCTTTACTGGGACGGTCCTCACGAGAACCTTTTTCATCATAGCATTTGATGGTTTTGGAGACTGCACTCGGGGGGAACATTTAAAGTTCTTGACATTTTTTTGGATTGACTGACCTTTTTTTTCTTAAAGTAATGATAGACTTTTTGCTTTACTTAACCCAGTTTCTCTATAATATGGATTTGTACAGTAGTTCTAGTTGCACTAACAGAGCTATTGACTCTGCACTCATATTAAGTAAATATTAGGAAGGCAAGAAATGTCTCAAATGAACTCTTGGCATTGCACACCTAAGAATTAAAAACCATTCCAGGTGACTATCTTGTGAATCTAATAAGAGAATGCCTTGATTTTGCAACTCTGCGTTCAAGCCTAAATCTAGCTACTTTGGATAATCGAAAATATGAGACATATTTTTCTGTTTCTTTCATAGTTTGAATGTCTTCAGTATTAATGTACATTGTTGAAAATAATAATGTAATAATAATACAACACTAAAGGAGAAGGCGTGTCCAACCTTTTTGCTGATTTTTAAAGAACTTTTGAATTGACACATATATATATATCATATATAGGCTTTGTGAATGCCATATTTAGGTCTGACAGTTCAGATGGAAGGTGGACAAGCGCCATGATCCCGTTAAGCAAATGACTCGGTTCAGCTGCCAATCATATCTAAATATCATTCTGTCCCATCCCATCTGCTGTAGGTGCTGCGGCACAGCACACCACTGTTTACAAATGGGTAAAACAAAAATAGCGCCATGTCTAAATATAAGTTTGAAATACAATCTCTTTAAAGTGAAAGGGTTTCATTTTATCTTGAGAAGTGAACTTCTTTGACAGTAGGTAATGATTATGATAGTTGACGGTGTAGTGAATCCAATTCAGACCATTGCAGAGTGATAAACAAGACAACTCCCAGGCTTTTATAACTAAACACACCATTACTGTGTTGCAGGGAAAAGGGCTGATATTTATCAGATCATGACTTTCTATTCCTTTTAAATCTGGAACCTGTTCATTTCAGTGTAGTTTGTGCCACACGGCAGTACGCTATTACGCCACCATGACATTAAACACTTGTTTGAAATGTGTTGCCACTTTGTGTGGGCCATATTTATATTGTTTGATGTTGTGAATACATAGAAAATATCCTCGCGCTGTGTTTTCCCCAGATGATGTAACTTGAGTTTTTTTCAAGGTCTTCAGTCTTTCGGTTTCCCCTCTGTTTAAGGGGACGTTTACTTCACTACAAGTCAAATAATCTTACTTTTTACTCACTTACATTTCGTGCCCAATCAGGGTAGAGCACGTGCTCTGTTTTAAACTTGTACCGCTGGGCAGTGGCAGATTTAGGCGTAGGCGACGTGGGCAGCCACCCAGGGTGCCACCTTTCGGGAGGGCAGCAGGGGTAGCTCTTCGTTTTCTTGGACGGTCCTCACGAGAACCTTTTTCATCATAGCCTTTGATGGTTTTGGAGACTGCACTTGGGGATACATTTAAAGTTCATGATATTTATCCAAAACTTTTTTTTTTAACCGCTTATTTGCACGGTCGCTTCAATTGGTATATCAAACCTGTAACCTGTTCGGTACTCGGAGTGCGCACCCACCGCCTGGGAAAGTTCCCACTCTCAGAAAGAAGAGGTGGGATTTGCGTGATGTCACCTTAGTCTTCAGGGTTTCCAATGGGAGAACTGACAAGACCTTAAGTGACGTCACGTCAGTAAGAAGAGCAGAATTAAAATTATGGATGAAAATAAAAGGCCTAAAAAATAAAAGGGGGGGGGGGGTGTAGTAAAAGCAAAAGATAGTAGAAGCTAATGCATTTGGTGAAATAGGCTAATAACTGTTTATCACTTAGGCTATGCTGTGCTACGCTTTTACGCATCGAGCAACAATATTTATTTTAGATGTATAACATTATAATTTGTAACATGTAGTTTATCATAATATGTGTAGCAACAAAACAGTTCCACCTTCACTAGTGTATTTGGATCGTAGTTAAACGAGCACATATTGATTTGGTTCCCTTTAATTGTGTCAGAAAAGGTTTTCTGTGATTGTACTGAATAGGTTCTGAAACTGAGTACTGAGTTCAGTAAGGGGGGAATCTCCAGTGCAGCTCAGTCTGAGTTTGATAAATTGTGCACAATGACACGTGTATTCAATTATGCAAGAAATGTACTTAGGGTGATATTTATACATGTAATGGAGCTCTCAGAAATGTCTCCAAATTTGTGGACTGCTGCTCTGAGAATATGTTTTACTCATCCAGTGACAGTAGCTGAAGCAGAGAGGAGCTTTTCAAAGCTGAAACTAATCAACGGGCGAGACGTTGGGTCATACCCAGCGTGGGTTTACCCAGGGCATCATTCAAGCTAGAACCGCTATTGGCGCTTGGTGATATCTACTTATCACCAACATACAGTTCAGCGTCAGTTCAACAGCAAGCAGAACATTGTGAGAGGAACAAATGATGCAAGAAAACTCCTGACTCAAACTTGCCACGTGGCTTTTTTTTGTGCAATTTATTTTGAAGTTGTTTGGGCTCATGATAATTTTATATCAATCAGTGATTTGACTCATTAATGTCATTCTATTAATAGATTCGTGTTCTAAGAGTAACATTAGATATACATACATGTGTATATATACATATTGATACATGTATATATATATACAGACGAACATACAATGTATGTAAGTGTTCATACATATGGCCTTGTAATGCAGTTGTGGTTTGAGGATTACTGGAGCAGCAGGCACAGGCATGACACATAGCTTGAGAACCCTCACAGGACACTTGTCTGTCCTTAAACGAGTAGATAGCTTGATAGGTTTATTAATATCCTGCAATGACAGTATCTCAACAGGAATGCTGGGTTTGGCTGCAGCCTGACATGTTCCAACTCCAGTCCAGACACGATCATGATGACCAATAATCCACACACGTCACCATCTGCTTCAGTTTGTCAACTCTTGGGAATTTGTGCCCCCTTGTGGCTGTAAAATGTAAAATGTAAAAAAAAAAAAAAAAAAAATCCTGTATGATGACTGTTCCCAGTACTTTGTGTAACCCAGTTAAAGCTTCTAAATAGTTCGCAGGATTATTCACAGAGATTTTATTTCAAGGATGTAATATGCTGATGTCGAGACTTAATCTACTGCAAGCGACTGTGAGCTAATCAGCGTTTTTGGTTCAGCACATTAGTAAAAAAGGTGCACTGATCATCACTTTGACCTTCCTGCCTGGGTTTTATGCTGCTTATTCATGCCATGTTAACGCTTTTCTAGACAGATAGGCTTCAGTGAAATGTTTGATTGATATTTTGTCAGCTGTAAGAGTGTGGGAATTATACCGGAACCTGTAGAAATCATTTGGAGCAGATTCACAAACCTGTAATAACCACGCAATACAATTTTTCCATTGGGGGTGTGGTGTCACGTGCCTAAACACAATAACGCGCATATTATATTACTATCAATTATTACATACAAGGTGTTATCAAAAGGTTTTACAAGAAAGTACTATATTTATCTTACTCACAATCAGCTTTAAAATTGACCCCTCGCACAGCAATGCGGCGCTCCCAGCGTTCCTGCCACTTCTGGAATACGTCCTTGAAGTCTTCTTTTTTCAAAACGCGTCATGCACCTTCTGCTATTCGCGCTGGATCTCCGCAATGGTGTCCAAAATGCAGAATTATTGAGAGCCTTGAGCCACATGATATAAATATTTTGATGAAACTATAATTTAAATAGGACTCTTGGTATTTCCTTTTAAATGCAGCTGACAGTCTTGGAGACTCATCATTTGGTCTTTCCTTTTT
Source organism: Silurus glanis (assembly GCA_014706435.1). Taxonomy (NCBI): domain Eukaryota; kingdom Metazoa; phylum Chordata; class Actinopteri; order Siluriformes; family Siluridae; genus Silurus; species Silurus glanis. The sequence continues at coordinate 2,207,871 of JAAIIK010000078.1, forward strand.
TTTTCAGGAAAGTCTGTTTTGTCTTTGCCAGAGCTTTAGGTCTAAATCTATCAAGTCAAGTCAAGCCAAGAAGCTTTAATTGTCATTTCAACCATATATAGCTGACGCAGTACACCGTGAAATATAACAACGTTCCTCCAGGAACCCTGGTGCTACATTTACAGCATAAAGCTACATTAGAAGAAACACAGAGCTGACTGAGCTAAGTGTCCTCGCCACATAAAGTGCATCATGTGCAACCTGGTGCAAACAGTGCAGACAGACAGTGCAAAGACAACACAAGACAGTGTAGGACAACACAAGACAGTGCAAGTCAACACAAGACAGTGCAAGTCAACACAAGACAGTGCAAGTCAACACAAGACAGTGCAAGTCAACACAAGACAGTGTAAGACAACACAACACAAATAAGGGCCACCAGTAAACCTACTGTATATAATTGAGCACAGGAGTCTACATGTAATTAAACAAAATGTAAACAAAATGGTTTGTGCAATCCATACTGTAGAAAAAAAAAAATCGACTAAAACAAGTGTGGAAAATTGGCATAGGCAGAAGTGGTCTTTTTATTATTATTATTATTATTATTATTATTATTATTATTAAAAAACACCCCGCAGACTGCAGTCAATAAAATGGAAATAAAATACTGGCACTAGTTCACAGCCTGGTAGTTGAGGACCTCTGCTGTAAAAAAAAAAAAAAAAAAAAAAAAAGCCTCATGTGCTGCATTTTAGCAGAATAAACTACCTGCCCATTAACTTGGTCTTCAGCTCATACCTAGTGGTGGAAAGAGTGCTTTCTGATCCGTGATGCAGAACTGAATGACAATAGTTCTGATATCTACTCAGAGTAATGGTGACGGTAGGAAATCTCGTCTCGGAGGAGGTGACTCCCTCAGTGAACGAACGGATCAAGCTGCCGGTGACTGTTAATTGTTGTTGTGTATGTGCACGTGTCATACGTGAATGCAAAAATCAACATTCACACAGGAGCACGTGCTGTATCTGTGTTTACTGATCACACAAACAAACATGGCGCGCGCATATTTACGTCTGTGCACAGGCTTCGAAAAACACAATTTTATACACAAACAAATGGCACCGGAACACACACAATGAATGATGCAGCACTTGGCACACTCTAAGAGGCTGTCAATCAAACACAGGCTTATCTCTGATCTAGAATGCAATAAGAGGCATTCGCTCCGGACAGAGTTTTAAAAAGACATGGCTGGACTGCGGCCAGTTTTGTACTTAATTCAAGAAGAAGTTCAAGGATATTAAGCGATTTGCAGTGTACTTGAAGGGATTTTGCTCTTATTGGTTATTTTTAAAGGGCTCGAATAAACGAGAGAGAGAGAGAGAACGAGGGGGCGAGGGATAATCATAAGCAAATGAGAAAAAGAAAGGAACACGGACGGCTGTTTTGCAGACAGGCTTTTTGCTGTTTTCAAATGAAAGCCTTGCACAACCTTAACCGAGTTAAACAAAGCGCTTCGCCAAAAAAGCAGAACCTGACACATTTAAATAACAAAGCATGGAACTGAGGATGTGCTTAATAAAGAGATGTAAATAAAGGAGGTGGAAATATAAAAAACGGAATTTGGTTTAAAAAAAAAGAAAAAAGAGAGAGAGAGCGAGAAGCTGCAGGGACAGAACTGCTCTTCTCTTCATTCTCAAGGGACGAGCTATTTCGAGCAGAGACGACACGTCCGTTTACCTTCAGCTCGATTTATTTTTGTGGCTTTTACCGTCTTTAATATTTCACTCGCATGCATGAGGAAGGGAGGGATGGGAGAACATCTCTCGGCCTGACAGGATTGCACATGAAGGGCAGGACAGACGCTTGCTGTAACTAAAAGGCTGCCTTTTTCCTTTGGCCACCATAAAAACTCTGTGTGTGTGTGTGTTTGTGTGTGTGTGTGTGTGTGAGTGAGCCAAAGACCCAAAGACCAACCAGACTGCATCCCGAGCAGAATGGACAGATGAGGTCAGGATAGTTCACATTCGGAGGAAAAAAAGAGCACGATTCACCATCAGGGGCTGACAGAAAGACAAATAGAACCCCCTACCTTCCCTCCCTTTCTTTTATATCATGGCTTTCCATCACTCCCTTTTCTCAACCCCCTCCTTCTTGTTGGGGGAAAAAAAAGTTGAAGAAAGTAAACAGGACAGCACGAGACCATGGAGAACTGAGAACAGTGACTCGAAAAGGATCAGCTCCAGGACGGACTGACTGACCTCAAGCAGAAGCCAGCAGAGAGAGGTAAAATAAGAGAGGGAGTGTGAGTGTGTGTGTGTGTGCGTGGCTCTGACAGCGGAAAGCCACTCCCATTGTGTACCGCTGTGTGCGTGTGCACGTCTAATGAAACAGCCACAACACTGCCGCCGCCTCACCATGTCATGAGAGAGTAAGGGAGAGCAGAGAGAGAGAGAGAGAGAGAGAGAGAGAAAGAGACTCACTCTGGATGTGGGAATTTCGCTCAGAGCTCGCAGTAACAGCTGGACAGAAGCGAGAAAACAGAACAATAAAGCAACGAGCATCCGATAAGCGTTTCCTCTCCAGCGTGTGCCAGGCAATCGTGTGCAGGACCAGCTCGGGACGTCTCTCCAGCACTGTGTTTGCTTTCTGATGGATTAGTGCATATTCTGTGTGTGTGTGTGTGTGTGTGTGTGTGTGTGTGTGTGTGTGTGTGTGTGTGGAAAGAGACAGACGAGTGGCGCTGATCTCAGACATAGCCATGGGAAACCACGCAGCCAGAGCAGAAGAGCCAGAGTCAGGTCTGAACATATTACTGTATAATTTGTGTCTTTGTCTGTAGTCCTCTGCACCGCTTCTGTCTTTCCATGTTCCGCTTCTAACATCGCTCTCGGTTGCTTTCCCGAATAAAAAAAAAAAAATGCTGTAGGTATTCAGTATGGACACGCTCTGTTTCAGGTATCGCCAACCTATTACATTTTACAGACATGACAAGTTGCTTTTTCTTCCTCCCATTGTGTGTAAACATTCTCAGGTTCTCATTCCACAAACTAAATACACTGAGAGTATGAACACCTAATGTTACTGACAACATTATAGATTTTATTTCCATTTTTCAGGGATTGGTAATACACCCGAGATGTCAGAGAGAAAGAAAAATGTGTCCACGTGAGTGTGTTTGTGTGTGAGAGTATGACACAGTCTTCATCACAAGCACCGTTTTCTGTATTGCCTCGATTGTGCTTGAGAATAAAACACAACACATTCAGAATATCATTATAAATTCCAGAACTGGCATCGCATGTTTCCCAAAGCGAAACGACTACGGAACGAATATCAGCATCAATCCTATTCCAAGGCATTAAAATCGTTACAATAAAGCTCAAAAGTGTCAAATTATATCCATAGATGATTGAAACATCAGAATAATTTTAATACAATTAGAACTTTGGGCTTTAAATTCATTTAACAAATGTACGTTTTTTTCCTCACCTGATATGCTGGCATGGGTATTTTATTACGAACAACGATGTAAGGAGCTTCCTATATTAATGCTGATAGAGAGCTTTTGTGGTGTGTTTGTGTGTGTGAGAGAGAGAGAGAGAGAGAGAGTGCGTGTTAATCTGCAGTCTAATGAAAGAGTCGCTTTAAAATGAAGCCTTTGTGGTTGTGTGTCTGTGTGTGGGAGGTGAATGAAGTGGTCTGTGTGTAGCCTGGCTGTGGGAGACAAGACCATGACAGGGTCTTATCAGTCATTAAAGTGTGTGTGTGTGTACTGTAGTCTTGTAGTAGTTTTTAACTCATGTGAAGATTTCCCATACATATTACTGTGCAATTATTATCGGTTATCAGTGCTCCACTCACGTCCTGTTCCGTTGCCCTGAAAAGTTTTTGGAACAAAAACAGGGAGCGAAATGTTGCTTCAGACTGATACCGAGCAATAAACTACTGAGCGATCTGCCTAATTTTTTGCATCATATACAGCTTTATATAAATGTACGCGTTCCGACTTGTGCCGCTAAAACATCTCCGGCCTGTCGAGGCATGGATCGTGCAAGAACTGATGGTTTGCTGTGGTATCTGGCACCAGATCCTTTAAATATACTCATTCATTTGTGAGGCGGGTTCTCCATGGACGGACTTCTTTGTCCACGGACGTCCCACGGATGCTTGATCAGATTGAGATCAATGGAATTTGGAGGCCAGGTCAACACCTTGTCATGTTTCTCGAACCATTTTTGAGCCATTTTTGTAGTGCTGCAGGGCGCAATATGCTGCGGAATAAGGCCACTGTTATTAGACAATACGGTTCCACTGAGGGACTGAAACTATTTTATGTAGTTGGTACGTGTCAAAGTTACATACCCATGAAATCCAGGCCCAAGGTTTCCGAGTAGACCATTACCCAGAGCATCACATTGCCTCTGTCGGCTTGTCTTTGCCTCCACAATGCCATCTCTTCACCCAAGTAACCCAAGTAATCCAATAAACTTACATTATTTCCGTTTTATTTATTATCTGATTCTGAACGTTTTATTTTGGAAAATTACCGGATTCTCTCCACCACATCTGTCTATGACTCAATCTTGATGCATGTCATGATGCCTCGGTCACATGTCTTACCTCCATCAGCTACCTTCTTAAAGGGGCTGCTCCGGCCGCAAACACATCATACATTACTGCTAAATTCAAACCCCCAAGCGAGAAAAATGAACAAAAAACAACACAGTGGATTCACGTTTATTATTATATTTAGAAAATACCAGTTTATGCCGGTTGTATCATTTTATTTTGTTGTATTTATCCGCCAAACCTTAAAGGCCGGTCTGTGAAAATATCGTCTGACATTAAACTGGTCCGTGGCGCAAAAAATCTTGGGGACCGCTGGACTATGGTACACACATAGGTTTGATTGGTTTCGGTTTTGTTTTTTACTCTGCATCAAAAAGTGCACTTCGTCAATTTCTATCATTTATTTATACCTAGAATCATTTTTTTTATTTATTTTCTGGCATTCACTGTGGACAACAAATGAAGAATTTCATTGTATGGGGGATCATGTTTCTTTACGGTGCAAATGACAATAAACAATCAACGAAAATATACGTGTTTTTTCAGCATCGTATTGCACATTTAGTCCCAATTTGCTCGTATAATTCCCTCCACTCTCCTCAGGATATGTTCTGTGTGCTTGTGGACATTTGTGTTCATCAGCCACAAGGTTTGTTAATAAAGTCAGGTAGTGATGTAGATGATGTAAGGAGGCCTGGGTTGTAGTCAGTGTTCTAATTCACCCTATAGGTGTTGAGGTCAGAGCTCTATAGCAGGCCACTTAAGATCTTTCTCTCCAAACCATGTAAAGCAGATCTTCATGGAGTTTGCCTTGTGCATCGCCATGCTGGAACAGGTTTGGGTTTCCGAGTTCAAATGAACACAAAATTGTATTATACCTCATCCAAAGACGTCCTTTACAATCGTGTGTTACTTGCTGCCTAATACATTCTGCCCCCTTTACAGGTGCAGTTCTACCAAGATTATCAGTGCTATTCATTTCACCTGGCAGTGGTTTTAATGTTAAAGTCCAATCTGTGTGTTTTTGTTTCACTAAAGGACACTCACTTTAATTAGTATTATAATTTGCACAAAAATGGCATAGAAACACCAGTATCCATTCATATTGGTGGCATCTGTCCAGTTTTGGTGACAGTGATCTCATTCTGTTTTAATAGACAGCGATGTTTTTGTAAAGCGTGTTTATTGTAGTTACAATACCGTTTATGTCAGATCGAACCAGTCTGGCTTTTTTTTCTCTTCCTTCTTTTTCCGACCAAAGAGCCATTTCTCTCTGAGTGGTTTTATTGAATTCAATGCATTTCCAAGCTTTGATTGTTATTTGACCGCCGTATTTACACCGAGCAGGCGTAACTTTACGAGCACCTGCCGAATATTGTGTTGGTCCCTCTTTTGCTGCCAAAACAGTTCTGATCCTTCGATCATTAACAGCAGTAACTTTTTTAGCAGTTTGAGCTACAGGAGCACGTCTGTTGGATCGGACCACACTGACCAGCCTTCGCTCCTAACGTGCATCAATGAGCTTCGGCCGCCCACGACCCTGTCGCCGGTTCACCACTGTTTCTTCCTTGGAGCACTTTTGATAGATACTGACCACTGCAGACTGGGAACATCCCAGAAGAGCTGCAGTTTTTTTTTTTAGATGCTCCGACCCAGACGTCTAGCCGTCACAATTTTGTGAGACTCGCTTAAATCCTTACGCTTGCCCATTTTTCCTGCTTCAGCACAACTTTAAGGACAAATTGTTCCCTTGCTGCTCAGTAAATCCCACCCACTAACAGGTGCTATAATGAAGAGATAATCAGTGTAATTTACTTCACCGCTAATAATGTCATATTGTTATGCCTGGTTGGTGTATTTACGGAATATAGATCACATGTACCAGATATTCGTCATTCATTTATTCGTTCATGGCTTATACGGTAGTATGGGATTTAGAAACAGATATAAGAAACAGAAGGTCAAAAAAAAAAAAAAAAAAAAAAAAAAAAAACTTGAAGTGCACACTTATTCTCATCACATTGTTCTCCAAAAGTAAATGGTTCTAATACCATAGCCATGTTGATCTAGATACGTGATGTCACTTGTCTGAAGTCTAACAGCTCAGACAGATCACACCAGGATAAACGTCTCAAATATATCTGTCTGTCTTCTGTCTGCTTTCCTTTAAAGCTCTGTCAACAACACACACACATACACACACCATCACATACTTCCTATTCAGATCTCCTGATACCAAACTTGTGTTTACTCTGACTGCTGTACCCCTCATTTTTTTCCTGGATGGGATCTTGCGAAAGGAAGGCGGTATTTCTGTATATGAAGGCTGTTCTATTTTCGCTTTGCTGTGCATTTTACATTACAGTCCGTCTCAGGGCGCATTTCACTTTACAGACGTTGTGATGATTTTGTTTGTACTTGTAAACACAGCTGAGTCTAAGAGGCAAGTGTTTACAGGCTTTTTGGCAGAAATAATGGATGTTGTGTGCTTTGATTCGGCTCTCTGAGATAATCTGGGTGACCTCTTGGTTCAAACTGTGTTGGCGTTTAGTCCCCAAGATTATATTCTATTACAACTACTGGCTCAGGGTAACTGTTCACTCGTATCAGGAAACGCATTGAAATGAGCCATGTTATGCACATTATAAACATGTGTAGTGCAGTGTCATTATTCAACTAATGCTAATAAATAACTCTGATCAAAGATCTTCACCCACTTGGATAATGCAAATTAAACTGATTATACCATTCATTTAACTGATAGCACTCAGTAAACCATGATGGATTGCAGAGACACTCTGCTGTCAAAACAATGATATATTACTATACCTGCTGTGGTTCCATTTACAAGTTAATATCTGTAATATCTTTTGGGGGGAAAGGAATCTTTTCAGTAGATTCATTAAGACCTGTAATTTGGGATCTCCATGGATGGACTTCTTTGTTCAGTACGTCGCACAGATGCTTGATTAAAATGAGATCAGTGAAATTTTAAAGGCCAATTCAATGCCTTTTAACTTTTTGTCACATGGACAAAAGTTTGTGGACACCTGATAAGACTTACTAGCTTTCTGAACATCCCATTCTACAATTAGTCCCCATTTGCTCTTATAATAAGCTCCACTCTCATTCAGCCACAAGAGCATTAATAAAGTCAGTTACTGATTAGGTGATGTGAGGAGGCCTGGAGTGCAGTCAGTGTTTCAATTCATCCCACAGGTATTCAATAGAATTGAGGTCAGAGCTCTATTGGAGGCCACTTAACATCTTCCACTCCAACCCATATAAACTATATCTTCATGGAGCTGCCTTTGTGCACAGGGGAACTTTCATGCTAGAACAGGTTTGGGTCTCCTAGTTTAAGTGAAGGGAAAATGTAATGTTCCCACATCTAAAATCCTATACAAATGTGCACCTCTAGTTTTATGGTAACAGAAAAAGAATTACCTACGGTGGAAATGTCATGTGTCTCACTACTTTTGTCCCTATCAATTGTGTACTGTTTTTAGAAATCTTTTTTGTTTTTTTTCTCAGTGAAGTATTAGAACAACCTTGGGCACAAAGATGGCATGGAAACACAAGCCTAATTAATTCAGCTTTTAAGCCGAATTCCACTGTTGTCTGACCACTACACTTTCGACCTCTGACTCATAGCCATAGCATTGGCTGGCCTTGTCTCAAATGTCTCTGGATGTTGCGGGAAGCAGGGTTGGGTGTGTGTGTGTGTGCGTTGTTTCAAGGGCTTAACGCCTCCCAAGCAGGAAACAGCAGCTCCCCTTTTGTCCTTGCATCAATTCAAGAACGTGAATCATTTCCCTGTTCCACATCTGAGAGCTCACCAGACTAGTGTAATGAAATAACAATGCTGGAAGCGAGACTTTTCAGCTGAACAACCATGAAATAGTTTGGCACATTCCTAATAAACTTATTCTATTTATTATTGATCTCGTGTCGTTATGTGCGAGTGAAAGTATTAGTTGGATTTTGATATCCTGATTATGGCGCAGAAGTCTGTTCGGACATTAAAGAAATACCAGGCTGTTGCTGCTTAATATGTTTATCCATTGAGGTGGTTTAAAAAAAAAAATTAAAATGAAGAGACCGAGACAAGGCAAAGAAAACGGGCAGCTTTTTCATGCTCAAAAAAGGAGGAAAGGTTCTCAGTGTCTGGGCTTGCTTTGCCCGGATGTTTGAAAGTCTGTGTAATGTTAGATTCAGTTGCCAAGTGATTTTGTTGAAGGGGGATTGTTTGCAAGAAGGTTATGATAGTGTTGTGTGAGTTTTGGTGATCGTGACACAGTTATGTGAAGGAGATGTAGACATAGTCTTTTTCTTCAGACAGAGAAAAGTTATTTTCCTTGAAGTTTGTGGCTTTTACAGGGTTTTATCTTATTTGAAAGAGGATTCGTGGCATCTCTTAATGTAGCAAATCATTTCTGTTTTATATTGTATGTTTAAGTGTATAAATCAAACCTTCTTTTCCCGGGCCTTTTCAGACTTTAGAGGTATTTGCAAAATGAGGCAAAAAAATAATAATCACTTTGTAATCAACACTCGCATTTTCCTAATCAGCCGACCAAGTGTTAATGCTGCAGTGCATAAATGATGTGCATTTCTGATGCTTTTTTTTTTTTGCCTATCACGGTGTAGTCATTTTTAGTTACTGAAGAGTTCCTGATATCTCGAACCAGCAGGCATTCTCCTCTGGCCTCTCTTATTAACAAGGTATTTCTTGCTACCTTGATGTCATCAATCGCCACAAGATCAGGCATAACATTATGACCACCTGCCTAATATTGTATTGGTCCCCCTTTTGCTGCCAAAACATTCCTGACCCAGACAGGAGGCTCTAATGTCGGAGGCATGATTTTTTTTTTTTCCAGATCATACAAGTGATCTTTGCATACATTACCAGGACAAAACATTGTCCGTTATTATGGTTTCTTTTTTATGAAAATATACATTTCAGAGAACATTGGTTTCTATTCAGTTTAGCAACTCTGAGATGTTTTATTAAAATAAATAACCACAGCAGAGAGTCTTTGAAGACTTATTGATCGGAGCCCCTTTGGGGACTTTTCTCAGTCCTGAACTATAGCACGTTCTTTTATACCTTCTGTTTGTGCAGGCAGGTGTGTTGTGTTTGAATGTGGCCTCGTCCTGTTTGCCTACATCTGATGCCGGGTTACATCAGATGTAGGCAAACAGGACGCTGGCGCATCTGAATCCAATTACAGCATTTTTTTTTGCCCTCATAGGGTGTTGCCATGTTATAAAAACAACACAATGATAACCAGTATGCCTGCCAATATCTATAAACGTGGAGCTTGATCACCATAAAACAACCATGTTGTCCTGGCATGTAGTAAAATCTGTCTAGTCCATGCCCAAACATCTTTAAAGGACCATTCAGAAACATGAACAAATCTTCTGAGAGCTTGACTTCATTGCTATTTTTGTTTTTTTTTGTCGTTCAGCAGCATTCATAGAAGCAATGCTATTTCCCTTTATTAAGACTCCCCTCATTCAAAGCCCAATGACCGCTTTATTGCCGTCAGCCGTGACACAGGAACGGAAAACCAATCGGGTTTAAACCGCACGCATTTCAAGTGCATCTACGTCAAATCACACGAACCTCATTCTCTTGTTCTCATAGGAAAGGATGTAAACCATTTAAAGAGCATCATCGAATAGGGTTTCTGGATGTCTAAAGCCTGTTAGTGTGACGTATGAAGTATTTATTCTTTCATTTTTGGATGTTACCAAATCTTATCCCGAGACTATTTATAGTTTGTGTTTTTGCCCACCAAGTTCTAAAGTAGTACATTTATTCTGGTCTACTACCAAGAACATTTCGTCTACTAAATGACAAATCTCCAAATATCTCCTCGCCTCAAAAAAGGCAGTGTGTTTTTTTGGGGTTTTTTTGGAGCAAAATTAATCATTCGAGGTACAAAGAGTGTCAGCTGCATCTCTGTGACGACGTGGGCTGAACTTCAGCGTATAATCTGCTGCTGAGATCATAAGAACTATAATGGTTATACTGGACATCCTTTCAGCACACTCAGTTCCATGTGAGTTTATATTGCACTTTTGGAGAAGAGCAAATTCCACAATCCAGAGATAATTCAATTTTTTTTTTTAGTCTTAGTTTCCCCAAAGTGTGAGGTGGAAATAATTGGGATGGGCAGTGGATCTGACCAGGGTTTTGTCACTATCATCATTAACACACTAGCTGTTAAAGCCCTAAATGTGCATAACTACAGAGCAGCGCTGCATTGTCACTATAGAGTTTGTTAAATGTTGGTTAGCTGCTGGAGAGTAATCCCACATATGGTGCTCAGGTTTTTCTCGAAAAATAAAAAGTCTCCCTTGGCAGTCACAATTATCTTTATCTACTAATCAGACGCAGTATCACAAAATCTGGTAATTACGTGATACCCAAAGATTAGAAAGAGCAATTAAGAATAGGATCAAACATTTATTTTTAACCTCGATAGATTTAGTCTTATATTCATGCCAAAAGCTTGAATTAAAAGGTGAAGGGGGAAGAAAGAGTTCAACAAAACGAATGTGTTCAGCCTCGGATTGATTGTTCAGCTAGCGCCAAATAAACATGCTCAACTACTTCTTGTTGGATTTAGTACACTTGGATTTAATATACTTGTTAAAAAAAAAAAAAAAAAACGTTTATTTACGTATGTTCTCGAAGCAGCCTAAATCCGTGCAGACGCTGGTGTCTGGTGGTCAATGTCAAATCTGGAGATCCTGCATGTGAATTGTGTATTAGTATTTAATGCGGTGGAGGTACTTGAGTTAAAGTACAGATACAGTAGGAAAAATCAGACTCTAGTAAAAGTAAAAGTGCTCCCTTTAAACGTTTACTTGAGTAAAAGTACAAAAGTGTTTGCCTTCAAATGTCCTTAAGTATCCAAATGATAATTATATACAATGGTACTATGATTTATTATGGCTATAATGTTCCTTTTATCATTTCTGTCACAAGACTCTTTGCTTAATCAACTCAGTTTATGTAAAAGACTCACAATGTTACTCTTAGTGCACCAGTCTATTAATAGAATGATATCAAACACTGGTTGATATTTGTTAAAATGATCATGAGCCCAAAACTGTTTCGAGTAAATAAGGACAGGGGTGTTGTGGCGAGTTCGAGTCAGGAGTTTCTTCCATCATTTATTCCTCTCTAAATGTTCTGCTTGCTGCTTAACTGATGCTGAACTGTGTGTTCATGCTAAGTAGATGCCACCAAGCGCCAATCAAAACAAGTTCCAAACAGAGCGCGCCACTCAACACTGATTAGTGGCTTGCAGTTTTTATAAAAAAAAACTGATTTCGCAAAATGTAGTTGAGTAAGAAATAAGATATTTGACTTTGAAATGTAGTGAAGTTAAAGTCTCCCCAAGTGGAAATAAAATACGGGAATAAAGCTACTTAAATGCAATAAAGAATTACATTTACTTCCTTACTTTCCACTGTGTTTTACTACCACATATCCTTTTAGTTGATTAGTGAAACTACTTAAGATATTTTCCTTTTTGTTTTTTTTGATTGCTTCAAATTTAATTTCGGAACAACAGACAATCTCTTGATTCGTTCAATCTTAAAGGTTTCAGTTTAGTAAAAAAAAAAAAAAAATGCGGATTTTGGGTGCACATTACGAGTTACTGATTAACAGGGTTGCCGTTATTTTCTCATATGTTTTTTATTGTGGTGCATGATCCCACTTTTACTTTTGCTCATCTAAGATACACCTACAGTATTTTTCCATCCATACGTGGTTCTTTACCAATCCGTTCCCAAAAAGTTGTTCAAATACCGTAAAATTTCCGCTTTACTTAAACCAGAGGTGGGAAATACTTTGGTACTGTGCTTAAGTAGATTTTTCTGATATCAGTACTTGACTATTTATTTTTTCTGAAAACTTTTCTCATTAAATTTTTACACAAATGTCTGTACTTTCTACTTCTTACATTTTCAAACCAGGCTCATTACTTTACATTAGTTTAAATCTTTTTGGTGAAATGTCAATATTGTTTTTCAGCCCATCAACCTATTTCTTGTCATATATTTATTACGGCTGTCATAAATGAAGGCGCAAAATTATTTTACCCAGTACAAATTTTATTATTGCGATTAATGCAGTGCGTGTTTCGGTTTGACCATTTTTATTAAAAGTGTAAATAAATAAATATAAAAGAGGCGAAATTAAAACCTTCAGCGCAACATAGGTTTTTTCACGGCGTCCTTTCTTTGCTCAGATACCAAAAAAGTAATAAATTAAAAAAAATTATTTTTAATCGGTAAATATTTGTTTTAACGACGCGCCAAGTCTCAAATCAGCACCGAAATCCGCCATGATTCGCATGGCGATAGTAGACCCAAACCCGCTCCAATGCCGCTGTGCACAAACCGAGCTCCATAAAGATAACCCTAGTTTACAATGGGTTGGCGTGGAAGATCTTGAGTGGCTATAGTGCTCTGACCTCAACCCTACTGAACATTTTTGGGATGAATTGGATCACCAGTGTATCTAAATAAACACAAGCACACTCCAAAATCTAGTGAAACACCTTCCCAGAAAGGTGGAGGTTATTATAATTGCAAATGGAAATTAAATGTGAAATGGGATGTACAAAAAGCACAGGTGTCTACAAACTTTTGTCCATAAAGTGGAGATCTAGACAAACGTATTTCCCAAGCTTTTAATTACACACTCTTGTGTTTCTTGAGGTCATTCGCATCTTGATTTTGTAAATACGTTTTTTTTGTGTGTCTTTTATTAATTATATATGTATTATCTTATGATATATTTATATATAATATATAATTATAAAAAAAAAAAATTAAGACGATAAATATTTTATCACAAATATGCCATCACTTATTTGTACACCAATTTAATCAGTGGCAATTTTTATTAAGGCTCAATACCAAGTAGGTTCTGTTACAAAATGTATTGTCTTAGTTGTAGTTATCGTAATTGTTGTGAAGGGATATAAGAATTCAGAATCTATGTTTTTGTTATTTAATAAATTGAAGTGCTACTTCAAATCATCTTCATATTTACACAAATGTATATATTTTAAATATGAACAGAAAGTTACATCACATCCATTTGCAAAATGGATGTGATCGTGGTGGCTTATTATTCTTCATGTAACAGTCGTTCCTGCTGTTTTTAGGACATCGCGCATCTCTTTTCAAGTGACTGCTGGCTTATTTCTCCTATTTCCCCTCCTCATCATTGGTCTGAGAGTGCTTTGTGAAAACTTGCATGGTGCACCTGTCTGCAGACGATTATTTGTGGCTCCTCGAACATTCTACCTGCATGCTATTGAACCACTTTCCCTCACAGAGATGTTTACGGTCTTTGTAGCCTTTTCTATTCAAATTTTGCTTACTTATACTATATTGCCAAAAGTATTGGGTCACCTGGTCATAAGGGTGGTATGTAATTTTTTGAGCATCGCATTCCACATTTAGTCCAAATTTGCTCTTATAATTCCCTCCACTCTTCTGGTAAGATGCTCCACTAGAGTGTTGGGGTGTTGATTAATGTGCAGGGTAGAAATTCAACTGAAATTGCATTCAATATGGTTGTTTTAACTAAAATTATCCTGCAAAGTTTTTTTTTTTCCAGCTACATTCAAGTTCCCCGTTACCTGCAATTATGTAACTTCCCAGTTTATTCCTATTAATTCCCATTAATTCTCATGGAATGTCTCCAGTCTTGAAAATTCCCGGAATTTTGCAACCCTATGAATGACGACATGTCATGAATGCATCGGAGCCTACTGTATAAACTTTCTTTCGGCTTCTCCCGTTAGGGGTCGCAACAGCGGATCATCCGCATGTTTGATTTGGCACACGTTTCTACGCTGGATGCCCTTCCTAACCCAACCCTCCCCATTTATCCGGGCTTGGAACCGGCACTAAGAGTGGCTGGGGTTGGTTCCCTGACCGGGGATTGAACCCGGGCCGCAGCGGTGACTGTATATTGAGCCTAAACAGCATTTCCCTATGTCATGTAATGTAGTATTGTGTTCATTAAGTTCCTCTTCCCCATTAAACTCAGTGATGTTCCTTTTTGCCAGGAATTTGAAAGACTTGTGTGGCTTAGTCGAGTGCCCACCATTTTCATTTGAGCATGCTAAGACACTTTACAGTGCTACACACTCAGCAGAAACGATGCGGTGACACAGAGACAGTGCTACAATTAGACTATGAGCTATGACTAAGAGAATGTCAAACCCGATTGTCTGCGTGAATTCAAATCTCTCAAACCTCTAAGCATGATTACGGACCGGGACTGGGGTCTAGGTATGTACTCTCTCCCCAGGGGTTAGATGCGTTAAATAAATGGCAGTGAGCGAAACAAAATAAAAGGCCGCGGATTTCCGATAAGCCAAACAGTTGCAGTAAATCCTTAAACTTTCCAGCACCCAGGGGGACTGAATGCCTATTTTTGAAGTACACCAAGCAGAATAGCAAAAGAGCTGACTCACTCTGTGGACTGACAGTTTGATGTGTTACTGCTGAGAGCAGTGCAGCTCATATAGGCACTGTGGCAGGCCATTACATGATTGCACAGGAGACTGCTCTGCAATTTTACTTGACCACGCAACAAAAAAAAACAAAAAAAAAAAAAGGATTTTACTCAACAACGGCAAACGCGAAAAGAACAAGACACTTTGATGTGCCAGCCAAACGCAAACATTTCCTGGAAAATGAGAGTTATCATCAATCCACTGTACAAAGACGACCGGTGCCAAATAGTTCCCGAGCAGTTTAAATGAGGAGTGAATGCAGTCAGAGTGGCTGGAACAACAGGAGACTCTTTACAGTGTCGAGTTCCATGAAAGATAAAACTTACATCATAATGCAATCCGCTCGGTAGGTGTTGCGCCTAAAGTGGAATAAAAGCGTCGTTATTAACTCCTGTACACAGATAATGTCGGAGACCGTCATGTGTAGGACGCAATCCGATCTCAGTTTCACACACGGAGATGTTGTAAAAACGACCAACTTTTTAACGCCTCAAACTTCACATGATGTCGCATCCTGCTGCAGAGCAAAGGCAGGGTATTCGACGCATATATTTTTGCAACTTAACACCTAAGCTTCAGGGAACCTTCTGTTGCTGTCGCACAAAGATACATCGATTTGCCTCACTTTAACGGACTTATCTCAGGAACATTTTTTCACAGTGTTCTCATACTGAACGTTTCAACGCACACAGTACTGTTTGACATCACGGTATACATTTGACATCTCATTTCAAAACTCCTGTCATCTCAGGAAGCTTTTCCGGCTTGTTTACTAATAATACAAAATCTACATCCGGATTTCTGTAATACCGCTTTGTGAGTGGGGATGGGTATCTTTTAAAGTTCTTTCGATACCGTAACTGCTTATGGATACCGATATTTTTCGATACTAAGAATACTAGAGATATATAGAGAATACTATAGTATTCTCTATAATTTATTGCAAAAAGATCTGATGTGAAAAGATGTTGAAAATTTTAAGTTATTTTGAGAGAGTGAGTGAGAGAGAGAGAGTGAGTGAGTGAGTGAGTGAGTGAGTGAGTGAGAGAGAGAGAGAGAGAGAGAGAGCGTGCATGCCACAGCACAACATATATGAACAGCATGTGCATCGGAGCACAACAGAATGTAATAAAGAATTCTGGCATCTCTAGCAATTGAACAAATTTGTCTATTCCCTACTATGTCTGAACCGTAGTGAAGGGCAGTAAATCTTTTACTATAAATTTAGCAACAGCGCTACGACACTTAGGGTTTTTTTAGGAGTCATCCTTCCACGCATCACATCGTGTTTCTCTCTCATTACTCACTGACGGTGAAACCCTTATAGCCTAGCGTTTCCTGTGCTGTTATTCATATTTAGATTTCTATTTTAAAAACCATGTGTTGTCCCAAAAGACTACTAGTACTAACTAAAGACTTATTTTATAATGAGTGTAGGCCGGTAATGACCCAATTACGTACCGCTCCAAAAAAATAACGGTTCTCGGTATCCATCCCTATTTGTGATGGAACATTTTTTATATATAAAATATACAGTTTGTAAAAAAAAAAAAAAAAAAAACTACAAATTCAATAACCCGGATACACTCAAAAATGGCGATACAGTTACATTTAAAAAACGAACTGCGTCCACACTTTTGTTTTCAAACGTTTTCCAAAAGTTGCTCATCCACACTGAAACATTTGAAAACGCCCACATCCGTGTACATGAGCAAAACGTAATACGCTTTGACCTGCGTCATTTCCGCCTGTCGTTTATTTACTTTCCGGCACAAAGCACAGCCGTCACAGCAACTAAAAATATTCAAATGTATCCAATTTGGAGGGAAAACGCTTCGTTTTTGTTGACTGAAAACGGCATCTTGGTGTGGACGGAAGGCCAAAACGCAGAGAAAAATATGCCATTACAAACGGAAAACCCGTTACTGCCAAAAGTTCGCCGCTAGACTGGATCTGCACAGCTGTGATTGGTTGTTACATTGTGAGGCAGCAGTTGCCATGACAGTACAGCGCCCCTGACCGTGCAACTAAACACGTGGGCAACATCAGAGATTCTGATTCTGACGTACATGTCAAGTCAAGTCAAGTTTATTTCTATAGCGCTTTTCACAACAGACATTGTCTAAAAGCAGCTTTACAGAATTTAAGAATTAAAGTGAATAATGTGTATTTATCCCTGATGAGCAGCCTGGGCGACTGTGGCAATAAAAAACTCCCTTAGATGTAATGAGGAAGAAACCTTGAGAGAAACCAGACTTTAAAGGGGAACCCATCCTCATTTGGGTGAAATCAAAAATGTGATTATAGTCTTTAACAATACAGAACAGTGGAGACTGAGATTATGGCTAATCCTTTCTACAGTCTTATACAGTCAGTTGATGTTATAAAACCAGGAGCTACTGAGCAACTCATAAAATAGTTCAACATCTATCATTATAGATCCAACACCAGCTTCTCTATGCCAGAGCCTTTAAACACTCAAAATGGTCCAATGTCCAAACTCCACATGAAGTGGGATCCAAATGGTGCTGGTACGTCTCTAGATAGTTCGGGATGTTTGCTGGTCGGCATCTACTTCTTTAAAGGCCCATAATCTTCATGAGGTGGGACGCGACTGGAGCCGGCGCAACCTCAGGATGCCTCGGGATGGATAGAGAAAGAGAAGCAATGAAGAGGAATTAGCGTAGCTGCTGTTCATGATATTAACAAGTACATCAGAGATATACATACATACATCAGAGATTACATAACTCATGTTCCAACTCAAGTTGGAAATTAAAATCATTGTTTCAGATGTTAAATATGGTCTTAAAATCTTTTGGGAGGTTTTGCATATTTGAGAATAGTATGGAATCCTATTCACCATTTCAAATGCACGAGTTTTCAGTTCCTCCAATTTCCAATCACACCAACCACTTTGCATGCTGACGCAGATGGAAATTTTATCCTGTTTTCCTCAGCACGACAGGATACAGAGCGGGAACAGGCAGGCAGGGACCAGCCTCTGGGTATCAGTACTTTATACATGTGTGAAATCTGTGAAATGTGCCTGTCCCATTTTTACTGGCAGGACAACAGGAAAAGGCAACAGCTTTACAGGTCTTTTTTTTTTTTGTCTGTCACACTCCACAATTCCATGTGGAAACATGGCCTTGTTCGAACTTCCTCACCTATCAAGGAAGGATTTTGATCGTTGTGTTTATTCGCCCAAAGGTCATTGGCGCAAACTGCGGAAAAACACAGGACCTCCAAGGAATTCTCAGCGTTCCAGCCCTCTCTTGTTAGCCACTGAATCATGCTAGTGTTGCAAGACAAAGCTCGACTCCCTGCAGTCATTTATCAGTAAGCACTCCGGAGTGCGGTTCATTACGCTAGGGGTCATTTAAGAATGCACCGTAGCACCGAATACGCAAAGCTCCGAAGCTCATTCAGCATGAACGACACATGATTCCGTGTCGTTTCCCCATAATGCAGTTGTACACATGCACATGGACACTTGTTGACACTGTACATGTCGCTTTTTCTTTTTGTTGGCGCTGATACGCCAACATGTTTGTGGTATTAGCAGCAGTATATGGAACTCTCAATTGGCACTATAACATTTGTAGTCTAGGAATTGACTTAAATCTGTGATACTGGCTGCTGAAGTCATATCGTCTTTATACTAGGGGTGTAACGAAACACAAAATACAGTTTAATTTCAAATGCACACATAAAATTGCTTTTTGCTTTTTATTAACGCATGAATTATTAATAACATTTGTGAACATCAACAGTTTATATTTTTAAAACAATATATAGCATATTCAATCAAATTAATACATGTTTTTATGTTATTGATTAAATTGATTTGAATAAAATAAATGAATGGAAAATGGAATTTAATAGTTTGCATTTGTTAGACACCATATGGGTAATACAGATGTGTATGTAGGTGTGTGTGTGTGTGTGTGTGTGTGTGTGTGTGTGTGTGTGTGT
>JAAIIK010000078.1:2250953-2270588 GCA_014706435.1 Silurus glanis
TCTCTCTCTCTCTCTCTCTCTCTCTCTCTCTCTCTCTCTCTCTCTCTTATTTTGTTCTAAGAACTGCTCACAGTCACATTCATGCAAAGCAGCTCACTGTCGATCACTTAGCCCTAAGAGCTCAAGAGTGCAAGTCAAAACTCATGTGTGTGGAATGAGATACTGATGAGGATCATCAGATTGTTCCCGTGCTGCAGAACAAAGCCATTAACAACAGAAATTGTGTGAAATCGTTATCCACGTGCTTTAAAAGCCGAACCGCGTACACTTGCGAACCTTTAGGCCTAGAGTTTGCCAGCTGCGCTGTTTCTGCACTTCCCAGTGTTTTAGGATTTGTTCCCATGACTCCTCGTGTGCTAATAGCCTCGACAAGGCCAAAAGGGGATTAGAGCCGAGACTGTAACGTCTTCACGTGTGAGAGCTAAAGCGCTTAGCTCCACTAATAGCCTCCTTTGGTAAACAAACATGGTTACGCTTTACGGTTACATGGGTGTGTATGTTACGGATTCTGCCCTTCTCATTTCCTTCTCGGTTATATTGGAGCATAAATAGAATAACAAAGAATAACTGCTGTTCTTCTGAAAAATGTTTAGTCATCTTTTGCTTCACTCTGGAGATTCAGTTGTTTCATAATGTCCATTTACTGTAGCAGATGCCTTCACCAGACAAGCATGTGTTGATTAATGTGTGGTTCACCGTGTGTTAATGAACACTATGGGAGATTTTCCCAGACAGGACACTCAGAGTGAAGAGCTTAGTGTTTAAACTTCCTGTTCTCTTACCTTGTCTCTCCTATAAAGAGGTAGTCGTCGGTCCTGCTGGCGCTGGAATGCAGTAAAAAAGCTTAAGATTAATAAACTTGGCTTATTAGTCGCCAGTGCAAATTTTGTCCACTTGTGGCTTTTGTAATTAAAGTCTTTCTCGACGTCTCGATGGCGGTATCATGAAAGACAGAATTGCTTAACACTGAGAACAATGTGAAATACTAAACAGGAGGGTTAGCAACTAGACAGATGGCACATGTCCTAGTGAGTGTGTAGGTGTGAGTTGCTTCCTGTTGAATTTAAAAATACTGAAAAAAAAAAAAATTGTTTTTTTTTTACTGGCAGCTGGTGGAGGTTTCATGTACACATCCTCAATACAACTAATAATAAGTGCCATTATTCCCAGTTGGGGGAGGGGGAGGCAAAAAAGATAGCACCTTATTACATTAACCTTTCACTTTAATAAAGACCATCTGTTACAGTTGGCCCCGTGCTCAGTCCATTTACAGCTATTCCTCTTCTAATGCCTAATTTGAGCATACATCTCAAATTAATGTCAAAAGGCACAGAGATGAGAAAGCCGAGATTAGGAATCCGGAGAACAGTCGTGGCCTCGGGCCGGCTCGCCTTCCACACTCGCCCAAACTCAACCAGCGCCGAGGAAAAGGTCAACGCATCGGTCCGTGATTCTGTCATAAGGGTCATTAGCCATAAGATTATTCCCTCGCACACTGACGCCCAAGAACAGTCCAGGGACTGGCACAGCTGCTATTTGTCATCTAACATGCAGAGATTGACAGCACAGCGCCGCTCTACGCTCTACCCTCTCCGGCGATCAACAATTACCAAGCGAGCGTGTGTGTGCATAGACAAAGGAGCCTTATTCAAATCATTTCCCCGTCCTCCTGTTGTCACAGGACAAGATGCAGACTGAGAGATGACACACTATCAGGTATATTTAATAACGCTCTACAAGATTCAATTTGCAATCGTTCGAGACAACGGTTCTACTGTGTCCTTTAACGTCCACTAGGTGGATCAGCCAAGATAAATTGCATATTAGGATTGCAAAATTCCAGGTATTTCTAAGACTGGAAACTTTTTATGCGAGTTAACGGGAAAATATGTGAATTATTAGAATTATACGAGAATTAACAGGAATTAATAGGAATAAACTGTATATTTACAGAATTGCAGGTAACAGGGAACTTAAAAAAATCTTGGTTTAAAAAAAAAAAAAAAAAAACACAGCACACTTACTGCAGGGCCACTGAGCCCGTACCCCCTACATGTACTGTGCATTCCTCTATAACTATTACGTGTCGTAACAATACACGTAACAATAACATACACATCATTTCTTTAATCCTGCATGCAAAATAATGTAAAAGAAAAAAGGCCAACATTCTCATAATTTACATGATTATTACTTAAATGTATCTTTAAAAACTTACAAATTAAAACAAAATATATACAATTGTAAAGACCAATACACTAACAGAGCAGGTATTTAGGTGAGATAAATAAAAAAGACCATCCTCCACAAACAATTCCAATTTGTCACCTGCAGGGTTAAATCATAGGGTTTAATAGTAAAAAAAAAAAATGACTTTTTTAAAAATCTGTCCCCCAAATTTCAAATAAATTTCCTTAAAATCCTGGTAAGTTTCCAACTTGGAATATTTCCAAAAATCCACCTCTAATGTGTGTATGTGTGCGCATTGTGTGCCCTTGTGATGGAATTGCGTCTCATTCAGGGTCACATGCCCAGATCTTGAGAACGTTTACATCAGAGTTCGGTTTATACTCAGTTGTAACATCATGCTCAGGAACTTGTAGACTAGACACTCTGCATAATGGAGGAATGGAGGAGGGTAATATGATAATGTTTTTTTTTTTTCTTCTCAGTAAAATACATTAGTCTGCGTGTCCAGGCATCATTAATCATTTTTTCATCCATTAGTTCGTTTGTGCTTTCTTTTATATCCTGTGCTCCCTCTTTAATTAACCACAGACTTTATACAAACGTTATAATACAATGTTTCCCATTTAAACCCACAAATGTAAACCACATCTGTACTGTATGACTCAGCAGATATTACATCTCCTCTTTTATTTCTCCGTATCACAGCTCATCAACAAGTGGTTCCTGTCTCCTTACCGGCATCGAAGTTGTTATAAAACCTGCTTATTAGATTATGTTAAATAATGTCAAAGATAATATAACAGGATCAAACATCCAAACACACAACTGTAACTGAATACAGTACGTCTCATGAAGCTCTATCGTAGTTATTCTTCTTGCATGGGGATGAGACCAGTGGCGGACAGTAAGGAAGTAAAGCTGATTCATTACTGTACTTAAGTAGCTTTTTCATGTATCTGTACTTTACTGAAGTATTTCCGTTCAGGGAGACTTCCGCTTTAACTTCACTACATTTCAAAGTCTTTTCTATTGTCTATGGACTCAGCGACATTTTGAGAAATCGTTGTTTATAAGTGGATAAAAACGCAACTGGAGTCGCACGCAGCTAACCACCAATCAGGGTCGAGCGCGCGCTCTGTTTTGATCGCCGCCGGGTGCATCTACTTATCACCAACATACATTTCAACAGCAAGCAGGACATTTTCAGAGCGATAAATGATGGAAGAAACTCCTGACTCGAACGCGCCACAACACCCGTGGCCTCATTTGCATGTTTTGTTTTTGAGAGTTTTTGGGCTCATGATCATTTTAATATCGATCAGTGTTTGACTCATTAATATCGTTCTATAAATAGATCAGTGCGCTAAGAGTAACATTTACAATTAAAGTTGATTAATCAAAGAGTCTTGTGACAAAAAAAAAAACGATACTAAGAAATGAAAGCGATAATAAATCATAGTACTTTGGATACCTAAGTACATATAAAGGCAAATACTTTTGTACACTCACGTACAAGTTTAAAGGGAGCACGTTCATGTTTACTGGAGTCTTATCTCAACTTTTACTCAAGTACATGGTTCACGCCACCATGAGCATGAGCCAGCTTTGAGGGTTAATACGGATATTTAGTGTGATTGCATCGTTAGGGAAAAAGATATGATATCTGTTAATCAGTCTGCAGGAGTGTTTTGACGTGTCTTGATCGCTGGGCAAATCATCAACAGGAGCGTTATTTTAATGACCTGCGTTTTCTTATTCATTTGTAGTTTGGTGCCAACAAACCTGTAAGGGTCACTGACAACCCGTCGGTAGATTGGTCATGTACGATGTATGATTTGTGTGTGTGTGTGTGTGTGTGTGTGTGTGTGAGAGAGAGAGAGAAAGAGAGAGAGAACGAGAGATCGTGGCAGATGCATTGCACCTGGAGGACCAAATCAGCTGCCCCAGGCAAATTGACAGAAGCTAAATGATGAAGTGAGACAGGCTTGACCAAGGTTACAATCTACAATAAAGCTTATCCCTGAAGCAATAGACACACACACAAACAAACACACCCACACACCCACCACTACCTGCCTTTAATTTGCTGCATTAGCAGCGTGTCAATACTTTTGCAAGCACGTAGCTCACGTTCAAATGTCTGTTTGCCGTTTAAGAGTCATCGATCAGGAAAAAGGGTTTTTATTAACGGGATGCTCTAATAGGTTTGAGGGAACAATGCAGCCCTAATGAGGATACACACATGCACACGTTTAAGGCTTTAATTCAAATTAAAAGTATATGCCGAGGGCCATGGGTAAACCTTAACTCGAATCAGTTTTATTGGTCAGTGGACACGAAATCAGTGGGGAATTTATAGTACAGTGAAGAAAAAAAAAAATTCTTCAAAGTTCAAGCCATCCGAGGTGTGCATCATATCCTAAACCTGAAAATTTCCTAAATCATGTTCCCACTGTATGTTTATGCTTCCTTTGATCCAGTTTATTTAGGTCGCTTTCATTTCTTTTCTCGTGTACGGAGCTGAAGAACAAAAAAAGAACAACCTAGACCCGCTGTTTGTTCAGGATGAAGACAATGAGAAAAGAAAACAGGGGGCCGAGGCGGCGCGTACAAACAGAGGATTCAGCTGTTCACGTCTCGTGCACTCTTTCACGCAAATATAAACAGCGCTGCCCGGGAGGAGGCTTTTGGAGCTAAAAATTATTCTAAATGTGAGCTAAAAACTCCTGCAACCTCTGTAGAGCAAGCAGTGAGAAACAGTGGGGGAGCGAGGCTTAGACAAAACTAAATCTGAGTCATAAGGCCACAAGGGAAATATGAAAGAGAGAGATACCAAGGTAATGGATTCCTCAAAAACACACTCGCACACACAAACACGAACCCCAGACTGAGATCTGGTTATCAGTACAAGAGGTCTGTTCTGGGACACTGCTAGCACAGATGTTTACCTCGCAGCACAACATCGCCGCGTCACATGACGTCCACTTCCGAGCTTGGAAATCCACTCTTCCTCGTATGCTGCCCTAGAGGTCTGACCTCAGTGTTCTACTCTATTTTTTTTTATGCAACAGAATCTTAATTGTTCCAATGAAATATCTGATATATACTAAATTGTGCTTTTAGATTCCATTTAGATTCCATTTTCTGTATAACCCCCACCTCTTCTGGGAAGATGTTCCATTAGATTTTGAAGTCTTGCTGGAGATTTGTTCTCATACATTTGTGCTCATTCAGCCACAAGGGGTTAAGTCTGATGTAGAGGTAAATCAGTCTGTTGAGACAATTTTTTAAATAAAAGGCAAAGCAAACCTGGAAAAGTGCTAGTTTAAGTGTTTCGGGAAGAGGTAGGTCTTACCCCGTCGCTTGAAGATAACCATAGACTCCGCTGTTCGGACATCTAGGGGAAGTTCATTTCACCAACTCTGTGCCAGAACAGAGAAGAGCTTTGAGGTATACTTACATGTTACCCTGAGAGAAGGTGGTACCAGTCGAGCATCTTCCACTCTATCTCAAGTAAAGCATATCTTCATGGAGTTTGCTTCGTGCACAAAGACTTGCTGGAACAGGTTTAGGTCTCCTTGTTCAAGTGAAAGGGAAAGTTTTTTTTGCTAGCACAAAGACATGCTATAGAATTGTGTGCTTCCTGTATAACTGCATCTCAATACAAGATATGTAGCATCTGTAATGCGCGGTGGTATCAAAAAGTTTCAAGACTCGCTGTTAACAAGAAAATACTTTATTTTTATTCCATTACACACAATTACCTTGAAAATAGTCCTCTCACAGCGCTCCAGGGGTTCCTGCCACTTCTGGAATACATCCTGGAAGTCTTCTTTTCGAAGCATGTCAAAACGGCGACCTTTTAGCCGGATCTTCATCTTCGGGAAGACAACGAAGTCCACATGAGCCAAATCTGGCGAGTAGGGTGGGTGCGGAAGTAAGTTATTGTTGTGCCACATGCTCCCGATGTACACTGGAGGAGGTCCTTTGGCACAATGACTTATGAAGGTCGGTGCTCCCTGTGACTGTGCGTGCAGCCTTTTGCTGTTGCCGTGTTACAAAAGTATTTTCCAAACTTTTTGATACAACCTCGTACAACAGGACTGCATTTTCTTTTCTTTTATCAAAACACCAAGAACTACTTCTAGTGCAAAACTGATATCAAGAACATTATTGAACACTAACGAACGAACTAAAGCTAGCTTAAAACATTAGATATTTGGCTAATTTTACTTAACAAGAACACATTTGAGAGTGCATGTGAGAAAACACACACCAACTCACATGCTTGAGGATTTTACTGAAGGTTTATATCCTCTACCTCTATTTACTATTTCTCGTATTTCGCCTCGTCACTCTCAGATGCCATAGTTAATATTTCCTCTTTTAGCAGTGATGAACTGTGGCCTAAAACACGTTTTTGTCACTCGTTACTCAGCTGAGAATATCCTCTCCACCTCGTAGTGGCCTGCTCGTAAAACAATCTGTTTTTAACCGGGGGTTCATGGCGTTCACTGTAATATCTATTAAACTGCTGGCTACTGTAGCTCTTGCACTTGACAGGGCCTGGGTGCCAGCTCGCGTTATTGGTGTTACTGTGCTGTGCTCTCTTCGTCTGGCATCTCACGATGATTCATGGCGCAGAGTCTCCTCACCTCAGACTCCCTTCCTGCTGCGCTTTTCATCTTGCAGCAGAAGAAAGGTGTCACAATGCAAATATAAAGCAGTGAAAACCAGATTGTTAGCCAGCAGGGTGCGTCTAATATTACTTTATAGCCACATACATACATACATAGCAGGAGAACGATTCAGATTCAGATTCAAACCCAGAAGTGCATTTACATGTAAAAGTTGGGGAAACATGTCAGATTGCGAATGTATTGTTTGACTAGAACGTGTCAAGGCTGAACGCTGGTATTTACCCTTGAGAAATTTTGAGGCACACGTTTTCCTATACTGCAGTGAGAATCAGGTTGCCGTGGCCAATAGTTGCCAAAGTAACCTAACACCAGTGGCGGGCCGTGCATTTGGTACCTGGGCCTTCAGTGGGGACGTACCTGACTTAATCCACCTCTTAATACAACCACTATCACATGGCAATTATAGAAACTATCAATACTATACAACAACGCAATATACCTAGAGAGAGGCATTTCACATATAGAGGATGAATACTATTTTACTAAAGCAAGCTCCAAACCTCTACACTACAACCGCAACTGTGCCACCTACATCATCTGGAGCAGTTCAGAATTAATATTTGTCTAATAACGTGACAAAAACATAAACATTGAAATAAAATACAACCTACTCACCAAAGATGCATACCTACTGCTGCACCGGCTGTAAGCCAGTGGTACCGCTCATATTCACTGGTCTGGAAGTGCAGAACAAACCCTTTCCCAGGCTGAGACAAGCGAGCTAGCTTCGGGGTTGGCCGACCTCTCCTCCCGATGTCTAGCTTTTCTTGAAAATGGATTTTTAAGTATGTCCGAGTCAAAAATCTATTTCTCTTCCTCTGTCAGCCATTGTGGGCATAATAAAGTCTAATTCAGATGTATTCACGTGTGCAGAGCTACAGACGTGTTTTGCCAGTCGAACTTGGCTGTAACAGGCTGTTCCCTCTGACCAACCAATCAGAGGACGGGAAAATGCTGACGCTATTCTGTGAAGCGAATTAAAAATCTGATTGGGTAAAGAAACAGATACAGAAACTGACCCACTCCATCATCTTTTCCTTCAGCTTCCTCAACAAGGCAGTTGGCAACTTTGCGTTGTGTGTTTGGGGTTGTTATTATGTTGGAAAACTGCCACTCGGCCGCATCATGTTCTGCTTCAGAATGTCACAGTACATGTTGGAATCCATTTGTTCCTCAATAAACCGCAGCTCCCCAGTACCAGCAGCACTCATGCAGCCCCAGACCATGATGCTACCACCACCATGCTTGACTGTAGGCAAGAAACAATTTTCTTGGTTCTCCTCACCAGGACGTCACCACACATGCTGGACACTATCTGAGTAAAACAAGTTTATCTTAGTCTCATCAGACCACAGGACATGGTTCCAGTGATTCATGATCTTGGACAGGTTGTCTTCAGGAAACTGTTTGTAGGTTTTCTTGTGAGCCAGCTTTAGAAGAGGCCTCCTTCGAATGACGGCAATGCAAACCGACTTATTGCAGTGTGTATGCGTCTGTCTTTTGAAGCCAGATTCTGCACCTGACGCACAGCACGAGCACTCAACTTCCTTGATGGACCCTTGCGAGGTCTCTTCCGAGTGGAACCCGTCTTGGAAAACCTCTGTATGACCCTGGCCACTGTACTGTTACTCAGTTTCAGGGTGTTACCGATCTTCTTAAAGCCTCGGCCGTCTTTGTGGAGAGCAACAATTCTAATTCTTAAATTCTCTTTGGCAGTATAATGACAAATAAGACAAATAAGAGCCTAAATAATTTCATTCCCCTGGATTTACATATATGCATTTGGCAGATCTACATCCAACAGCAGAGAAGCTTAATAAGATAAGCACAAGACTGACCTCTCCAATTACTCTCTAGGAGTGTATCAATGTTGAATATTCCAATGAGAAAATTCTACATGATCTAGTTTTAATGTTAACATTAACAACAATTAACTAGATTTAATGAAATCTTGCCAGTAAGGTTCACACAGAAACAAGGCTGGATCTGTGCCCTGGGATACAATAAAAAGAAAAAAGTTTTGTTGGCAGGATGTGTGTATTTTCATGTGGGAGTGAACGAGAGGTCAGATATAGTATGAAGCGTGCAGGACAATGAATGTCCTGTGGGATCTGTGGGAGCTCCACATATGCAAGATGGCCACCGAGTACGTCCAGTGGTCTTCTGGCTCGCGCACGTCCTCCGAAATTGTTGTGACGCATCCACATGGCGCAATACCAACGTAAACACCGTTGGCGGCGTAGCACCACGTGACCACGTGATCTCAAAAGAAATTAAAAACAAACGAGTGTCATGTCTCAAATCACATCCACATGAAGCGATCGCCAGAGGTGGAAAGAGAAATCAAATATTCTACTCAAGTAAAAGTACTGTAACTTCAATCTACTTAAGTACAAGTTACCGAAATCTATTTAAAAAAGTAAAAAATAGCTCATTGTATAATTTACTATGAGTAACATTATTTTTTTTTTTGAACAGCAGTGGGTGGGATAATGGATTCTAGTGTAGTTAAAAAAGGAGAAGGAGATAAAAATCTTAAAATGTAAAAAATCCTGTCAGTCCCAAAAAAACACAGACAGTGAGCGCATCCATCAAATAACTTTAAAAATTTTTGTCCTTCTTCATCTTTCTTTTTGGTGATTTTTTTTTCTCTGCCCATCAATCAATCAGTGTAGTAGTTTCCAGGGTGGGTTTTTTTCCCCCCTTTATTATTATTTATATATTTTTTTTATTAGAAACAGATAAGATTTAAAATGAGATTAAGCCTAATACTTCAAACAAAATGATCGATTTTAAAAAGTAGAAGTACATGGGGGGAAAAAAACCTTAATTACAGTAACACGAGTACAGTAAATCCAATTAAATACTTTCCACCTCTGGCGAACCACAGTTTTTTTTTAATTGTGGACAAAATATTGTGTGGACACCTGACCAGAGGATTTGTTATAGGGTTCCTATTTAATTCTGGTCTAGGCCACGCCCACTTTGGCTTGCAATCTGAATAGAGATTGTGTCATTGTGCTACACCCTGCTCTATTAATACATGATCTGGCATCCAAATCCGGTTCGCCCTCAAAGGACCCGAAATAGGCAGCATTTGTAAGCATTATGTATATATTTAGTTTGCCTTTGCAGGACTTGCGTACAAGAGTCTATGACGTCATCAGACATCAGGCGAGAGATAAATATTGAATGTGTATGTACTCAGGAGCAGGCAATAAGCAGTGTCTCATCGATTTATTCGCTTCCTGCCATTGAGCAGATGACACGTCCATGAAATGTGATTTCTTTCCCAGTAAAAGAACAGCGTCACACTATTATATGTCAATTGCGAGCGTGCACGTGAGCGTGTTCATTCAGCAGACAGGAAATGCTGTAATTGCTGTAAGTGCTCGATTTGTTTGATATCACTCATGACACAAACAAAGTTAATTAAGATGAATAGAAGCGCTGTTGACTTTTCATTATTAGACCCTACTCACATAATATAGCCGGTACATCGTATTTATTTGTTCCTGCATTATTTAAACACACTCGAAATTTTGCCCATTTAGTTCTGTTTGGTTTGAGGGCGGGTCAAGTGGAAGCACTGAAATGCATTAAGTACCTCTTTACTGTTGTATGCAAAACGGGTGGGGGGTGGGGGGTGGTGGTTAGTTGGATCACATTTCTAGGAAACATTCATTTAGCTGCGTCCATCACTGAATAAAAAGAGAAAAGACGAAAGCAAACACTTGAACCTTTTTTTTTTTTTTTGATAGTCAATTTTTTATTATTATTTCCGTCACTACTTTGTATTGTAATTGTATTTAGAATTTCTACTATTTACTATTTTTTTACTAGTTTACTATTTTTTTAACTGTACTGTTAACATTATTAATAATTAATGTATGCATTTATCAATTTATTACTGCTTATATTATTAATATTTATATTATATAACATAATATTAAAAACTATTTCCTTATGGTATCAATAGTTTTTTTGATTGCTAATATATAATGATGTTTGTATTATTGTTATTTATATTATTAATTTATGATTATTTATATAATTATTAATTTTCATTATTAATATTATCCCCTCCTCCATTAAAAAGTATACCAAATATGGTATAATGTATGATTGGAATATCACGTCGTCCTGCACCTCGTCAACAAAGTCTGCCGGAGCATAAATAGTCTGTGATTTCATTAACAGATGATACAATGGCACACGCTCACAATTACACTGCCAAGGCCTCGTCTTCATCGGGGGAAATGACAATGGGAAGCACTAATGGCTATACCATACACTTTACTGTCAGTCTCAGTCTAATGCTATTATTTGGATATATTTGGGCGATTCCTCTACTTGGAATGACGTTCAGCAGATTTTTCTGTATTAGCAAACACACAAAAGGTGGTCAACTACTGTAGCATCCAATGCTAATGGAATGAGGGCATTAAAGGTATTTAAGTGATTGAATTAAAGCTGATTTTTTTTTTTTTACGTAATGATTTACCTGCAATCTATAATTTGGGGAGCAGTCACTCGGTATCACTGAAAAATAAAGAAAAAGGAACGAGGGCGGTAAATTTATTTTTTCCACGATCCCGTGTTTGAACATAACATTTATGTAACTTGTGGAATATTCCAGATATTTCATTCAGTCAATAGGGTTCATTGATGAAACTTTTTTCTTAAGCTATAGTGGAAAAACTCAAGGTTTAAGCACACGATGTTCACACATTAATACAGAAATAATATTCTTAGTGCAGGTAGTCCCGATACGATGGAGATGTGTTCCGATGAGCCCCATTTAAGTTGAGAAAGACGAGACATGTCTTAGCCTACACAGGAGTCTTAAAAAAAAAGGTGAGTTTCTCACAAGGTGGGAAATGCACACTGTACATCTTGGCAGCGTCCCAACATATTGTACTAAAATAAAAAATGTGTGCGAAAATGTAAATATTTATATATTAAAATAAATCATATTTCTATCATCATCGTAAGTAGAACCATCTAAACTCGGACTCGGGGGCTCCCTGTTAAAAGAATGATTATATTTGAAAGTCAAATTTACCTACAGTGATTTGGGACAGACTGCTGGAACAAACCGCTGTAGAACCTTCCAGTTTTATTACTGTTTATTAAGTTCATGCACACATGTTGTTGTGAGGGAGTCTTTATCTTAGTTTTTACAGTATCGCATTTGTTCTAAAGTTTCGTTCTTCCTTTCCTTCGTTTCCAGAGCCAGCTATCTCACTGGCAAATCATTGCATCAGCAAAATCACCATAAATCACCATATTCATGTGTTTTCTTTCACTCCGTCTCATATAAACCAGCCAAGAGAGACTTCCTGTCATTGGATGCGGTGTTTGCGTTTTCAGAACCCGGTCTCAGCATGTCGATCCAATTCTCTCTCTCTCTCTCTCTCTCTCTCTCTCTCTCTCTCTCTTTCCATCTCTCTCTTTCTCAGTTTAATTACACAGCAACACGGGTCACACTGACCAGGATGTAGCTCTGTGCTTCTCCGCCTTAACTCTGTACCACACACACACACACATCCACACTTGAGCCACAGAATTCATTTAACCCCTTTTTGTGAGTGTGTGTGTGTGTGTGTGTGTGTGTGTGTGTGTTGTTGAAGATTACAGAACACTGGATTGGTAAAGAGACAGATGGTGCAGGCATGTAAAGAATGTCGGCCTCCAAGACAGGCCTGCGCAAGTCTTCCGTATCTACAGGAAAGGACAAAAAAGAGAGATGGGATGAATAAAAATAGGCTTTCTGGTGTGAGCTCCACCTTCGTCTGAAAAATGTTAACTCTGCAGTGCGTTATTCACCCTATTAACATTTGCGTTGTGTTTTTCTGCGTATCAAAGGACGTACCGTTGGCGTTGGACAAGAAATAACCATTGTTATAAGGTGTGTGCCGACACCTGGTCATAAGTACAGTATGTGCTTTTTGAGCATCGCATTCCACATTAGGCCCAATTTACTCGTATAATTTGCTCCACTCTTCTGGTAAGATGTTCCACTAGATTTTGGAGTGTGCTTGTGGAGATCAGATACAAGGGTGATAGTAAAGTCCAGTACTGATGTTGGTGATGTGATGAGGCCTGGGGTGCAGACAGGGTTCACATTCATCCCAAATGTTGGAAAATGTAATTCTACCGCATCCAAAGACATCCAGCTGTGATTACAGTTTGGAGAAGAAACACATGCCAAGGAAATTTTAGGTGTCCCAATACTTTTGTGGATTTTTTTTTTTTTGTAGGGGGGGGGTTTCGATAAGCGAGGGACGGCATAATCTCAGTCGTCTGTCAATCTACTGATACCAGTCGTGTGCATCAGTAAGCTGTTTCCTCCGAGGCTGTCTCAGAGGAAGTATGTGATTCCTTCATGTAGAAGAGTTGACTGGTTGCTGGGACCAAGAAAAAAAAAAACAGTTGGAGTCAATGAACATAGACGAATGAATTAAACACACAGGGTTTTCTGTCAAAACATATCTTTAGTATCAGACCTTACAGAAAACAGGGCAGTTAATAAAAAACTCTCGCCAGTCACGTGTCGCATGTTCAACGTAGAGTAACGTGAAGCAGGTCATCTTGGTTGGACGCTCCATTAATCTTATCCAGTCAAGATCCAAATCAGTTAAATAGCTCTGGTACTGCTGCGAAGAATCAATCAAGAGTGTGACATTGCGTTCAAAGGATTCCTCTCATGTTTTACTTGACTGTCCTTAGTGAAGAGACCCTTCACCCCCCCCCCCCCCCCCACCCCACCCCACACACACACACACAGACAGCCTTGATCTTGGAATGTCTCATCAACGTGTCCTTGTTCATCAACCAATCGCTCACAGAATGAAAATCCGTCAGCGCCTGTTATCGCAGGGTGTTTCGAGCGATTTTTATGAAGTGTGTGAGCGACTAAACCCAGGAGAGCCACAGCTGGCCTTTCGCCCTGTTCCCAACACACAAACACATACCAAAGCAACAACTGCACAGGGAGATTCAAAAAGGGACAGGAAGTCTAGCGAAGGACAATGAGTTAGGAGTGTGACGTCCAGCACGTGCAATCCATCTCGGCGTTTCTCCCTTGTGTTGCGCCGGCTCTCTTTCCTCTCTTTCCTCTCTTCCGCTCATTTTGGATGCATGACATCATAGAAGAGAGCTCCTGCGCAACGCCCCCGCTTCTATCCTGCGACATCTTCCCCTCCTTCCAACCTGTGTGTGTGTGTGTGTGTGTGTGTGTGTGTGCGCGTGCACATGAAAGAGAGAACGTGCCGCGTGACACATGTTCCCCTGCTCATCCTTTCCACTCTTAATGTTTTTAACGGCTCTCCAGGTAAAAGAGCACTCAGGGACTTCAGTGGCATTCAAGCTGCCGAGAACATTCACAAATCAAATCAGCCAAACTGTAAGCTGCATATTTGCCTAGAGACAACTGGGATTATTGAAATATCTGGATCTATTTGGCAAAGAGGTATAAATGACGAATGAGACAAATATTATATCATTTCTTTAGATAAAGTGTGATTAAGAGCCACACCTACTCGAAGATATTTATTCTCATGAGTGAGACATAAGAATGAAGTATGCATGCCTGAAGTCTGATTATACAGATCTTTGTTCAATAACTGGGACTAGTCATAGCCGAATAAAGAAAACACTTAGATAGAAGTTTTCCAGCGTTATAAAGTAAAGCTCTGGGACTTTTGCAAACCACGGTGATAAATCCGGCTGATGGGAACCGTGATTAATCTTTGCAACAATGGGCAGAGTTATAAAGTAACGCATTACATTTACTGTAATTGAGTGTTGTTTCTTTTTTGTGTACTTCTACTTTTAGTTTCTAGTTTAGAAAGATGGAGACGGACAAGACAAAGCCAGTGATGCAGCCTGAGCTGAAAGCCAAAATTTCTTCAAAGCGTGTGCTCACTGTCTGAATTGTGGAGCTACATTTGCGATTTCTCTCGTTATTATAAATTACATTATAAGATAAATATAGCGTAATTTCCGGACTATAAAGCGCACCCAAATATAAGCCGCACCCACTGAATTTGACAAAGATTTTTATTTTGAACATAAATAAGCCGCACCTGTCTATAAGCCGCAGGTGTCGACATTGAAACTAATGAACTTTACACAGGCTTTAACGAAAGACAGTGTCTGTTACACGGCTTGTATCTAAACAGTAGCCTACCAAGAAAGTCATTGTTCACTGTCTTCCTCCTTCCTTTCACAACAATTTCTCTCGAGAGTTTATCTTTTGGCATCGTCGTGCGTTTAAAAATCACCATCGGTGAATCTTTTCTCCCGATGCCGTGCAGCTCAGAACACAGGTGAAGTGCGTTTTTTCATGCCCGGTTGTTTTCAGTGTGACGAATGATTCTCATTTCCTGTAGACAGTCCGAGTGAGCGGCAGGTCAAACGTCAGAGGAACCTCATCCATATTTATGATGTGGTGCGGCCCGATTCAGTGGGAGCGCATCTGATTTAATATAAAGAGTTTCATTGGTTCACCTGAACCCGTTCGGCAATTTCATTGGTCTAATGTTATGGGGCTCAGTGTTTTGGCTTAAAGTTTGTGAAACCGGGAAAAAGCCAGGATAAATCCATAAATTAGCCGCTTCGTTGTTTAAACCACGGGGTTCAAAGCGTGGGAAAAAAGTAGCGGCTTATAGTCCGGAAACTACGGTAAATGCATAACTAACATAAGGCTTAAGTCAAGGACTGTAATGGGATTTTTAATGAAATTAGTTTTTTGGTTTTTTTTTTTTATTATTGCGCTCAAGAGTTCATATTTCGTCTTTTTTGAAGTACACTAGGGTCCTTCACTCCAAAAAAAAAAAGTCACTCTGTAAATTTTACTTTTATGAGCTACTTCTTACTTTTACTTGAGTAGATTTTAAGACTGGTAACTTCACTTGTGCTTAAGTAATAATTCAATGAAGTAACAGTACTTTTACTTGAGTAGAATATTTTATTACTCTTTCCACCTCTGGAAATGGGAAGCCAAACAAAGTTCCTCCAAAAGTGCATCGTCTGACAAATCACACAGGAACTTTCTCTCATATTTGCCACAAAGCTACTTTAATGACCTGCAAGCCTTTTGGGATAAAGGCCTGTGGACTGATAAGTTGGAAGTTTTACATTTTAGAAGACACAGATCTTCCGCACAGCATTCCACAATAAGGACATCATGCCAAGAACAACAGACAAACATGAATTCTGCTCTCTAAGAGAAGATCCTGAAGGACTTCATGAGCTGGCCAAAGCAAATGGGTTATGCAGCAAGACAACGATGTGAAGCACAAGAGCAAATCCACCTCTGAATGTTTTGGGAATGGCTTAGTCGATGTCCTGACTACAATCGGGTTGAAATACTGATGCAGGATGTTAAATGGACAGTTCATCAGAATCCGATTTAGAATCAGGTTTATTGCTCAAGGACGAGCAATTTGGTTCCAGCCGTTGGTGATTCTCAAAAGTGCAGACAAATAACAACACTATACCTTTAGCTTACAGACAAAACTATACAAGACAATACAGATGAAATAAGACTAAGTTTGAGAGTGCATGGTTGTGCAAATAGCATTAGTGTGCATTTATCTGTGCAAAAATTTGTTACTGTAGGACTTTCTTACAATGCAGAACTAGTAGTCATGAAGCAGGGCATATAATTAAGGTCAGTTGTTAATTAATTAATTTTTTTATTTGTTTGTTATTATTATTATTAATCATTAATACACACGCATATGTAACATTAATCACAATCATAACATTCAAAACTTAACCAGCCAGAATAAGCCAATTCTACTCCATGTTCACATCACTGTAAAGATTTCAGAAATTCTTTTAACTTTATAGAGAAAACTGTTGGGTAAGTTTGCAACTTTAGATGAACAGGCATAGTGTTCCATAGATGGGACCCTTTCACTGAAAAGGAGGATTGACCCATAGTAGTGCTGCATCTTCAAACTCTACACTTCCCACTTACTGCCCCTCTGGTCTTTGCCCATCACTATTCACTGAGGGTTGATTGCCCGAGGAAAGAAATTGTCCCTGTGCCTGTCAGTTCTGGTGACGGTTCATGCTCATGTATTTGCCTAAAAATTCTAGAAATGCGCTTTTTATCTACTGTCTATAAACAAATCCATCATGCTGAGCCTCACTTGTGTTTTATCAATGTTTCATTCTCACTGTTATGAGTAGATCATTGTTTTTTTGTTTGTTTTTTTACAGAATATACAGTAGCACTTAGAGATTCAGGTGCTACTCTGTTAGTCCGTCCTGAAGCAGAACACTTGGTTTTGTGTTGCATTATAGCTGCAGATGAATTGCAGGAATGTCATAAATCTGTGATTGGTGAATATTTTTGCCCTTTCTTTTTTTTTTTTTTTCTCATAGAATGTAGATGTGACTAACTTCAGTAGCAGTTGGAGTGACGGTCTGGCCTTCTGTGCTCTGCTACACACTTATCTGCCTGCACATATCCCTTATCAAGAGCTCATCAGCCAGGACAAGGTACCACAAACACACACACACACACACACACACACACACACACACACACACACACACGGGTGGTTTCAATTGCCTGATGTGGGCATCATTGTGGATTTTGGCGCTTAATTCGAGATGTAGGAAATACAAATGTTTAGTGATAAAAAAAAAAAAAAGTGGTGTTTATATATTATTTCTTTATTTTTATTTTTGAGAACATTTTTCAAACAGAAATGCTTGCTGCAATAATCACACGTTAATACAATTTTTATATAAATTAAATTATATATATCGAACCATTTGGCTTAATATACTAATATGTATTAAATAAAAGGGTTATGCTGTTATAATAAAATAATCTACAACGCAGCTGTGTAACGCCACCGCATGCAAGTGTCTACATTTACATTTATGGCATTTGGTAGACCTCCTTATCCAGAGCGACTTACAACTGAGCAGTTGAGATTTGAGGGTCTTGCTTAAGGGCCCATCAGTGGCAGGTGCTGAGGTGGTGCATGAATTTCACACTTATATATTGTTAATATTGCTAATATCTTGGGAACTAATCATTACATGTGCGACCACTTTTAGAACTATTATTACATCTTTTTATTTTTTTTATTTTACTTTAATCTTTACTTTAATTGTTTACTGTGAGCAACTATGGGATCAATCAAGTATTCTGAACCTGAATAAACTTGTGGCCTTCCGAGCCAAAGTCCAATGCCCACTGATCTACCACAAGTATTTGTCACAGAATTTGGATCAGATGCAACATTTAATTTATTAACAATATTTGCAACATTTAATTTATGGTGCATTTTATTTATGAACAACACCAAGTACTCTTCATCTATTTATGGCTAATGAGTAATGTTTTGGAAACATCTACGAAACAAGTTCACTTTTTATAGCGGCTATACGCAGCCATTCCTTCAACAGCCTCTCGTTTTTCTGTCTTGAAGAAATAAAACTCGTCCCCTTACTGAGAATTGGAAAAGGGCAAAGTCCTAAATATTTTCCCATAGCGGAAAAAAAGTGCTGACATGAGACTTCTTTCATAAATATCAAATAAATAAATAAAAAATGTATCACAAATGTACCATATCAAACACATTTCATTTACACTGATTTTATTCTATTCCACTTATTATTAGCTTATTAGATTAGGTGAATGTCTGGTTACTATAGAAACCGTAAAGGCTTTAACCCGTTATAACAGCACACATCTGTATTCCAGAAGTTTATTTTTGGCCTGTTGACATTATTCATACTCAGCTCCTCTAGGACAGGTCTATTGTTCAACGCTGCTCGTGATAGCTGATGCTGTTAGTCATCAAACATGCCGTGTACAACCTCAAAGCTTCCCCTCGACTGCTATGTCTCTTATAACGAATGACTGGCAGACCGCTGAAAGAATATATATTAACAAATGGCACACGGACGGATAAAGGGACAGAATATACAGCAAACAAAGAGTCACACTAGTGAAAGTTTTTTTTCAATGTTTGGCGTAAAAATTGTGTTTTTGAAGGTTGTTTAAATTGTTGTTTAAACCATGTAAGGTGTTTTTTAGGTTACCGCATTAGAAACGTGCAGCTTGCAATATACATTTCAGCTTCCTGACACAGTACACAGGTATTTGCTCGACTGTGACGAGAAAATTAAGTACAGAGAAATACCAAATCCTTCAGCTTTACGCATAGAAGGCTTCCATTGATTAAAAACTATCGCGTGTTTGTCGTGTGGAAGAGCGACCGCGTTTCGTCTACGTAACGAAAAACAGGATGTACTAACCTCAATACGTTATCATATATTACATTTAGACTGGAGCATCTAATGCTCATCGATGGAGATGTGCTAAATAAACCTGGGCCAAGCATAGTTCATTATGTAACTCAAATATTACACAAGCCAACATTAGAGCGGTAATTAGACGACCACGCAGAGCCGCGCTTACGAGGACGAGACGCGGCAGATGTTTATTTTGGGTGTGTGATGTGTAACGTGTCACATGTGGCGCGTACTGACAGATACGGACGCGTTTATTGTTGTTGATTTGGCTGTTTGTTGCTCGCTCGGTCTTTCTGTGTGGTATATGACCTTTAATACTCGTGTTTGTTTTTCCATAGGGCCGCAATCTGACCCTGGCCTTCCAAGCTGCTGAAAGTATTGGGATCAAACCCTCGCTGGTGAGAAACCACACACACACACACACACACACACACACACACACACACACACACAC
>JAAIIK010000078.1:2290701-2321367 GCA_014706435.1 Silurus glanis
CACACACACACACACACACACACACACACACACACACACAAGTGGTCCCAAGCTGCCCTGGTGTTGGACTTGGGGTTATTGTCTCCCTCATGTTTGCATCACTGCTCCAAAGGGCCCAGTCTGCCATTGGATAGAGATTTACAGCATGATGGTCGGGCAAAAAAAAAAATCGTCTGCAGCAGTGAGATTTAAAGTGTCACCTCTGAGCTGGCAGCTTCCTACCTCTTGAACACTGTTCTCACAAAATACTGTGAATTTTAGCCTGTGTCCTCTACAACTGATCAAAACCATAGGATTGTAAAAAAAAAAACAATTCTTTAAAAACAAAAACAAAAAGAAAAGAAAAAAAGAAATTACATCTCGGGTGGTTGTGAAGGTCATTACATGGTGAAGAGAAAGTGTACTGATGGCACTGAACAATAAAAAAAGAAGGTCCCATGTTTCATCATGTAAGGAGTGAAAGCATTCTGCGGTGGGAATATAATCGAAGGCGGAGATGCGATCCGAAGCGAGGTGGAGCCACTGTAGGGTTTTTTTTTTTTTTTTACGTCTGGATGTTTTATTCCTCGTATACCACAGCACTTTGCCAACAATTCCAATTTATTTTTGTTTTAACATGTATTTATTTATTTATAACGTCTTACTGTTTAGGTTACGTTTCCCGATTTGAGACGGTAATTCAAGTTATAACTATAAACATTTGTTCCTGCTCTTTGTTCTCTCTTTTAAAACTATTAATACAAAAAAGAAATAAAAAAATGTGTAAGTAAGGAAAATCACAAAGCCCTCCATCCAATTAGGGAAATTCTAAAGCTAGCTGTTTCGAAGACTCCAGAGACTCCATAATCTAAATAAAGAAATAAATAAGTAAGTACCATAACGACACATTTGTAGCGTTGCAGTCAGCACAAGCCCGTGTGCAAGTCGCTACTTTCGAAACTAATCAGACCATGAACAAGCACGTGACTATAAACACGTGGTTCGTCTTGCGGTTTTAGAGAATTAATGACACCTTTCGATTGATCAGAATCCAGAATTCGACTTTGGTCTAAAGACGATTTTATCATCGGTCCCAATAACGAGGTTCTTGTTTTGAAAGATTTCCTAAACCACTGTTTTGGAGTGCAATGCGTTTTTTCAGCCATGGAAAAAAGCCCCTTTCTTGACTTTCCATTTCGGATCACTTAATGCCTCATGCAAGTTGTAAATGAAAAGTATTTTTTTGAAATAGCACATGGAGATTTGCCTTTTTTTCCCTTTTTAAATAAATCAGTCGCTCGGTCAGGCTGCGAGTGATCGGATACACGTGACGAGAGCTGTGATATAGTTCGGCGAAAGCGCGGTAGTGCCGAGACGAGGGTAAGAAGCTGTTAATCGATTACGAGATGCAGCGAGGCAGGTGAACACGAGCTCTGTAGCTTCCTAACAAAACCCGTTCCAGCCTTTTAATCTTTCTTTTATTACTTCTCCTAAAGGGCTAAACTGCAGGAATGTACCAAATGTGACTGGACATTCCCCTGGAGACCAATCTGTACTGCACTGTTTGGGTGGGGGTTGTTTCACTCGCTGCCATTTTATTCGCTTAGAAAATACATTGTGTACTTTTAATAGCTTGGTTGAAAGCAGACAATTGTTGGATGGAGGGAGAGATGGAGGGAAGCGTGCTTTCAGTTTTTTTTTTTTTTTTTTTTTGTCAAATTAAGTATAAACTACACATTTAAGGTCTACTTGAGCTCTTACAGTCCTGACTACAGAGAGATGTGCATTTTTAACTTTGTGCTACAGTATTCGTGCTACATTTATCAGCATACACTGTGGTTCATCATTGATGTCGAGTATTTGTGTTGAAGTGTTATCACAGTATACATTGTCAGCTGTATGAAGCAGTACTGTTATTAATATGTATGTTTGGTGACTTATTTTGTTAATAAAAGCTCTTTATATATAAATATCTTTTATAACTGCTGAAATGAGTGGAAAATAAAGAAATTCATCATCAGGGTTGATGAACAGTTTAGTAATAAAATTCAGAGATCAGTTTTTAAATGAAACTTATTCGACAAGATTTGATCTTTTTTCACTTTTTGTTTAACGGTTTTGTACATTACCCATAATGCCATTCGGCTGCCTGCTGATAGCAGCATCAAGGACTTGCATAACTGTAGATACGGACGGCTAAACTCTTGCATGTTCTGGTGCTCAAACAAACACTTGTATTCCTGTGGACAAAGAATTCAAAGTGAATCTCAAGTGAACTAAAAAAATAAATATAAACATAAATAAAGAACTTTTTTTTTTTTTTTTTTCTGAAAATACAGTAGGCCTGTAAACAGAATCCAATGCTAAAGATAGAACCGGTGATGAGGACAGAGGAATCCTTCAAATAAAAATAGGTGACATTGCTGCAGTCTCTCTCAGTGAACAGATGTACATTCTTTGGCAACCGATTAAATAATTTCTGTCACTTCCTGTCATGAGGTGGGAAGGTCCTCTGGGATTTCAATACAAATCCCCCCCAAAAAAGCGCTCCTTTAAAACAACCCACCATTTCAGCAGTATCTGAATCTTTCAGTAAACACGCTGACTTTTAAAACTTTGATCCCAGTAAGCGGTGACCTGTGAAGTGAGGATTAGATTATCTTTGTCCCAATACTACAATCACAGCCTCACTAAGAGGAATGAGAGTATTATGGTCCATTACTGCATAAAACCCCCACATTTGTCTGTTTTTTGTGCCACACTTCACACCACATGCTAAAAAAAAAAAAATATTTTAAACATTAATAATATTAAACCCATGCGCATTTCTGTTTGACCATTTTTATTAAAAATATAAATCATTATAAAAGAGACAAAATTAAAACCTTTAACGCAACACATTTATTCACGACGTCCTTTCTGTACTCAGAATATAAAAAAAAAAGAAACTCCATCAAAAAAATGTTTTTATTCACTAAACATTTGTTTTACTGCGTTAAGTCTCAAATCAAGCACCAAAATCCGCCGTGATTTCCACATCCGGCAATTAAAATCGTCCGTGTGGAAACGAAGCAAAAGTTTCGTTTGGTGTCCTGATGATTCGCGAAAACAAGTCGTCCCCATGCTCTATGTTGAGTTTGCTTTCACTAATAATAAACATGCATTCGTCCATGCCCATGTTGATTAGAGTATTAAAAACTTGAAAAGTGAATTATTTATTTACATTACGGTACATTAACAACAGTTGGGGATTAATCCTGAGTTAACTCGTGACACTCATGCGATGTTGTGGACACCTAACTATGAGATTTGTATGGATTTGTATGTACTTTTTGAACATCCCATCCCATATTTAGTCCCTATTTGCTTATAGAATAACCTCCACTCTTCTGGATAGATGTTCCACTAGATTTTGGAGTGTGCTTGTGGAGATTTGTGCTCACCCACAAGAGCATTAGTAGGTGAGGAGGTCTGGGGGGCATGCTGCTGCATCAAGACACCCAATACAACTGTGGGCCCCCAACTTGGTGGTAACAGTTTGGGAAAGAACCAAATATGGCTGGGAAATGTCCGGTGTCCCAATACTTTTGCCCAAATCTGAGACAGAAACCGTTAAGGGCAAGTGACTGATGAAATTGATGATTTTTTGTGACGTGCTGAAATCAAGTTTCCTGTATCAAATGTGTTTTATGTCCAAACAAAGATACACATTTAATTTTTAAATTTTTATTTTTTTACATTTAAATGAGTGACGACAAAGTTTGCGGTCTACATTCAGACACACCCAGTACCACTAAAATCTCCAGTTCCAGTGTGCAATATATGCATACACAATTTTTTACTTTTTTTTTTTAATTAATTAAAGAAAAAGTATATAGGATTCATGCAGTAATTTACTATTCTTACTCCAGAATCAAACATCCCAAAATACCTCCTCTTGGCTTCAGGGGTGTGTTTATGAGACAGGAAACCAATCAGGTCAGGATGTATATAGTCCTGGGTTCCTATTGGCTTCAGAGTCATACCCAGTGGGGGTCTTTCCTTCATGTGACCTGTGATTCCAGTGCTCCATTTATTTACCTTTTTGACCAAAAGGTTTAGGTCATTCTCTTCACCTGGATTGTCTTCCAGACTGCTGCTTCATGGATTCAGCTCGGTTCTTCCGGACAGGATGAGGGTCATGTGCTGATCCGAGACCTGCTCCTGCTGGCACAAGCCCATGGCCTGGCACAAGTAAGCTGCCAAGATGTGCTTACACTGAAAAAGCCGTATCCGTTAGAGAACACAGCGGGAAAAAAAATAAGTTATTCAATAAAATTGTAATATTCATCATTCATTCATTCATTCATTTTCTCCCGCTTATCCGTAATTCGGGTCGCGGGGGCAGCAGTCTAAGCAGGCCCCCGCCTTCGACTGCTGCCCAATCCTCACAGCACCGTCCCTTACGGTCCCTCCTGCAGGTGGTGAGCCCACGGGAAGGCAGCCCCACGTCACTCCGACGTCACGGACCTTGATATTTCCCTCGTAAGGGACCCCCGGAGCATAGAGGGTTAAGGGCCTTGCTCAAGGGCCCAAGAGTGGCAGCTTGGCGATACCGGGGCTTGAACCCCCGACCTTCCGATCGGCAACCCAGCGCCTTAACCGCTGGAGCCACCACTCCCCAATATGGATGTAATATTCATCATTTAATGCTAATTGTATCACACTCGGAGATCATGTATCTTGTAAGGCTTTTTGAAACAAGGGCAAGAGTTTATACCACATACAAAGGCTTATGTTCTTACATGTATCTGCCGGTGTTGGGTTTCCACTGTTGGCCTAATTTGTTTTTACAGAAATAAGCCAGAGACAGCGCTTGAGGCCATGTCTAATGGGTAACAAAATATCGCTTCTTCGATTGGCTAAAACACACGCCTCCTTCAGCCTCAGAATCCAAAAACCCAGGAACCGAACTCTACAAAG
Source organism: Silurus glanis (assembly GCA_014706435.1). NCBI lineage: Eukaryota > Metazoa > Chordata > Actinopteri > Siluriformes > Siluridae > Silurus > Silurus glanis. The sequence goes on from JAAIIK010000078.1 coordinate 2,295,643, forward strand.
CAAAGCTCTGCTACGACACCAATCTTTTATCCTGCAAGGAGGAAATGAGGAATGTAACCGCGTTAGCGACCTGCATCAGGAGTTTATCATCTTGCAACAATAGTGCATGCAGATCGCTATAAGACTGGTCTAACATCATAATGAATTTGATATGCCAATTCGGTTTTCTTCAGAATCAGATCAGCTGAGTAGATTGGTTAGATCTCTGTTATGTTCCCAGAGACTATGCTGCTTTTGAAGTCTGCACCGTTTAAAGGACACTCAATGATCTGGGAAATTGTTTGCCTACTGTATCTTTAGATTTCCCTTAATGGCTGAGAGGAGTAGAACTTGGCATGGCCTCCTGCTAAAGCTCCTCATCCGCCTCAAAGTTTGCCGCTACGTTGTTTAAGCCGCGGGATTCAGCGTGGGGAAAAAAGTAGCGGCTTATAGTCCGGAAAATACGGTAAATCTAAAAGCATGGACACGGAGCGTCTGTAGACAAAAAAAAAACGCCAGTTTAAGCATTTTACCTGAATTAGTGTAGTGTCTTTGTCCCCCCACCCCCAAAGCCCCCCCCCCCGATTTCCTTCTCATCAAGGCTGTACAGAAAGCTCAGAGTTATGTAACCTTCATGTCAGCTCAAATCAAACTGATAATTCTCCTCTGACCTTTCAACAGGGTGTTTCCACCCACAGAAATGACTGATGGTTTTTGTATTTATTTATTTTTTCAAATTCAAATCATTCTGTCAAAACTGTAGAAAATCCCACGAGTGACAACCGTGCCAAGTCAATCAGATCACTTAAACCCCCACCCCACCCCCCATTCTGATGTCTGATTTTTTTGCTCTTGTCCTGTATCTGTATAATCTTATGCAAGGGCCGTGCAGGTGTATGACCGTTCCTAATAAAGTGGCAACTGAAGGTATAAATAACATGTTTTATGAGTTTGCTCGTTTATAATTCTAGGAAGAAATGTTTCACCACCAGCAGCCTTTAGATCAGCAAAACAGCTGTGTGTCTGCGTGTGTTACTTCTGTTGGGACCACTGCAGTCTGCTTCCCACACATCTACACACACACACACAAATACACACACACACACACACACACACACACACACACACACACAGAGCAGTCATGGCTTGGGGCCTGATGAGAATCTCAGACCGACCACTTCTGTTTTTAAGCCCTGTTTTGTTTTCATTTCAGGTCAAAAAGTCAGGGAGAAGTGGGTTTCGTAAATTTGTCGCAAGACACACAGATTTTTAGCTTCAACCAGCTTCTGCTACACGTACATGATGCAAACCTAAAAGTCAGCATTCTTCTTCTTTTTTTTTTTGTGTCGTCCTTCGGGTTTGAGGCTCGAGTGGTGAACGTGCTCTTCTGGACTCGTGTTCTCACACAGACTATCTAATTTTAGCCTGTGGGTCTCTCAGGGGCTTCTCAGGCCGAGCTGATTAAAATGTTATTCTGCACTGGAAAGACATGGAGATCTCCTCTGGATGAGATGGAGATTGAATCCAGGCCTGCCAATCAAAGAGCTAATTTCAAGCAGGATGGCACATAAGAACAACAGAGAGTAACATCTGGGCGACCTCAGGCTATAGACAGACTTTGCACTTCCTTAAGTGCATTCTTTCTGTATGAGGTCTCGCTGGATTTTCACACGAGGGTTTGCATCACTGCAGATCGCGTTATCTTATCAGCGTCCAATCAGATCTCCCTCTTTTCCAATGACTTATTTTCTTTTTACCCCCGTGTGTACAGTTCACCCAAATACATGTACGAGGTGGTATACAAAAGTAAAGTACAAGAAAGTACTTTATTCATCCACATTTACACACTATCACCTTGAAATACGTCCTAGAAGTCTTCTTTTTCAAAGCGCGTCAAGCACCTTCTGCGATTCGCGCCAGATCTCCGCAACGGTGTCAAAACAGCGAGCAGGATCTTCATCTTCGGGGAAAAAGGGCGAAGTCTCTGGCGAGTAGGGTGGAAGTGAGATTGTGTGGATGGTTCTCCGACGATCATCATGCACAAGTTGCTGAATGATTTAGACGTTTTCGGGGTGTTGAGCTCTTCGTGATCTCTCTTCGTCTTCCAGTGATGTTCTTCCGCTCTTGAAGCGCACGTGGCGCTCAAAACACTTCGAACGACTCAGTATGTCCAACGTACGTCATGTCATGTGTGTCCCAGTTTCACGCAGAATTCCACGTTTCCTCTTTACTCTAACTTGGAGTCTGTGATGAAATCGTAGACGTGGTAACGCATCAGTATAGCCCCAGTTAGCACCTTAAGACTCTGACTTTTTTGAGACCACCTCGTACAGGTAGTCCCAGACTTACAATGGAGACCCAATCGTAATTTGAAAATATGCTAAGTCGAGACATGGACTAGTCTATCTTAAAGAGTCTTAAACAATGGTGATTAGTATGGGGTAGTACACTAATCATTTTTTTAATAATGTAACAAAACAGAGCGATTTACACTACCGTACTGTATAAACTATACAGTATAGATGTATGTGGCAGGGGACGCATGCACGAGCGCCGGTTCGTGATACAGTATTGTCATATCGCTATTGTCATCATAAGATCAAAAAATCTATCGTGCTATCTGTATATTAACGATATACTTTATGTGATTCTTGTGATTTATTAGTTTACATGGCTGCATTTTTGTTTTTTGTTCCAATGAGTCTCGACCACGATTGCTAAGCTGCGTGCAAACACACTAGTGATCTTCATTCTAGTGTCACTCAATGTGCGGATTCTGTGTGTGTAAAAGACATAATGAAAGATGACATCCAAAGAAAAAGGCAAGACAGAGAAGTGAACTTACCACCAGACTTTCATTTCTCCTGAGCACCGAGAAAGAGAAGGCTGGACAGGGGCAATAATGACACGATGTGTAGCAAGTGTACACACGTCCTGATCCGCCCAATACCTGTTTGAGACAGAGATGACGCAATGAGGTTTCTGAAATCTGTTTCTCTTACATGTCTCTCAACAAGAAGCATTAATTATTGACTGAATTGTGTATGATTATGTAACACACTTGGTAGAAGGTGCTATTAAACCTCTAACACTATACTATACAGACAAACATATTGGGACACCAGACTTTTCCAGCCATATGTGGTTCTTCCCCAAACTGTTGCCACAAAGTTGGAGGCACACAACCACATTTTCCCTTCACAGTGAGACCCAAACCTGTTCCAGCATGACTGCTGTGCACAAAGCCAGCTCCATAAACATAGTGTACATTTACATGTATGGCATTTGGAAGACGTCCCAAAACAACTCAGTTGAGGTTTAAGGGTCTTGTTTAAAAGGCCCAGCAGCTTGGTGGTGCTGGGATTTGAACTGGGATTTGAACCTTCTGATCTAAAGTCCAATGGTCCTTTAACCACTGAGACACCACCTACATGGTGTTGGAGAGGAAGATCTTTAGTGGCCTCCTACAGACCTTTGACTTTAACCCCATTGAACACCTTTGGGATGAATTGGAATGCTGACTGAACTCCAGGCCTCCTCACATCACCTACATCAGTACCTGACTTTACCGACACCTTTGTCACTGATTAGGTACACGAGCACACTTCGAACTCTAGTGGAACATCTTCCCAGACGAGTGGAGGTTAACAGCAAACAGGGACTGAGTGTGGAATTGAATGTTTAAAAATGCTCATACCACTCGGAGTCAGGAGTTCACACACCTTTGTGTGTATAGTATACATAAAATCTCAGCAGCTCATGATTGGTAAGTGTTACTCTGATTGACAGAAGAAAAAGTATAAACGTCCCTCCCACTCTGACAGAATGGCCAAGTTTGCTTGGTTGAAGGCAATGCAGTTTCATAGGGGAAAAAAAAAATCATGTTATTTATCCACAGTGTCATCTGGATCGCGAGAACACTGCGTCCAAGTGAAACACAAACCACCCAAATACCACAGCAGACAAAGACACGAAACAAAACTTGTGCTTGTTCACATCCTTTCAGAGCACAAGCCCTCCAGGCCTTTGTGAGACTTTGTTGTGTGTGTGTGTGCTGCACTGTACAGCACTTCCTCAACATTGTCCTGAAAGCACCGCAGCTAAAAATTACAAATGCGATGCAGATTTGAGCTTGTACAGTTCTCACCGCAGAGCTAAAAACTTACAAGAGCGCCGCTGGTCCCATAAGGGCCGTGTGTAGCATGAGGCTCATAATTCGGTAAGCACAGAAAAACAAAAAAGTACAATGGCGTCTACATGCGGAAACGTTTCAAATTGAAAAGAAACGTGACTTTCCGGTAGCAAATTCATAAAGCAAACATTTGCAACAGAAACTAAAATACCACATAATTGAATGAAAATTACATCAGCTGTCGAAGCCCTAAAAAGAGCTGAACAGACCTACAATGCGTTCCCATTTGCCATCATTATGGCAACAAAACCGCAAACAGCTCATCCGAGCTGCAAAAATCACCAATGCATGGCTTGGCTTTTAAATTACACAAAATGTGTCTTTAAGAATAATAATAATAATAAAAAAATGCTTTTGATAGCTGTAAAAAAATAAAGCAAAAAATCCAGTAGCATAAACCATAAGATGGAACAGAATCAATTCTGTGCTGTTATAAATGATCAGCATCACCTGCAAAGCAAATGCTGCTCTGACACGAACATACTGCATTATCCAGCCAAACAGAGACAAGTTCGCAAGCCATGCTAAATGACCTCCACTGCCTCAAAAAAAAAAAAAGAAAAAAAAAGAGGAAAATCCACTTTGTCAAAAGCAACACTTCGTTATATGTGATTCACTAGTGGAGTAATTGGAACGGAGGAGAGGCCAGAGTCGTCACTCATACCTGACTGATAGAAGTGATAAAACCAGGGTTAGCCATTAACTGGTTTCATGGTCAGCACTGTGTAGAGATAACATAAAAATCCACGAAAGTACGTTGCCATCGAGCTGCTTTTTGGAATTAAATGCACATCACCTAATTCGAAAATGTATTCATCATCGAGCCTTATTTATCTCTTTGAATTAATTTATACCAGAGAGCTTTTGAACTCTCGATTCGAAATGTGTTTCTATAGTAACAACATTTACAAAGAATGTAATTAATTAATTTTGAATGGAACTGGAATTAATGGAATTAATAAAACGAGAAGAAAAATTGTCTCCATTGTTAACACATTTACATATTATGCGTACGAGCTCTGCATTTTGACGTCGGAGTACACGGATACGAGTTATCATTGAAAGATAAGAGTATCATTCGGGACACAAATCCAATAGTATGAAATGACAACTGTGTAGGAGTTTTGAAGTCTCCAATATGATCTGTCACTCACAGTCTGCCCCTCCCCCTCCCCCCCTCATGCACTCACTATCCTCTCAAATGGTAAATGAGCTGTAAAACTCATTACCTTGAGATAAAAATCTATTGATGTATCTGTGATGTAGCGAACAGCAGTAAGCAAACATTTTGTCCTTAAAGTTGATTTGTTAAAAACAGAAAAAATAGGCAAGCATAAAAGCGAGTTTGAGTCGCTTTTTTTTATTATTTGAGAATTAGAATTTTTGCTCTCCACAAAGATGGCCCAGGCTATAAGAAAAATCGTTAACACCCTGAAACTGAGTTACAGTACAGTGGCCAGGTTCATACAAAGGTTTTCCAAGATTGGTTCCACTAGGAATATTCCTCGCAGGGGTCCATCAAAGAAGTTGAGTCCTCGTGCTGTGCGTCAGGTTCAGAAGCCGTTTCAAAAAACAGACGCATGAGTGCTGCAGCATCGCTTTAGAGGTTGCAGAAGCTGAAGGGCCGCTTGTCAGTGCTCAGGCCGTACGCCGATCACTGCAACAAGTCGGGTTGCATTGCCGTAGTCCCAGAAGGAAGCCTCTTCTGAAGCTGCTCTTGCCAAAGACATCCTGTCCAAGAGCATGGATTTTTGGAACCATGTCCTGTGGTCTGATGAGACTAAGATAAACTTGTTTTGCTCAGACAATGTCCAGCATGTGTGGTGACGTCCTGGTGAGGAGAACTAATAAAACCATATCTTGCCTACAGTCAAGCATGGTGGTGGTAGCATCATGGTCTGGGGCTGCATGAGTGCTGCTGGTACTAGGGGAGCTGTGGTTCATTGAGAGAAACATGGATTCCAACATGTCCTGTGACATTATGAAGCAGAACATGATGCTCTTCTTTAAGGAAATGGGTAAACGGCAGTTTTCCAACATTATGACCCCAAAAACACAACTGCCTTGCTGAGGAAACTGATGGTGAAGGTGATGGAGTGGCCAAGTATGTCCCCTGAGCCCTATTGAGCACCAGTGGGGCATCTCAAGCGGAAGTCACCCTAGGTGAACTCACTTTTGTTGCCAGCTATTTAGACAATAATGGCTGTATGTTGAGTTATTATAAGAGGACAGTAAAATTAACTACTCTAAAATATCTCCAAGATTCATTTCCACAATTGTGTGGAAGAGTATGAACACTCAAATCTGATTGGTCAGAAGGTGTACATTATTTTGTATTACAGCAACAGCACGACAGATGAATGTTTATATCCTCATTCAGGTACAGTATTAGCGTATCAGAATGAGGATATAAACATTCATCTGTCGTGCTGTTGCTGTAATACAAAATAATGTACACCTTCTGACCAATCAGATTTGAGTGTTCATACTCTTCCACACAATTGTAATTCAGTTTTATTTGTATAGCCATTTTAACAATGGACACTGTCCCAAAGCAGTTTAACAGAGATGAAGAGGCTATAAAATTCAAATTTTATATTACTGCCTAGAAGTTTGGAGCCAATAAATGTAACACATGTTTATCCCTAACACAACGTTCAATTAAATTTATCGTGAATTAATATTATAAGCATGAACATCACTGACAAATCACTCTATAAGCGGTATGTCTGACAAAGATGTCACTGCAGACCTTGTCATCACGCGACCCTGGCGTGCGTTATTTCCGTATAGCCGCACATAATGTCTGGATAACACACAGTAATAAAATGACTGACATGCAGACGCTCAAAGGAAAAGGTCATAAGGAACCAGGCAACTGAAGCTTGTTCCTTTCCTTGAATGTGCCTGAATGTGAATTATTATAGAAGCATAAGCAACGTGTCTCCGGATTATGTGTTAAATGTGAAGTATAAGGTTTTGTTTTTTAAATAATCTGAATCTTTTGTAGGTAATTAAATATTCTATATAGAAAAAAAGTATTGAGACAACTGACTTTTCCAGGCATTATGTGCCCAAAAGTGTTACCACAAAGTTGGAAGCACACAACTGTATAGGATGTCTCTGAATGTGGAGGCATTTCATTTCCCCTTCAGTAAAACTAGGAGACCCAAAACTGTTCCAGCATGAACACACCGACTCCATAAACGTATGGTTTACATGATCTGGAGTAAAATATCCTGTAGTAAGTGTCCTGCTGTAGAGTTTTGACCTCAACCCTACTGAAAACCTTTGGGTGTGTTAATGTGAACGCTGACGGCACCCCGGGCCTCCTAACATCACCTCCATCAGTGCCTGACTTTACTAACGCCCCTTGTGGCAGAATGAGCAAAATATCTCCACAAAATCTAGTGCAACATTTGGTGGAGGATATTCTAGAAGCAAATGGGGACTAAATGTGGAATTAGATGTTCAAAAAGCACATACAAATCTTATGGTCAGGTGTATATAAGTCGCCACACATATCTTCTCATCAGACCACAGGACGTGGTTCCAGTAATTCATGCTCTTTAACAGGTTATATGATGAATGCATGGTTAAGCGACATACAGCTGTTATCACTTAGGGTGTACTCACTTTTGTTGCCAGCTATTTTGACAATAATTGCAGTATGTTGAGTTATTTTCAGAGGACAGTTAATCTGGACTACTCCAAGATATATCAAAGTTTCAATTGCCTTGTATTGTCCCTTGAGAAGATCTACTAAAATAGTTGCTGAAAAGTGAGGGGTGTACGCACTTTTGTGAGATACTGTGTGTGACACACACACACAATCCTGGTTAACAGGGCTGACTGAAGATTTTCCAGTTTTTCCTGTAACATGCACTTCTTATTTTTTTATCATCTACAAGGAAGAGTGAAAAGGCTTCAAAGTGCACTACAGCTTATCTTCAGTGCTCAGGCTACACAACTGATCCATCGCAAATCACCTCATACTTTTAGACTTCATCAACAGTTTTTGTGTCGAGACGTCCTCGTGCTAAACCACTTCCTCTACGCACATATACACCACCTCCTGTTTCGTGTGCAGAGATGTTTTTTTTTCCATTATACTACCTCAAATATTACCTTTACTTGTACTTTACTTGTATTCAAGCGAATTTGTAAAACCTCAGCCTGCAAATGGAGGTGAGGTCTCCATTCATTGTTGCTGATATTCTGAAGAGTTGCAGGGACAGGAGGGAAGAATCTGTTGTAGTTGTAGCTGCAGTATATTTGCCCAAATGTAAAATCTGCATAAAATCTAGAGACTAGGAGTTAACACCTATTAACACTTTCTATAAACAAACACTCACGCCTCGCTATTGGCGTTGGTCCAGCAGCTGGTAGGAGATTCCACATGAATCAATTATATCTTGCTGCGATAAAAACATGCTCCAGGCCTAAACGGGAACTTGGCTTTAGTCCTACTGTGCAGAAATACTGAACTACTCTCAGCATTCTCATGGGACATGTTTTTTTTTATGTTTTTTTAAATGTAAAGATTTTTTTTAAAAGGGACTTCAGCAAAATCAAACCTCAAAAAAAATCTATCATCAGACAGCCGAAGTGCCCTGATGGCCCTCATAGGAGTGTCTCGCTGTGGGTCTGTGGGAAGCTGGAAGACTTGCACGGCAGGGATTCGGCCTGTTTGCTGTAAGGGACGGGATCAAAAACGAGCTCCGTCGTGCACAATTCCGACTCCCTTCTGGTACCACAATGTGGAAAACATCGGCCCCCCATAAAACAGTTATTGGTCCCATTTAGCGTTTCCTTTTCCCTGTGTACCAAGTAAACTCTATATGTCAGCCAGCATGCACTGAGGATGTAAGGTAATGCAAGGACTACGTCAGCGCTTCGAAGACCTGTATAGAAGTAAAGCAGCATTTATGAGGAGCTGAGATACGTACTTGTGTAGATCACAAAAGAAAAAGCAAACAAACAAACCAAAAAAAAAAAGATTGCTAAACCAAATATCACCTGAAAATTTAATAAGAACGCCAACACCTGGAGAAACAGGATTTTCAGGAACGTTCTCACACGTTCCCCACACTTACTCACCACGAGCCTAGTCCAAACTTGATTGAGTGGAATCTGCATTTGACTAGAAATGTTTAGTGTAAATCTCACACACACCAGTGTTTATTATGAAGATGTTATATAAAAGCACCTTGTAATTATTTAGTTTAGTTGTTTCTAACATGTGTAAAGCTGGACACTACATTGTATTGTTGTAATAAACATATTGGCATTAAGCAAGCGTATTTGTTCACTCCCATGTTAATAAGTATAACTTGAAAAAAATCCCTATAATGTACGTTTTGAACAGAAGAAAAGAAAGTGTGATTTTTTTGCGATTAATCACGAGTTAACTATAGACACTCGCCCATTTTTCCTGCTTCTAACACAACAACTATGAGGACAAAATGTTCACTTGCTGCCTAATATATCCTACCCACTAACGTGCCACGATGAAGAGCTAACCAGTGTTATACACTTCACCAGTCATAATGTTATCGGTGGGTGTATACATAAAAAAGGAATTGAATACCCATAATCAAATTTATGTGAGCAAGAATCTAAATTACAAGCAGAAAAAAAAACCTTAAATCAGAATCAGAATCAGAATCAGAATCAGGTTTATTGGCCAAGTGTGTTGACACACACAAGGAATTTGGTTCCAGCTGTTAGTGACTCTCAAAAGTACAGACATAAATAAACCTCCTTGAACTGCCACCTTAACGTGGTGGAGGGGTTTGAGTACCCGAATGACCCTAGGAGCTATGTTGTCCGGGGCTATATGCCCCTGGTAGGGTCTCCCAAGGCAAACAGGTCCTAGGCGACGGGTCAGACTAAGAGCGGTTCAAAAAACCCTTATGAGAAAAAACAGACCAAGGACCGTGACGTCGCCCGGTATGGCGCAGCCGGGGCCCCACCATGGAGCCAGGCCCGGGGTTGGGGCTCGTATGCGAGCGCCTGGTGGCCGGGCCTTCCCCCATGGGGTCCGGCCGGGCTCAGCCCGAAGGAGCGACGTGGGGCCGCCTTCCAGTGGGCTCACCACCTGCAGGAGGGACCGTAAGAGGTCGGTGCTGAGAGGATCGGGCAGCAGTCGAAGGCGGGGGCCTCGACAACCCGATCCCTGGACACGGAAGCTAGCCCTAGGGACGTGGAATGTCACCTCGCTGGCGGGGAAGGAGCCTGAGATTGTGCGTGAGGTTGAGAGGTTCCGACTAGAGATAGTCGGGATCACCTCTACGCACGGCTTGGGCTCTGGAACCACACTCCTCGAGAGAGGATGGACTCTTCACCACTCTGGAGTTGCCCATGGTGAAAGGCGGCGGGCTGGTGTGGGTTTGCTTATAGCCCCCCAGCTCAGCCGCCATGTGTTGGAGTTTACCCCGGTGAATGAGAGGGTCGTTTCCCTGCGCCTACGGGTCGGGGATAGGTCTCTCACTGTCGTGTGTGCCTACGGGCCAAACGGCAGTGTAGAGTACCCGGCCTTCTTGGGGTCTCTGGGAGGGGTGCTGGACAGTGCTCCGACTGGGGACTCCGTCGTTCTACTGGGAGACTTCAATGCCCACGTGGGCAGTGACAGTGATACCTGGAGGGGCGTGATTGGGAGGAACGGCCCCCCTGATCTGAACCCGAGCGGTGTTCAGTTATTGGACTTCTGTGCTAGTTACAGTTTGTCCATAACGAACACCATGTTCAAGCATAAGGGTGTCCATCAGTGCACGTGGCACCAGGACACCCTAGGCCGTAGGTCGATGATCGACTTTGTGGTCGTTTCATCTGACCTGCGGCCGTATGTCTTGGACACTCGGGTAAAGAGAGGGGCGGAGCTGTCAACTGATCACCACCTGGTGGTGAGTTGGATCCGATGGCGGGGGAGGAAGCTGGACAGACTCGGCAGACCCAAGCGTACTGTGAGGGTCTGCTGGGAACGTTTGGCCGAGTCTCCTGTCAGAGAGATCTTCAACTCCCACCTCCGGCGGAGCTTTGACCGGATCCCGAGGGAGGCCGGAGATATTGAGTCCGAGTGGACCATGTTCTCCACCTCCATTGTCGAAGCGGCCGCTCGGAGCTGTGGCCGTAAGGTCTCCGGTGCCTGTCGAGGCGGCAATCCCCGAACCCGGTGGTGGAAACCGGAAGTAAGGGATGCTGTCAAACTGAAGAAGGAGTCCTATCGGGCCTGGTTGGCTTGTGGGACTCCTGAGGCAGCTGACAGGTACCGGCAGGCCAAGCGAACTGCAGCCCGGGTGGTTGTGGAGGCAAAAACTCGGGCCTGGGAGGAGTTCGGTGAGGCCATGGAGAAGGACTATCGGCTGGCCTCGAAGAGATTCTGGCAAACCGTCCGGCGCCTCAGGAGAGGGAAGCAGTGCCCTACCAATGCTGTTTACAGTGGAGGTGGGGAGCTGTTGACCTCAACTGGGGATGTCGTTGGACGGTGGAAAGAATACTTCGAGGATCTCCTCAATCCCGCCGTCACGTCTTCCATTGAGGAAGCAGAGGCTGAGGGCTCAGAGGTGGACTCGTCCATCACCCAAGCTGAAGTCACCGAGGTAGTAAAGAAACTCCTCGGTGGCAAGGCACCGGGGGTGGATGAGATCCGCCCTGAGTACCTCAAGTCTCTGGATGTTGTGGGGCTGTCTTGGCTGACACGCCTCTGCAGCATCGCGTGGCGGTCGGGGACAGTGCCTCTGGAATGGCAGACCGGGGTGGTGGTCCCTCTTTTTAAGAAGGGGGACCGGAGGGTGTGTTCCAACTATAGGGGGATCACACTTCTCAGCCTACCTGGGAAAGTCTATGCCAGGGTACTGGAGAGGAGAATACGGCCGATAGTAGAACCTCGGATTCAGGAGGAACAGTGTGGTTTTCGTCCAGGCCGTGGAACACTGGACCAGCTCTATACCCTCTACAGGGTGCTGGAGGGTTCATGGGAGTTTGCCCAACCAGTCCACATGTGTTTTGTGGATTTGGAAAAGGCATTCGACTGTGTCCCTCGCAGCGGCCTGTGGAGGGTGCTCCCGGAGTATGGGGTCCGGGGCCCTTTACTAAGGGCTGTCCGGTCCCTGTACGACCGAAGCAGGAGCTTGGTTCGCATTGCCGGCAGTAAGTCAGACTTGTTCCCGGTGCATGTTGGACTCCGGCAGGGCTGCCCTTTGTCACCGGTTCTGTTCATAATTTTTATGGACAGAATTTCTAGGCGCAGCCAGGGGCCGGAGGGTGTCCGGTTTGGTGACAACACGATTTCGTCTCTGCTCTTTGCAGATGATGTTGTCGTGTTGGCTTCATCAGACCAGGACCTTCAGCACGCACTGGGACGGTTTGCAGCCGAGTGTGAAGCGGCTGGGATGAGAATCAGCACCTCCAAATCCGAGGCCATGGTCCTCAGTCGGAAAAGGGTGGCTTGCCCACTTCAGGTTGGTGGAGAGTTCCTGCCGCAAGTGGAGGAGTTCAAGTATCTTGGGGGTTCCTACTCTCACCTATGGTCATGAGCTCTGGGTCATGACCGAAAGGACAAGATCCCGGATACAGGCGGCCGAAATGAGCTTTCTCCGCAGGGTGGCTGGGCGATCCCTTAGAGATAGGGTGAGAAGCTCGGTCACTCGGGAGGAGCTCAGAGTAGAGCCGCTGCTCCTCCACATCGAGAGGGGTCAGCTGAGGTGGCTCGGGCATCTGTTCCGGATGCCTCCTGGACGCCTTCCTGGGAAGGTGTTCCGGGCGCGTCCCACTGGGAGGAGACCCCGGGGAAGACCTAGGACACGCTGGAGAGACTATGTCTCCCGGCTGGCCTGGGAACGCCTTGGTGTCCCCCCGGAAGAGCTGGAAGAAGTGTCTAGGGAGAGGGAAGTCTGGGCATCTCTGCTTAGACTGCTGCCCCCGCGACCCGGTCTCGGATAAGCGGGAGAAGATGGTATGGTATGGTATAAATAAACCTATACATGACAAAACAGACAAGACAAGACAAAAACAGACTATACAAGACAATACAAGACAATACAGACAATGTGAGACAGTATGGGTAATAAATAGGGATACAGATCAGTAATGTACATAAAGTGTGAGAGTGCATGGTAGTGCAAATGATAGTATTGTGTGTCAGGTATGATTAGAGAGTTTACTATAAAACGTTGTACAGTATATAGCAGCCATAGTGTGTGCAACATATACAGATGATGTGATGACTGACAGTTCTGTGCAGTACTAAATAGATATGAGCAGGGAATATAATTATGGTCAGTTGTTAGTGAGGCTGATTGCTTGGGGAAAGAAACTGTTCCTGTGTCTGGCAGTTTTGGTGAACAAAGTTCTGTAGCGCCTGCCAGAAGGGAGGAGCTGGAAGATGTTGTGACCAGGGTGTGAAGGGTCATTAATGATTTTTTCTGCCCGGTTTCTGGTTCTTGTTTGGTACAAGTCCTGGAGAGTGGGCAGAGGAACACCAAAGAGGAAGGATGTGGCCAACAAAAAAGAAAACTCGAGAGTAAGTCATAGATCACAGTATATCAAGACAACTGAAGCATCAGATTTGTGTGAGGTTCACACATATATCTGTGGTGCCTGTGACATCATCAGGACATTTCATTCACTCAGCTTTCAGTGAGCCGGGACATCAGTGACCCCGGGGTTTCCTCATCCTGTGTACTGTTCATCGTGTTTTCGGTCTGCAAACCAGCATGAAGAAGCATAAGAGACACTTATATCACTACAATGAACTTGTTGGGTCGTGTGATATTCCTATATACCACACACATTGTATACTCGTATTAAAAGATCCAAAGGTCCTTAAAAACACATCTTTTGTCGGTTCTCACAGCCCAGGCTTTGGCATTTAAACAGCATCTTTTTCTCATCATTCTTCATCCGTTTCCCCCCAAAGAGCATGTGAGGATGGTCGTCTTGAGCAAACAGAGCCGCACTGGAGAGCATGGTTATTAAAAATGAAAGTGAAGTGCCATGATTTTGTGCACAGGCGCACACACACGTACACACGTGTATATATAAGCAAGCATGGAGCAGTGAGGAGCACTTCATTTCGGTGAGCGCCTACACCTTTTTACAGCCACTTCGAAACCTATTTGCCATCATTATTCTTCCAAAACAAATGGAACAGAAATATAAAAAAATAAATGATAAAAATAAAATAAATAAAAGCGTGGTAAAATTTTATTATATTCTTTTACAGCATGATCGAATGCTCGAATCTCATTGGTCAGCTTGGAAAGTAGTTCCAGCTGTAAAATAGTAGTTGCTGTACATCACTGAAGTTTTTTTGTTCTGAAGACATTTATTTAAAACGTGTCCATTTAAGGAAAACCTCTCGCTTTCCGATGTTTATCAGTATCAGTTTTCAGTATCAGCTTTTTGGACGAGCAATAAGGGTGAGGCTGGTGGTCAAATGACTGTTAAATCCGAGATGTACAAAAATTAAGAACGGCTTGACTTTTCGCAATATTGAATCTAATATAACCTAATAAATTAAACACTGTAATCGCTGATGTAATACGTGGAACAACACATTCTAAACTGTGCAGCAGTAGGAAAATTAAGCAGCACAATTTGTGCTTTGTTCCGTCCCTCTGCATGCATTTGACACCACCAGAGTTTATCGTATTCCTTCCTTGATCCTAGAGACAATATAATGACTGGACTGACTTCTCTCCATTTCCTCATCCACCTCCTTCGCAGGCGACGGTGTAACACGCGGCCACCTCATTAGTCCATTGAAAAGATCAGCGAAGAACCTGAAAGCGGCCAGTGTGACAAACACCAGGTATTATCTGCCAGAAGCCAAAGGCCAGCTAATTCATTAGTGTCAGAGAGCTAACGGACTTAAATGATGCACTGCTCCTGGTTAGAGACGCTCACCCTTACAGGGGGAAACTGAGGACAGTCTTGAAAGAGCAATGCCAAGGAAAGCTTTCAGAGCACAGCACGTGGCCTTATTTTCGACATGCTTTTTCTCACGTCCGCAAAACCGTGTCAGGCGGCACAGATAACAGGAAACTGTTAGGGATTTGGCTGAATTCAAGTTTGTTAACTCCGATTCGGTTGAAATACGGCATTCCTGCTCAGGGCTATTTTTCATGGAGGATGGGATTGTGGTTAATTTTTTCCAGTGAAATTCCAACCCCGATGACAGAATATAAGATAAAAATCTCTCTCATCTAAGAAACTCTAGGGTTGGTGACCACCTAGTGGAGTCTAGATATTTTTCCCCCTAGTGAGAATAAGACATTTGATTTAAATACATTTTAAAAATTGTGATACTGTTATGCATTACGTTATCGTGGGCTGCTGTTTGCATCAGGATAACTAAATATACCAAAAATCTGTCTATGTGCCACCCTGAACTTTTTCTCAACACAAATAATGGTTAATAATTAACATTAAATAAACCTAATAATTATAATATAATTAATAATAATAATAATAAAAAAACGCTTATACACTGATTCCCTCAAACACACAAAGTGATTGTGGACACCTGATCATAAGATTTGGATGTGTTTTTTTTTTTAACATCTTGTTCTACATTTAGTCCCCATTTGCAGTTGTAATTCCCTTCACTCCACTGGGAAGATGTTCCACTAGATTTCGGAGTTTGCTTGTGAAGATTTGTGCTTATACAGATACAAGAATGTTAGTAAAGTCCGGTAGTGATGTAGGTGAGGTGAGGAGGCCTGAGGTGCAGTCAGAATTTGGTTCAATAACAGCTGGAACCAAATTCCTCGTGTGTGTCAACTATGCCAATAAACCTGATTGATACAAATTTCCCAATTTTTGACCAGAATCGCCATCGAGTCAATTTCGCTGTTGCTTTGATGCGTAAGATGTCATATGATCGAAAACGTCTCTATAGAACTAAACAGATTTTAATTAAATTTTTTTTTACAAAGCTAAATACATTAAAGTGAAACAGCATCCCGTCAACATCGGGCATAATCAGCCGTAATCGACGTTCAGCCAGATCGTGCCTATAGCGTGCAATTTTTCAGGTTGGAGTGATATAAAGAGTACCAGGCAGAGGGCAGTGAGAACGCAATGACGTGGGCACTGCTGCACACTGGCCCAGGGGCAGCTTGTTATTAGGCTCACTGATCCTCATACAGGATGACAAGTGAAATGAGATATTAATGAAATCCCTTCGCCTCAGAGTCTGAGACATTAGGGTGGAGAAGTGGCCGGTGAATGAGAGGAAACATGCTATCTGGCTCCCTAAAAAGATTCCATTATTCTGAGGAAAAAGGACTAAATATAAATACTGCCGGGCACAGTGTGCATCGGCGCACATGCAGCGTGAACGCAAAAACCCACTTTTGACACTTCTCATATCAAAATCCAAAGAAACACTGATCAATTTTACACACTGAAGTGTTCTTCCATGTCTTCAATCTGCCTAATACCCAGAGGGTCCATTTAAATGTCTAGCGCATGAAACGTCTACGAAACTGCACCCAATGCAATACAAGTATTAGAAATGCTGTGATATAGCATGAGCACTGAAGGCACTTCCATTCACACCAAACATTCAAGGCGAGCTTCCGTTTCCTCTTTTTGAGTCTTCCCATTTTTGTTTTTCAGGAAAATTTCCCAAATTTCAAAATGCTCCTACTTTTTAAATACAATTAACAAATAAACATTGAGAAAACAGTGAGATTGTAAATTTACACCAATAAAGCTGCTGCTTAGGAATAGTTACTACACACGCGCCTGGAGAAAAGTTGGGGAATTATTACTAGGGTTACAATTAAACCGCCAACTATATATTAGACAGTATTTTATGAACAGCTCATAATGTGGTTATTACCACAATATTGGCCTCTGCCCTATAATATTGTCAGGTCAATGAGCTAAAGGGTGTTACTATGCATTTTTAATAAGCAGGAAATAAAAAAATAAAATGTAAAAAAATAATAAAACGCAGGCGCTTCTCAGCTTTAAACATGCTCTCAGTTATATGGTGAAGGAAGGCACTTCAGCTCCGCCTCGCCCTGCTTGCTCAATGTTATAGTTACGAAATATGTGAAAATTCAGCAGGCGACGATGTTGGAATGTGGACCTTTACCGCAATGTTAACAAATAGTGTGAGAATTAAAAAGTGGTGTACGGTAATTTAAACCGTTACTGTTTTAAATTACTGCTGTATTCCAGAGCAACACTGTTTTCACGATTTAGACAATATGAAGTTTTGTCTGCACTTAAAATGCATAAAAAAGGGCACGTTTTTGTGTCAGTGAACCCAGATTCTAGAAAAGAAAACACTGTGTGAGGGGAGACACCCTGCCCGCGGTGAAGGAGTTTGAAAATCTTGGAATTTTTTTCAATTGGACAGAGAAAACTTTTTTGAAACGTTCAGTTTAGTTCATGTCTGCTCACCAGGCAATCTACAATCCTATTCTAACCAAGAAGCTACAAAATTTTGGAGTAAAGGGGACAGAAATTAAGTTCCTCATCAGAGTGGCTAAGCCTTAAAGCAGAGCCTCTGATCCTCCAAATCAAGGTGGTTTGGGTACCACACAAGCATGCCCCCCCCTGGTCAGCATACACTACAGCTGTGTTAAGCATGTCCCCCTGGATGGAGACTCTGGGGTAGACCCAGGACCTGCTGAAAAGATTATATTACAACAGTTGGCTTAGGAACAGCTCAAACTTAATACCCCGAATTAAGAATTTCCACGTGAAAAAGAAATCTCTGGAGACTTTAACTCTAATAATGCATGCTCATATCAGCTGCTTTTAAAGGCAAATCCATGCCTGTATATTACTGTTTGCTTAAGCAAATCTAATTAAAAGCTAAAGTCTAATATTTAACTAAGCCATGCTAACTGACAACGCAGCCAACCTTTAATAATAAAAGAATAAAAAAGCAGGTCTGGCTGGACCAAGATGATTTTATTTCAAGATATCGATTTGAATAAATTCGTAATTTACATGCACATAAAAAAAAAAAAAAAAAAAAAAAAAAAAAAAAAAAAAAAAAAAAAAAGGTCATTATTTTTATGAAACAGCTACCAAATTATTAATTCGATGAACAGAATAATAAAATCTCTTATGTCAGGTCGAATCCATTATCAAGTAACTATCCAGTTCAAGCTTTGGCTTGTTTTGAGGACATCGCAATTTGGCTCTTACTAGTCAGAAGAGTGCAGTCCGAAATGCGGGTCGGATCATTTGTATTCGTGTCGAAAGTGTGTAGGGTCAGGAAACAGGTCGTACAGGGTCGTTTCCAGAATGTAACCTTAGGTTGCGCACGCAATTTGCATTGCAGGGCCATCTGGTTCCATCAAAACGATACCTCTTAGTTTACTGATGGTTATCGTACCTTAAACTACGCTGAATTTATCCTGAAGGAAAGCCAGTGGACAATGTGCCTTTGTTTTACAGCCCCATTTGAATATTAAGGATTATAAATTAAACCTTATTAGGTTTGACCAATCTTATCCTGTTCCAACACAACACACGTCTGGTGCCATCATTTGGTTATTCTGGCCATATATCCTGGCAAACAAAGGAACATAAAATACACGTACAGGAATAAAAAAATTGCGATTCCCAAATCCTAGGAGACTTTTTTTCCTGCAAGCTGCAAGAGGCTTCCATTGATTTTAGCCACAGTCTCTCTAATATATTAGATTTTTCTTGCATCTAAGAAACTGTGTACCAGTGGTGGACGAAGTACACAAACTATGTACTTCAGTTGAAGTAGAGATACACTAAGTAAAATATAACGCCATTAAAAGTGCTCCCTTTATACTTCACTTGAGAAAGAATACAAAAGTATTTGACTTTGGATGTACCCAAGTATCCAAATACTATGATTTATTATACGGCTTGACCAGTTAAATTTGTATCCACTAAATAAAATAAAAGGAATGATTGATTTTGCAAAATGTAGCCGAGTAAAACGTACGACATTTGAAATGTAGTGAAGTTAAAGTAAAATCTCCCCGAATAGAAACATCAGTGAAGTACAGATACAAGAAAAAGATACTTAAGTGCAGTAAGATATTACATTCACTTCCAGCTGTGTACACACTATGTTGTGTATTGCACAAGAATCATGCATATCATATTTCTTCCAGAAACAGCTAATTGTTCTTCTAAACTTCTTTACCTTTAACAAGCAACTATAAAAGCACAGTACCGTAATTTCCAGACTATTAAGCGCACCAATATATAAGCCGCACCCACTGAATTTGACAAATATTTTTATTTTTAACATAAATAATCCGCACCTGTCTATAAGCCGCAGGTGTCTACACTGAAACTAATGAACTTTACACAGGCTTTAACAAAAGACAGTGTCTGTTACACGGTGTAACGGGTGAAATATGTTGTGGCTCCTTTAAGAGCAGAGCAGCATTTTGGGAATAGCCTGCCGCCGCATTTTGCCGGTATTACTGCATGTGTGCAAGACCGAGGATTATGTCCTTATTATTTTCTGATGCTCATTTCTAAGTTTCTTTGACTAACCCAGAACGCTGTTGCCAAGAAAAATAAAAAAGCATGAGTTTTGGAAACCTGTCTGTGCTTATATGATTTCTGTTGCAACTGGAGTTAGTGAACTCTCCCTTAACCCAGACTCAACGCGCTACAACGGCTTGTATCTAAACAGTAGCCTACCAAGAAAGTCATTGTTCACTGTCTTCCTCCTTCCTTTCACAACTATTTCTCTCGGGAGTTTATCTTTTGGCATCGTCGTGCGTTCTCCCGATGCCGTGCAGCTCAGAACACAGGTGAGGTGCGTTTTTTCGTTTCCGTTCGGAAATTTTATTGGTCTAATGTTATGGGGCTCAGTTTTTTGGCTTGAAGTTTGTGAAACCGGGAAAAACCCATGAAAAATTCATAAATAAGCCGCTTTGTTGTTTAAGCCGCGGGGTTCAAAACGTGGGAAAAAAGTAGCGGCTTATAGTCCGAAAAATACGGTAATTGGTTTCTATGGCACATACTAAATATTAAAAACTCATTCATTCATTCATCTTCTCCCGCTTATCCGTAATTCGGGTCGCGGGGGCAGCAGTCCAAGCAGATTCCCTAGACACTTCTCCGTGTCCAGGGATCGGGTTGTCAAGACCCCCGCCCTCGACTGCTGCCCGATCCTCTCAGCACCGGTCCCCTACGGTCCCTCCTGCAGGTGGTGAGCCCACGGGAAGGCGGCCCCACGTCACTCCGACGTCACGGTCCTTGATTTATTTTTCTCGTAAGGGTCCCCTGGAGCATAGAGGGTTAAGGGCCTTGCTCAAGGGCCCAAGAGTGGCAGCTTGGCGATACCGGGGCTTGAACCCCAGACCTCCCGATCGATAACCCAGCGCCTTAACCGCTGGAGCCACCACTCCCCATATTATTAAAAAAAAAAAAAAAAAAAAAAAAAAAAAAAAAAACTGAGTTATATAATAAATGCTTAAAGATTTAAAAAGTTCATCCCAAGGCAACATTTCGAATTTAGTTCCATGACTCATAAGGTTCCTTTTTCTTCCAGAATTTGATAATATTTACTGGAAACCATTCTACCATGTATCTGTACAATGGTGCCTGGACCACTGGCTGCCACCCAACCCCAAACCCTGAACAGTTGGCAAAGTCTTCTTTTCTTCAGAGGTGTTCTACAGACTTTCCAAACATACAATTGTTTTGAGATTGCAAGTTGTTTCCAAAATATATAATAATTTTTTTTCCTTCTGAAGACACACCACAGCAACTCCTGTTTTAGCTAAACCTTTCTGCAGGTCCTTGGTGTCTCATTAAAGGGTTCTGTGTTATCCTTCTGCCCAGCATACACTAAGGTATACCTGAAAGGTTTATTAGTCTTGGTCTTCTAGGACTTGTCTTGGCTTCCGCAGCACAGGGTTCAAGTAATCAGAGAATTTATTGACTCTAGAATTGGAATTCCTAATGACGATTCTTGATCTGCCTAACAAGTCCTAATGAGTCAATTAAGGCCTAATTAATTAAGTTCAGGGACGCTGCTACTGGAATGGTGTCCGCACTTGAGAGGAATTACATGTAAACTGTGTCATTCGGTGCCCCAAAAATCACATATCTATATTATAATCTTTAAATATTGCTGTCAGGTCATTTTGTTACTTGAAACTAATAAAATAGGGCCACCTATTTTGTTTAAATGCAACAAAATAGGTAAAAGACATACTAAACCAACATGGCTGCCATTCCATACATGCAATTCCGTCTGGACTGCGGATAATTAGAACCACGTTTACCGTACAACAAGACAATGACCTGAAGCATACGTTCAAGCTCTGTATGCAGTTATCTATCATAGAGTAACCTGCCCAGTCACTGCACCTAAATCCTATCGAACTGCTCTTGGATGAAGTGGGTCACGAAAAGTTGGAAAGAAATGTAGTGAAGAACACCTTTGGCCAGTTTTACAAGAGGCATTGCAATGTATTTCAGCTGAATGTTTGGAGACACAAACTGCTCAAATGCCAAGAGTGTGTATAGCTGTTATTAATGCTAAGGTAGGATTTTTCAGTGAAAATAAAGTCTAACATCTCTACAATGATGCAAGGTGGTATCAAAAAGCTTCGAGACTAGATCCGTTTGCAAGAAAGTACTTTATCTAGGTTTACACACCATCACCGTCAAAATAGTCCCCTCGCACAGCAATACAGTGCTCCCAGTGTTCCTGCCACTCCTGGAATACGCCCTGGAAGTCTTCTTTTCAAAGCACGTCAAACACCTTTCGCAATTCGCGCTGGATCTCCGCATCTTCGGGGAGCGGGCGAAGTACGCAGGAGCCAAATCTGGCGAGTACGGTGGGTGCGGGAGTAAGATCATGCGGATCGTTCTCCGACGATCATCATGCACAAGGTGCCGAAGGATTTCTACATTTTGGGGGATTGAGCTCGATGAAGGTCTTCCTGACCTCGTGTTATTCTCCAGTGATGTTCTTTCGCTCTTGAATCGCTATTGTCGCTCAAAACACCCCGAATGACCTGTTGCAGCATCACATTATGTCCGATGTATGTCATGTCAAATGTCTCTTAGCCCATTTTCAGAATTTTATGGTTTGCTGTCCCTGATGAAATCGCAGACGTGGCAACGCATGTGGTCAGAATAGCACCGTTGGTCTCGGACCTTTTTGATACCACCTCGTATACTTGTAAATTTTTATACAGTAACATTAACTAGTTTACCACATAGAAACAAAAACTAAATGCATGCGTCTCTCAAAACCAATAAAAGACACAAAGGTGTTTCAAAACTTTTGAGAGGCACTGTATTTTTAACATCGGTGTTGGATTAGCAGAGAGTTTTGGTATTAGCATTTATTTCATAGAGAATCATAAAATGTTTTTCGAAACTTACAGAACCAAAACTCACAATGAAGCATCTATTGATGGCTCTTTAAACAAGCACAAAAAAGCAAATTCCAAAAATGAGTTTTCTGCAGTGAATCATGTTATTCTTGATGAACCGCCAACTTTTACACATCGTTAACACATCACTGAAAATCGAACATGGAATGCACCGTTCTTGGAAAATATTACTCAGGGAGGGGGTGAACTGAAAAATTGCATGCGGAAACACATCATGAGGGGATTAATCTGTGAACGTGGAAGACCCCCTTTAACGTTTGTTTGGTGTCGGACATATTACTAGCCAACCAAAAGAATGCCAGAATGAGCTATGAGCAAAGGTTTTCTTTTAAGATGAACAAGAGATTAGATCATTGCTTTTTTTTCCTTTATATATATATATATATATATATATATATATATATAAAAATAAAACAGCCCACTTTTTTCCACATTTATTGTCTTTTTTTTTTTTTTGTTTTGCTAGAAATCCAGCAGTGGGCGTTTCAGGGAAATCTGTCTCACTGACCACTAAATGCCAAGCACAAAAAAAAAAAAAAAAAAGTAAAATAAATAAAATAAAATAATAAAACTGGGGTGAAACACAAGTGGACACAGAGGTTGTATATGAGCTTTGTGGTCTATGTGATATGGAGAAGTGATGACACACACGCGTACTTATGTATGTACATACGTATGCACACACACAGACACACGTGCACACAGTCGCAGTCTCATCCTGCATCCTCAGTCTAGGGTTAAACACACACACACACACACACACACACACACACACACAGACAGGCTGGTGTAGGGGGAGGTTAGACGAGCCAGCGGAGGAACAAAAACATTAAATGAAAAAGGAAACGGTTCTTTTCTTTTCCTTTTAAATGTTTGTAGAAAGAACCATTTGTTCCACCAATTGCGTTAATTAAAATAATTTACTTTTATATCCTAAACAATGCATTCATATAAAAAACACATTGTGGTCCATACAAAAAAACAAAACAAACAAAACAAAAAAAAAAAAAAACAATTACCATTATTTTATTTTATAATAATTGCACTCGAATGATTATAAATAATATTATAATCATTAGTATACATTATTTAAAAAATATATTATCAGTATTATTTTATCATGAATGTTTACCTTTGTAAAATATTTAGCAAATAAATTTTTTTTTATTAACTGTAAAAGAGTTTTTAAACAACGTAATTAAATGGCTTTTTCCCCCTGTTCTATCAGTTAAGCTTATTTAAGCATTACAGTAATAATTATTGTAAATAAAAGTATTTACACAAAAACAAAAAGGTGGTCTATAAAATAAAAGGAAATACCATGTATATAAAGAAACATTTAACTTAAAAAAATATATATAGATTTTTTGCAGGGGTGGATGTTTTGTTAAAACTCTACACTTTGTTGTTTTGGTTGGTTTTTTTGGTCCATGGAGAAGAAAAAAATAAAATAAAAACATAGCCTCCCTGAAGGCTATGTAGGCTTTGGATTAGGTCCTGTCATACCTGGAACACGACTCGACCACTGGGCGAGGATACGCGCGTTACAGCACGCTGATCCACCAGGTCCAAAGCCTGCAGGGTGCAGGAGCCAAATATAAACCTCAACCTGACACAGAGAGACAAAGAGATACAGGAAGTGCATTGAAACACGTGACATCACTGAATTAAGCGTTTCAGACACATTAATAGCTTGATTTTACTATAAGAGATCTGAACTTGATGATGAGACCTTGACATTTTGGAGAAACAAAAGAATAATAGAGGTGAAGCAAATTTTATAATGATTGTAGAGTACAATATCCACATCTTACACTGATTATCCACAAAACTTCTGCTATTTGGAACTAAGTTTCTAAGCAAACAGGAAGTCCCTGAAATTAGAATGGACATTAGGCCTCAAACATCTGATTTGCATTCTGGTGGTTTATTCAGAGACCATTAATTGGGAAAGTCCTTCAGCTCTGATCATCTGACCACAAAGTTTCAGAAATAAAAATAAAACTCACTTTCGTTATAATAAAAGCGAAAGGGGGAAAAAAAAAAAAAGCTTTGCTATTAACATAGTCGTCATTTCTTTCCATTAGAAGTACGACTCCAACCACACACCAGTCAGTCTAAATAAACATATATTTTTTTTTTTTACTAAATGACTTTCACGGTGAAAGACTCTAGCACTCTCCAACCACAAAGATTTTCCCACGTGTGCACCCTTCTGCCTCTCAAAGCCTGCAAAATGCCATGCAATATCCGCTAGTGGTAATCATGATGCTCGTTCGTCTTAATGTTCCCTTTGGAACTGCAGGGTGACTGCTAGCACGGCTTCATCAGGCGCTTTTATTCAGAAAATATCATACTGAACGAGGCCCTGGATAATATGAATATAAGCAGCCTTTGAAAAGCCCTGGTTTTCAGCTTAATACTGGAAAAAACCTGCTTGGAAACAGATGAGATGTGCGGCGGCTCGTGTTCAGCGGAATCAAATTAGTGTGGCCTTGATCACGAAATTGGCCATAATTACGCAATTTATTTGGAACGACACCGGGGGTTTGAGACAAGAAGATAAACAGAGCCCAAAAATAATACAAATACAATGCAAATATATACTCACGCTATTAGGAGCTCATCTGGAACTAGAAGGCGGGGGGGGAATAAAAGAAAAAGAAAATGATGAGCAATAGTTTATTGATGCAAAAGCACATTTAGGCTTAAAAACCCAGAAGAAAAAAAACACACACACACAAAGTGACTGACAGATCTGTTTGTGGAAACGCCTTGTTGATAAGAAGGTCAAAGGAAAATTATATCATTAGTTCGAGCAGCCAGGAAGGATACGCAATTAGGCCCATAAGTATTTGGACAGCCGCTTGATCACATGGGTTTGAAATAAAGAAAGAGTGTAGGTTGAAAAATGTTGGAAATTAGTATTCTCTTTTGCTTTATTTACAGCCTCTACTATACACAGAGAGGCTGTATTTAAAAAGGGGGTGGGTGGGGGGATGGTTAAGAATACTATATCTAAATTTGTATATCTGACCTCCCCCAAGTAATTATTTTTAGTGGATTTGATATTATTTTTGGTTGTTTGGATTACCGGTACATACATATTCTAGAATAAAAAATGTATTGCTGTTTATGTTACTGCAAAAAAAATTAAGAATAAAAAATAGT
>JAAIIK010000078.1:2321467-2338530 GCA_014706435.1 Silurus glanis
GCAGCCCATGAGCATCACAAATGTCTATCTCTCTTATTTACTTAAAGTCAGTGAAATCATGGACATCCCTGTACTTCGTAGTACCATCAGGCCTTTACTTCAGCTTCTAGAAGCGTGTCTGATCTTTTTGCCTCCGCTTTTGTCTTCACTAAGTGGAAAGCGTGCTCAATTAGATAAAGGCCAGGTGACCGAATTAGACATTTAAGAAGCTCTTGGGCTGCTTGCACAGAATGTTTTGGGTTGATATCCATTTGTATTCTGAAGTGCCATCAGTTTTTCAGAATGAGAGCAGAAAGCTGCACGTACTTCCCAAAATTTGTAATAGAATAAAAGACGTATTGTTTCCTAAAGACCACAATAAAAGTGCTGAACAATTCATTTGTTAAATCCATGCGAAAATCCACCACATTTAATCACCAAAACTAAAAGTAAAACAAGTTCATATTTAAAAACACATACAAATACCGAAACAGCTCTCATTTAAAGGTCATCTCGAAGGCATCGGTGTAGAACCGCAGTACAGAGCAGCCCACAGTGAGCAACATGTACGTCACATACAAAACAAATGAAGTGAAAGACAGAAAACCCTCAGGCTTTCAGTGATGTTTGTGCGTGTGTGGGGTACGTCTCCCATGGAGTGTCCTGTCACATGCTTGTCTCTGTACGAGGGCTCTGTTTTAACCAGTGTTCCCTGCAGCTACACAATTATTTGGTTTTCAGATCTTTAATTGCATCTCGGTCTGTCTGACTGCTGGGGATTAGCCTTTAGACTGTATAACCAATAGAACCCTTTTGTTTTTAGGTGTGTTCATCATCACAGGTCTCTCTAAATGTATGTTTTGTTATCTCTCACTCCGTCTGTCTGTTCCTCTTTTGCTCCAGTCAGTTGGTGATCATTCTGGTGCCCAAGCTGTATTTATGTAACAGTTCAATCCGTTGTTGTACAGGAAAAGTATGTCAATTTAAAGGTACAGACATAAATAAAAGCAAAATGTGTGTACGCTTGTAGACTCGATCGCGTTCCTCGTTACAGCCATCTCCACACCACCATGTTTCAGCCAGTTTACAATATTTCACACCCAGCTGTGGGAACAGATTGCTTTCTCACACGTTCAGGAAAAAAAGGTAATGAACTGTTACTTTCCTTGTATCCTGGTTGGTGCTCTTAAAAAATTAATTGGGGGAGGGGGGTTAAGGGGCGGGGTTAAAATTACATAAATGGACCTCTATTGTAAATGTCCCACGCTTAAATTAAAATCAATAACTTCAACAGCATCCTCAATGTTTTTTTTTAATCCAAAATTCACAGTGGCAGCTCAGAAGTTCTGATCGGAAGGTTGTGAGTTCAAATCCCAGCACTACCAAGCTGTCACTGCTGGGCCCTTGAGCAAGGCCCTGAACTACTCAACTGCTCAGTATATATAGTAAATAGGATCATTGTCAAATGCCAAGTTTCTTCTGGTTAAGTTACCTACATTACCCAAAATGTTGCATTGCAAATTGCTTCATCGATCAATAGATAGCAGCCAATATCAATTAAAAAATATCTAATGTGTTTAAGGGTGGATTTTTAATTTCTGTCCTGTTTAAGCTTATTTTCAGCTCCCAAAGTTTCACCAACACAGAAAGATATAAACGTAAAACCTGGAAAGCCGATCTCAGAGTCCAGGCTTTGTCAATAGCCCAAACATAACACTATCTTGGTGCATATTTGGTATGAGCCAGTAAAAAGTTTCCCATTCCAGTAACAGCTTTCTGATTGGTTGAATTCAGCTCTCTCTAGTACATGACTAATAAAATGTCTGACAAATCAACAGCATGAGAGCAAATCTCAACGCTATAATCTCATCATGGCACATGAGCTGGGGAAAGAGTGAGAAATTTCCCCCATATCATGATTAGGGACCGGGCTTTTTCAGTTTCAGAGCAGTCAGACGCTTTATTTTTAGAGTCGCTATAAAAAAGTAAACCGAGGGCATGAAAAGTGCTCGCTTCTGATTGGCTGGAAGTTCTACGTTTGCTTTTTCTTTTTTTCCCCCTTGACCACAGTAACATTCTCGAATCTGATTAGTCAAGTGTTGAATAAAACGCTATTTATACCTTTAAGGTATTGGGATGTAACCATGGCAACAAGAACGGAAAATCTGTTCAAACGGTTCTAATGTGAAAGTAAAGAAAAAACGGTTTTGTCAGATTAAAGCTTTTAACTGAACAATAAATGGTTTTATCTTATCTAGATGAAAACCTCAAGTTGCTCTAAGTGCCCAGAGCATCAAGAAACCTATCTGCCTTATCTAATACGTAAAGTATCTCACAAAAGCAGAGGTGACAAAAGTACACACATCCTTCACTTAAGAGGAAGTACAGATACTCATGTTTTAAAAGACTCTGGTAAAAGTTGACTAAACTTTTTTACTCAAGTTAAAGTAAAGAAGTTTGGGCTCTGACATGTACTTAAGAAAAAGGTAGCCATTAATACTACTTGTGTCAAGATGCTGTCAATCGATTAAAATATTTAATTTTAACATTTTTTATCTGCTCTAAATGTACCATAAATGAATATTTTGTTTTTAATACTCTAATCAACATGGGCATGGAGGAATATGGATGCTTTATGCACATGTATGTTTATTATTAGTTAAACCAAACTTAACATAGAGAATAAACACAAAATATTCTTGTAAAAGTTTTAAAGTAATTAGTTTTTTTTAATTACGTTAATCATCAGGACACCAAACGGAACTTTTGCTATGTTTCCACACGGACGATTAATGAGGTGATACCGGAGAAACTATACCTCTTATAACTTCCATAAAGATTATATCATCAGAGAATAATCATAGACAGACATTTCGAGCTTTTCTATTCATATATTTATTATGTTTGTGAGGCGAGTATTCACTGAGATTCAGGTTGTTTTCTTTGTGTGTTTGTGAAAAGAGATGACAGAGACGGCAGAGAGCGCCCCCTGTCTGTTTTCTTTATTTTAGAAAAAAGCGCAGCGTTTTGTTGTTATTATGAGTGCATACGAATAAAATGAGACCCTTTACAGATTCGAATTATGTATTGCTATTATCTGTACGATTAAACAACTACAAAACAAAATTTCATTTTTTGTTATCTAATGAATGTATCCAGGCTGAACATCCACCTTATAGAACACAAGCAGAGAAAAGATGATGACTGAAAACAGACATTCTTCATCACCTGATTACCATGTTTACGTCGCTGACACCCTCTGTCTCATCCACGTTATCCCCAGACTTCTTGTTGCTTTCCGCCTTGCTGATTTTTAGCTTCATAAACTAGTCTACATCTGTGGTGTGTGAGAGCCAGGAAATGATACACCAGTGATAGACAGAAAAAGCCACGCAATGACAGGAAATAGTTGATGGGCTGAAATTGGTGTGCAATGAGAAGATCATGTCACCAAATAGATTAAAACTAAAGTAACGAGTCTGGTTTAAAATTGTAAGAAGTAGAAAGTACAGATATTTGTGTAAAAATGTAATGTACTGATACTAGTAATATTTTACCATTGTTATCTGGCCCTGCCTTAATCCTCCTGCCGATGAAATTCACCAGAGCTGCACAGGTTGTTGCTGGGATCCTCTTTCACTCCTTCATAATGACATCACAGAGCTGCTGGATGTTAGACACACCTCCCACCTGCAGATGCCCCACAGGTGCTCAATAGGGTTCAGGTCTGGAGACATACTTGGCCACTCCATCACCCTCACCTTCAGCAAGGCAGTTTCATCTTGGGGGAGTTTGTGGTTGTTATGTTGTTAAACTGCTGTCCGGCACAGTTTCTGAAGGGGGGGGGGGGGGGGGGCATCTTGTTCTGCTTCAGAATGTCACAGTACATGTTGGAATCCTCAATGAACCGCAGCTCCCCAGTACCAGCAGCACTCATGCAGCCCCAGACCATGATGCTACCACCACCATGCTTGACTGCAGGTACATCACAGTACATGTTGGAATCCTCAATGAACCGCAGCTCCCCAGTACCAGCAGCACTCATGCAGCCCCAGACCATGATGCTACCACCACCATGCTTGACTGCAGGCAAGACATAATTTTCTTGGTACTGCTCACCAGGGCATTGCCACACATGCTGGACACCATCTGAGCAAAACAAGTTTATCTTAGTCTCATCAGACAACAGGACATGGTTCCATTAATTCATGCTCTTGGACAGGTTGTCTTTAGCAAACTGTTTGCAGGCTTTCTTTAGAGGAGGCTTCTTCTGGGACTACGGCAATGCAAACCTACTTGTTGCAGTGTGCGGCGTACGGTCTTAACTTCTTTGATGGACCTGTTCCGAGTAGAACCAATCTTGGAAAACCTCTGTATGACCAGTTTCAGGGTGTTACCGATCTTCTTATAGCCTCAGCACAACTGTAGTTCTCGAATCCTCAGAGAGTTCTTTGCCATGAGGTACCATGTTGAACATCCAGTGGTCAGTACGAGAGAATTTTACTCAAATTTTTACATGGTTATATGACATATAACCATGTAAACAGCTGTTATCACTTAGGGTTTACTCACTTTTGCTGCCAGTTAATTAAACAATAATGTCTGTATGTTGAGTTATTTTCAGAGGACAGTAAATCTGTACTGCTACACAAGCTGCACACTGACTACTCTAAAATATATCCAAGTTTAATTTCTATTGTTCCTTCACCGTGTCTCCACCTTGTGTCACTTTTAGAAACTGCAACAGACAAAACTATGACCACGTGCCTATTATTGTTTTGGTTCCCTTTTGCTGCCAAAACAGTTCTGACCAGTCAAGCATTTACAGCATTAACTTCTTCAGCAATTTGATCTACAGGAGCTTGTCTGTGCCTCGGCCGCCCACAACCCTGTCGCCGGTTCACCATTGTTCCTTCCTTGGACCACCTTTGATAGATACTGACCACTGCAGACTGGGAACATCCCACAAGAGCTGCATTTTTGGAGATGCTCCAACTCAGTCGTCACAATTTGTCCATCAAACTCGCTCAAATCCTTACTCTCACCCATTTTTCCTGCTTCTAAAACATCAACTTTGGGGACAAAAAGTTCACTTGTTGCCTAATATATACCTCCAACTAACAGGTGCCATGATGAAGAGATAATCAGTGCTATTTACTTCTCATAATATTATATCATCATAACGTTATGCCTGGTCAGTGTAACCGTAATCTACACATGAATCATTGTGATGTTGCTTATTTATATTTTAAAGCACCTAAATCAATACAAAGTGCCATGTAGATGCATTGTGTACATAAGGGATAAAAATCAATGTGGCATCCCGGGAGAATAATCAACACAAATCAGGTTTAAGAGATCAAAACACATGATAAAGCTATTTTCAATTGCATGTTTTCAAATCTAATACACTGCGGGTGCATCATGGAATCACTAGTCGAGTGTCGAGTCATTCTCTGAAACATCAGCTGTGTGTGTAACTCCAATTTTTTAATCATAAGGGGTTTTATTTCATTGAATTTTTTTGTGTCTGGATCCAAACTAATAAAATAACAAACCTTGACCTTGAGACATTGATTAAAACATAATGGGCTCGTTATGCAAAGAAAAAAGCTACAAACAAACACAAGGATTTGACCTCAAGCACACGTGGAATGATTTGTGCTCTATCTCAGACTGCAAAGGTGAGAAAAAAGTGCAATTGGGTGACTATCTGCTTCGCTGAACACCTTCTATGTTCGGTTTGATGCACGCAACACCTTTCCTGCAGAGAAAAAAAAAAAAAAAAAACAGGTGGACTGCTTCAGCTGTTCGCTAACCATCTCTGTGCCTGACGTAATCTTGATGATGGAGACACATGACTGTGCTTTGAAAGCATGCACCAGCGGTGGACTGAAGCAGCAGGCTGAGGAACTGCTTCTACCAAATAAAATGTAATCCAGAGATTTTAACTTTTTTGCCTCAATGACCTCACACAAAGCTTAGTCACTCTTCGGACGTGTCTGGCATTATTGGGAATGTCAGAATATTTCTAAAGGCACTACTACCACTGTCACGCTCTATTTTTATACTCTATATGTCTCCTAGTGACATCATTCCTTTCCATTCTTCTCCTGTATTATTCGAATGATCGTTTTAACATACAATTGCTGTACGTTACTGTAGATTTGCACCAGACTATTTGTCGTTTCTGTATAGTTTTCATTCTATGCATGAGCAGATTGCGACCTCTGGTGTTCAAACAGTGAAACATCTTTAGGGATCACTACAAGAATGCTGACAGCACAAATCTCAACATTTCTTTTATTGCGTCATTACGCATCATTAGACCAGAAGAATGTTGTTTTTTTTTTTTTTAAGAAAGAGTTATAATAAATAATAGTAGTAATAAAAGAGGTCTCAGGAGTCAGCATTTAGTAGGTGTTTTGTGATTGGTCTAAATAACGCTTCAATTTCTCTGTAACAATGAAAAGCTGCATGTTTTTTGAGAAGAGGCTGATTAAGGAATGATGTCATTGTTTCGTGGACGATGAAGTGCTGTTCGTCAGTAAGTGTGTAAAAAAAAAAACCAATGACGACTAAACCTGAGCTTTAAACTTGCAGCGATTGAGTTTTAAAGTCACACAGTTTCTGTCTGCTGGAGTTGAAATGCCACTGATAAACTGCTTTTAACCGTTAGAATGTGAAAGTCAGTAGGAGTAAGACAGAGTACATGTGCGTGAATGAGAGGTAGGGCAGTGGAGTGGTGCGGTTGCAGGGAGAAGAGGTGGAGAAGGTGGTGGAGTTCAGGTACCTGGGGTCAACAGTGAAAAGTAATGGAGAGTGTGTTAGAGAAGGGAAGAAAAGAGTGCAGGCAGGGTGGAGTGGGTGGAGAAGAGTGACAGGAGTGATTTGTGATAGAAGAGTATCTGCAAGAGTGAAAGGGAAAGTTTATAGGACTGTGGTGAGACCTGAGATGTTGTATGGATTAGAGACAGTGGCATTGAGTAAAAGACAGGAGGTGGAGCTGGAGGTAGCAGAGCTGAAGATGTTGAGGTTTTCGTTGGAAGTGACGACGATGGACAGGATTAGAAACGAGTTTATTAGAGGGACAGAGCATGTAGGACGTTTTGGAGACAAGGTGAGGGAGGTGAGATTGAGATGGTTTGGACATGTGCAGAGGAGGGATATGGAGTATATCGGTAGGAGAATGCTGAGGATGGAGCCACCAGGAAGGAGGAAAAGAGGAAGACCAAGGAGGAGGTTTATGGATGTGGTGAAGGAAGACATGCAGGTAGTCGGGTTGAAAGAGGCAGATGTAGAGGACAGGGGGGTATGGAGACGGATGAGCCACTGTGGCGACCCCTAATGGGAGAAGCCGAAAGAAGAAGAAGAAGAATGTGGTAACTCTGTTCAGCATCATATCAACTCTTTCTTACAACATGCTTATTTGGAACATAAGTAGTATATATCAGTCAGACCTGGTGGATTTGTGATCCTAATCCTATGTTATTGGAGTACAAAGAATATTATATTAATATTCCAAAAGTCTGCTAAATGCATTTCTATCATGTCAATACTTACTTTGGGATTTCTCTAAATAAGTCTTGTGAAGGTCTTTGAGGAGCTGCTCAGCAACAGCAGGCAAACAGGAAGCCATTTTCTGCTGAAATATAACAGCAGACATTATATAATTTTGTTTATTACTAAATTATTAGTTATAAATCATTAGTAAATGTTCCTACCTCGAAAAAAAACGCACATAAAGTTCCTCTCTTTACACCGACATGTCGAGAAATAGACTTAGTCTGACCTGAAAACTGTGTCCCAATCGGATAGTCTAATCTAGTGCACTACTTGTCGCGCGCTAGTCACTACTGCAGCAGGCTATACATATAGACTCCCAAGTGTCCCTACGTAGAAAATATGAAACTATTTGGGATTGAGCCAAACGAACAGAACGCTAATAACACATTACCACACGTACGGATACATGGAGTTAGCCTGTTAGCCCGTAAACTGCCATGTTAGATTACAGATAAAACTACATGGATTGTAGCTGTCATTTATTACAAAGATCATTTCGCATTAAAATACAAGTATTTTATTAACAAACAAGCGAATTTCCCGCGTAACGAAACAAACTCTTCATCAGGAGGAAGCGGAAATAGCAAGAGAAGGATGACGGGATTTGTAGTCCAATCGTATGCTATTTAGGATTATATATACAAGTCAAGTCAAGATATATATTTTTTATTTTATTCTTTTTTTTATTTTTTGAGCGATTAATAAATAATAGAAATACTTATTAATACAATACACTATTATAATTATATAATATAATCTGTTAAGGCAAGAGGCCAGTAGTTTACAGATTTAGAGTCAGTGGGTAACGGCGCCATCTTGTGGACATCCTTAAAACTCTCCTCAACCGAAAAAATTATGAAGCATCATTTTTACCTTCGAAAAAGTAAATTAAAAAATATTATTTAAAAAAGTAAAGCTATAATATTAACGAGTAGAATCGATATGTAATTCTATAGTAAAATAAAATAAATTACTAGGTATATATATTGCTTTTTGTGTTTTTATTAAATACCCTAGACAAACATCACCTCCGGTTTGTAAAACTGATATTAAACGCAGGGCTGAAAGATTGACTTCAACTGGAGTATTTATTGGAAAGAAAATGTGTAGTAAAAAAAATTAAACTTTTATATAAAAAAAATAATATGAAATTTGAATGGAAAATAAAGATACACGTGTTTTACTGACGAAACACTATACAAACAGGTTTTTACAAAAAATAAAAATAAAACAAGCAAACAAACACAAACGTTTATAATATAACTTTGTGCAAAACTTGGGAACATAATAATACAAAAAAAACCATTTATCTTCTATAGAAAACTTTTTTTAAAAATATATATTAAAATATTTATATATAAAAAAAATAACTTCGTTTGAAAGGTAATGTTTGTCAGAACAGAACATCTGGAGGGTTCACATGCTGACTTCGGAGTCGGTCTGAACGGAAACCTCGTTCACGAGCTTCAGGTGCCGCGATCCCGTCTCGGGCACGCTCCCGCAGGGTTGAGCGTGCGCGCGCAGGGGGCAGTAGTGTCGGGTGTGCGCCGCGTCCCCGGTGGCGCCGCAGATCGGACACACGTAGTTCCTGAGCACGGGACAGACCACGCGGCCGTTGCGCGCCTTCAGCCGGTGACTCGCGTAGATCTCCGCGGTCTCTCCGTTTTGCTTGCAGAAGCCGCACACCACCTTCTCTCTTTCCGACCTCGCACCCGCGCTGTCCTGCGAGCTCCACGACGCCCGCCGCGCGCCGCCACGTGACGCTCCCGCGCGCTGTTCAGCGCGCTCCCCAAGGTCCGGCCACGCACCCTCCGGGGAAGACCGGACGTGCACGGCGACGTCGCCCGCGCGCGCCAGCCGCGCCACCATGGCTCGGAGACCCAGATAGTCGTTCCACACGTGGAAGTCCTCGGATGGACCGTCTCGCATCGCGAAGCTCCGCTGCGTCATGTCTCGGGTGGTGCGTGAACGTTGGCGAGCGCGCGCTTGCCCGTACTTATACACGCGACCTTGCAACAGTGTAACGCCGACAGCGCTCGCGACTGTCTCGCGCGCACGCTTTCATTATGCACAGGTATTACAGGTAACCTTTGGGTCACCTTGAGGGATATCTTATGCATTCAGGAGATGATGCTCGGCCCAATTATTGCATGCACAAGTGCGTAATTGGCGCTCGTAATAATTACATAATAACAACAATGATAACAACATCAGCACGTGCATCTTCAGTTCCTGTGAGGTCAGACAGATCCAAAAAAAAAAGGTCCCGACTGGGTCACGGTGTCTTCTCAGACTGCATGTCTGCGAGTGGACAGAACTACAACATTGTATCACAAAACTAGCGTGAGCTGGGTTCACGTCTGTGTATAGGATGGTTGGGGGTTGTGTGTGTGTGTGTGGTGAGGGTTAGTATAGCTTTTTGACTATTCATATGCAATCTAATGCTAATACATTCACTGCTGGCATTAAAAAAACTGCATTATATTGTTCATGTGCACATCCAGTAGAACACTAGACGTTTTATTGAGCATCAGTAGTGTTGCTGGTTAGAGAAATCCAAGTAGGTCGGTTGAAGAAAGACATTGATCGTGCTAAATGAAATGTTTAGTGATCCGTATCGGTCGGTGCGGCCACAAGCGGATATCACAGGTGCATTGTGGGTACAAGAGAAAAGGACATCAGTACATGTGCTGGACGGTCAGCGTGGATTTTCTATAAACCGTGCGCTTGAGCTTCAACTTCTGCCAGAAGCATAAGGACACAAATCATACGTTTCCATCCTGAGCCCAAGTCAAGAGGTGGAGAAGTCTAGGAACATGACGATAATGTAGAACTCGTATTGTGACGCTAAGATGAGGCTTCATGGATGCAGATTTGAAGATTTCCAAACAACGGTTATAAACAACTGCTTATAAATCCTTGCAGTTGTGGGTGTAAAATGGGATGGGGGTTTTTTTCACATTCTGGATCGATCCATCCATCCACTGATCAATTCATCTACTACAAAGGATCATAAACAGGAGCCTGAGGATCTGTGAAAATCTGGGGCACCAGGCGAGGCACACCCATAGCGGACAGGGTTCCAACCCATTACAGGTCCCAATCGCAAATAAACACTAACGCACCCTTTTTGGACCAAGGAGGAAACCAGAGGAAACACCCTCCCAAAACACAACAAGGTAGTTCCAAGATTCAAACCATGAACCCCAAAAGACCCACTTTTGTATGAACGCTAAATAATATTGGTCATAAAAACTTGTCATATAAAGTCATAAGTCAAGATCCCAATTATTTTTTACGAGTTAATTAATTGATTAATTGATTGATTGATGATAAAAGCAGTCTGCTCTAACGATGTTTCTTTAAGTAGGGTATAAAAGCTTTGTTATTCGACACGTCACTAATAACTTGTGTGCAGAATAGTGGTTTTCCTGAAGAATTCCTGCTCCTTCTGAAACGTGTGTAAGTGTATGAGAACCGTGTGTCCCAGTGTGCATGTGATATATTTTAATAGTTTCATCTGAGGATTGAATCAAATACTGATTCTGGTATCTGTAACTTTATATTGTTTTTTTTTTTTTAAATCAGAGTATATAAAAAAATACCCTGATGATGAGCTTAGACCTTGACCTTGGTTATTAGAACGAGATGCCGACATTCCCAATTCAACTCTGTCCCACAGCAGCTTCACAGCAATAAATCGATCACAGATCATATCTTGCATCATAAATTAGTCCCTATAATTTTGTCCCTAATGAGCGAGACAGTGGCAAAAGTCGGCAGGGAAAAACTCTTGGTACGAGGAAGAAACCTCGAGAGGAACCAGACTCATAATGTGGATGACACCAAACGTCCATCATTGGGTGAGCAACCAATGGAGACTTAAATGCAAAACCAAGCCAAACCAAACCATCATGGCTGCACTCCCAACATCTCTGTGATACGTGAAGGAAGTATTTCACTGTACACGTGACAAGTATACCATTTTTTTCTTATATGAAAGGTTCAGTTGTAGCAGAGCTCAAAAGGTAGGAAGGAAGGTTCCATGATGCTACAGAATATGTAATGATGAGTAGGTTGGTCATTTCAGTATCAGTATATAGAGGTACCACATTATTGGGAAAAATTATACATCAATATTAAACATAAAAGCGAAATGAGAAATTTTTTTTGAAATCGATATATTCACTGATATGAATCTTGACATGAAAGACAACAAAGCACTCACTGAGCTGTACACTTTTATTTATTATTACTAAAAAAACAAACAAAAAAATAATAAAACTTTCACGTCGACAATCATCCTTAGCGGAAACGTGGCATACGTAATATCTTTACAGCAAAAAAAAAAAAAAAAAAAAAAGTAAAATACAATATTAAAAAACATTGTCAAGGAGTTTCAGATATTGAACAGTGCTGATCAGGAGAACGTCACTGGTAGAGTTGCGACGTTTCTTTTTTCCGATCATGGAATCGGGGTTTTAAAAAAAAAAAAAGAAAAGATCGATAAAAGAGAGGAAATTTGCCTCTCGTGTCCGTCTCGATACTTCGGGTCGGACAAGCAGGAGATGCGAAAGAATCCGTGTGTATTAGCGGCTAGATCACTGAGGATCCGAAAATCAGGTCGATTCAATGTTTATTTAAAGAAGTAAATCTGCTAAAAAATAAAATGTCACCAAAAAAACCTTCAAACTATGATGTATTGGACTGTACAGGCACACGTATAGACTATATTTATAATAAATAAGGACCTCGGCCTTTGGAATGGTCAGAAAACGTCTGCTTTTCTACACAGAATAAAATATGACCAGCCAAGGACAGAGTTCCTATTGAAGCCTCAGCTTGGAGGACTAAAAAAAACAAACGCAAGGACGCAGACACACACACACACACACACACTCACTCACACACACACACATACATAAACGCACGCTCGCGGTGTTCAGACGTGTGCAAAAGCCGAAAAAGAAAACTGTTAAACAAATAATATATGTAGGAAATGCAGATATGGTGTATGTGTGTGTGTGTGTATGTGTGGATGCTTTCTGTAATGCCTCAGTAATAAAAACTGGAAAGAAAAAAAAAAAGAAAAGCAGAGTTGGAACACACCAGACTTCTGCACCGACGTCACTGAACTGGGCTGGCAAACTCCCCACGTTCAAAAACCAGTCGTCTTCCTCCATTTCCAGCTCTCCGTCCGGCGCAGGGTGGGTGTGGCCTCTGCTCGGTCTGCCGCTCATGCACACGATGACGACAGGAGGGATGGATGGAGGGATGGAGGGAGGTGTACGGAATGTTCCGCGGTGTCCCCTTGCACGAGTTTGGATTCTGTACAGGAAATCGATAATGGTGTTTTGGAGGGAATGGGTGGAAGTGTCTGTGCTTGGAGGAGGGGAGGGGAAAGGGGGAGTTAAACGTCCGTGGAGAAATAGAGCGTGTTCCTCTTCAACTCGGCGAAGGAGATGGGAGGATGCTGTAGGTAGTAGAGCAACACCTGGACCTGGGAGATAGAGAAGACAAGAGTCATCGCATGAAGACGAAAACGGAACGTCTCGACGTTACTCACAATCCTGTCTGATTATTTGCACGAGCGGAGCAGCGGCCCTTTATTTCTTCCTGTTTACCCTTTTTTACGTTAAGTGTCTTACCGTTCCGCATTTAGTCCCCGTTTGCTCTTATAATAACCTCCACTCTTCTATGTTCCACTAGATTTTGTGCTCATTCAGCTACAGGGGTGTTAGTAAAGTCAGGCACTGATGTATTCCAGTGTTCCGAATGACCCCGAAGGTGTTCAGTAGGTAAGATCTTCCACTCCAGTTCAGGTACATCATATCTACATGGAGCTCTATTTGTGCACAGATGCATTGTCATGCTGGATCAAGTTTGGGTCTCCTAGTTTAAGTGAAGGGAAAATATAAAGACACCTTATACAACTGTGTGCCTCAAATGGCTGGAACAGTCGGGTGTCCCAATACATTTGGTCAGACAGTGAGCCTGGCTCAAAGCAAGCAGATCGTCTTGAGAAGGTCATGAGTTCAAATCCCAGCGTCGAGCTGATACTGCGTGAGCAAGGCCCTTAAATCCTGCTCAGCAAAAATACTGCTCAGTCAAAAGTCGCTCTGCCAAATACCATAAATGAGAATGATGCATGAAAAGATCTGGGGGCAAAAAAGTTATCGTTTGTTACAGCACTCATTTGCTACTTAATGTCCTGGAAATCTTCCAAACTGATTTGCTATGTCTTGTAGTTCACAGGATGGCCACTAGAGGCCACTGTAACAATACTAACATCATGGTCCTATTGATTCGAGCTGGAAAATCTGAGCACATAGAGACCACGTCTATGAGGTTTTATGTTTGTGTGTGTGTGTGTGTGTGTGTGTGTAGAAATAAATAGAAAAATTTAATTCAGTAGTTTACATTTGTTAGACCCCATTTTGCTAATACAGACGTGTATGTAAGTGTGTGCGTGCGCGTGTGTGTGAATAAACGTCTTTATTCCTTCAATCCTTCATTTATTCCCTCCTTCGATATGTGGAATGGTCAGGATTTTCTTCTTTTAAGAGAAATTCTTGAAGCTGTACACAAAACTCTAAAGAATCTATAGCGTTAGCTGCTAGCCACTTCCTGGTGAGCGGCTAACGCTGATGCAGTGGATTCTTCAGCGTTTTGATGCTTGTGCAAAACAAATCTTATTTCCGGTACGGAGTGAGTATCCACAGTGACACTGCGCTAACTCTAGTTTCTTTATTTATTCCCCCTGCCATTGCTGTGTATGTTTTCGAGTTTAATAGTAATAATAATAATAATAAATGCGTTCAAAGTGTAAGGCGGAGACTAAAACTCGCCGTATGCCACTTTCTTGAGGGAAATTCAGATTCAAACTGTTTTGCATGTGAAAAAAATTGCATTTAGTACACGTGTACCGAATAAATTTCAGTAGAAATACGCGTACCGTAAAACCCCTACTATATACACACGTGGCAGACCTCCAGCACTCTTCCAAAAAACCCAAATACAGCTGTGGGATTATTTAGACCTCTGGACCAAAGACAATCACCAGCAGCATGGGAGCGACGAGCAAAACACACACACAAGCACAAGGCCACAGAAGACCACACGGGAAAAGTAACCCCTTTTAGGCATATGGCTATAACATATACGTGTGGCATTCTGGGAAAACCCTTCCGATGCTGTGCAACTGATATTTTTGTACTTAATTGTAGTCTGAAATATGAAAATTCCTAAATCGAAAGGTTTTGCTGGTATTTTAATGACGAGGAAAAATGATAATAGGAACATTATAGCCATAATAAATCATAGTACTTTGGATACTTAAGTACATTTGAAGGCAAATACTTTTGTACTTTTACTTTTTAGTAGTATTCTACCTTGTATGTATCTCCATGTTAACTCAGGTATATGGTTTGTGTACTTCGTACTTCCACCACTGTTACTGATTGTTTTTATTACACAGGACAAGCGGCTTTGCAGCTCTGACTGTGTTTTAAAGATTATAAAAGAAAAACTTTGCTAGTGTGTGTGTGGTGTGTTCTTACCTGTGCCATGACATCATGGGACCAGATATCAGAGGCCAGTGTGAGGTGGGGTTTGTTGCTTTCGGATT
Organism: Silurus glanis; assembly: GCA_014706435.1. Classification (NCBI taxonomy): domain Eukaryota; kingdom Metazoa; phylum Chordata; class Actinopteri; order Siluriformes; family Siluridae; genus Silurus; species Silurus glanis. The sequence continues at coordinate 2,336,640 of JAAIIK010000078.1, forward strand.
CGGACGGTCTCAGGAGCGTAGGGCCGAACACCGTGGCCAGGTTGTGCAGCGACATTTTATTCACTGGTTCCTTCTCCGCCACCCTGCTCAACAAAAAAAATAAAATAAAAATCGGCAATGTTATTTCCATATCCTAACACGAAAGCCAGAGGCAGTTTGGGGAATTCGAAACTCTAGGGTGAATCGTTTTTAATGGACATGGCAGACGTCGTAAATTTTAGTCCGATCGCAACCCTTTAGGGATGACACGCTTTAGATCATTCCACCTGCATCCAAACACTTCATCATAGATTATAGGATGAATATGAGCAAATTATTTAGGTATTATAAACACTGTATATTACAGCTACACTTTTTATACTGTCTGGGCAAAAGTATTGGGACACCCAAGCTTTTCCAGCCAGATGTGCTTCTTCCCTTCAAACTGTTACCACAAAGTTGGAGGCGCACAAATGTATAGAATGTCTTTGGATGAAGTGCATCATGAAGATATGCTTTAAGTGGGTTAGAGTGGAAGATCTTGAGTGGCCTGCTACAGAGCTCTAATTTCATCCCAAGCCTCCTCGCATCACCTACACCAGCACCTGACTTTGGCTGAATGATAACATCACAATCACACTCAACCTAGTGGAACATCTTCCCACGAGTGTGGAGGTTATTATGAGAGCAAACGGGGACTAAATGGTGTCCACAAACTTTTGCCCATCTTTTGTAGCACATTCTGTTAACGGTTTACACACGCATGGAGTGTGCATGCCATATGAAAGCAACCTGACAGCATATGAATGTATTCATAAACAGATGTGTGTGTGTGTGTGTGTATGAGTGTGTTGTACCTCTTAAGGTGCTCCAGTAAGGTGAGAAAGGTGATGAGGTTGGGGTCGGGTAGAGAGCGCAGCAGGTGCATCATGCAGTTCTCCTTGGCTGCGGGATCAGACAGAGCTGCGAAAACACACACGGACACTTCAATATCCACACTCTCCACACAGACTCCTCCCCCCTCCCATCCCATAACATCCCACCTAACCTAACCTCTGACTTCTGACCTCTACAAAGTGCCCACTTCCTCAAGAATCTACACCAGATGCCATATTACATTAGGAGGCAATCTGTTAGATGGATCCTGGGAGGGAAACTGAAAGGGGGGTGGAAAGAGGTGAAAGGTCATACCGATGCCCTCCATGAAGGCTGGGTAGAGGCGGTCAGTGAGCAGTGGCTCGGGCAGCTCTCGGAAGTAGAGCTTGAGCGTTCCGGCGATGGCGTTGATGTCCATGTCGCTCAACATCACAAGGATGTCTTTGGTGTCTGAGAAAGAAATAGTTAAGTACAATGAATACTTGTTATAACCCTGAATGATGGGTTATTCTCAGCTCTCTGTTATTGTGCGTGTGTGTGTTATATGGACAGCTGGAGCAGGTCAGCCCTCCCTTTTGGCCTTTCCCACAACTCGGCTACTTTTAGACATGTTTATAGAGTCAAACAAGACAGAGACGGGAAAGGGGGGAGGGTTTGGGGGGTTATGTGAGATTTGTACAAATACGACAGACAGAAGTAATCTCAACCTGCTTATGAGTTATTACAAATTTTCTTCACTCGATGACAAGGGGAAAAAAAACAGCTCAGCAAATTCACACAGCTGATCCAGAGTGTAACAATTCACACGTATTTCAGCAGAGGGAGTCTTACTGGAGTCGAACGCCGCCTTGAGTGCCTGAATATCGGTGGCCACGCCGGAGATGCGGTAGATCCCAACCTCGTCGATCCCCCTCTTCTCCACCTCTTCGATACACTGACGGACGATGTAAGGCACCTTGGAGCGCTCGCGTCTGATTCAACACACACACACACACACACACACACACACACACACACACACACACACACACACACA
>JAAIIK010000078.1:2339198-2349579 GCA_014706435.1 Silurus glanis
TGGACAGTCAGACAGACAAACATGGACAGTCAGACAGACAGACAGAATCACGGACACAGACAGACAGACAGACAGACAGACAGACGAACATGGACAGACAGACAGATAGACGAACATGGACAGACAGACAGACAGACAGACAGACAGATAGACGAACATGGACAGACAGACAGACTCATGGACTTTCCCACTGCATCTGAATATCCACCCCCCAACACACTCACACCGAAGCACAAAATGTATGATGTCAGGATTTCAGACTGAAATGTGAAGCTGCTGTGCGCTTGCTTCACGCTGCGCAGGACCTTGTAATCATGTGGAAATAACTCGATGTGCGACACGCTCCTGTCTTTCCCCTCGTCCTATAACTTTTCTATTAACACAGTAGGTTTCTGGATAATTGCGTTTGTCAGGCGTGTCAGATTCCTGCAGCCTGCAGCTTTCTCTGTTATCTTTTCAGTCTTTTAGCTTTCTGCTCCCTCCTCGGTTTTTTTGTTTTTCCTCTCTGACAACTGATGACTACCATCACTTTATCACATTTATTAAAGTGGGGAATCAACAACTATCTGCAATAGCGGAGAGTTTGGAATCGAGGAGGAAAAGGCATCGGGGCTTACTTTGTGACGACGCTGATTTTGACCCCGAACACGCCGCTCTGCTTCTTCGAAGGCGTCCTCTTTAAACTCAGGTCCCGACTCGTGAACTTCATAGAGAACTCGACTTTGATCTGAGCACAGGATGCAAAAAAGAAGGAAAAAGGAGACAAAAGTCAGAATTAAAAGGAGGGATTCATAAAAGGCGTAAAGAAAAAAAAAACGCATTGGCAATAGGTGAGAACACGTACCCCGTTCATCTCAATCACGTCCACGTGCCAGTTCTTGGACTGCACAGTCTGTGGGTCCAACTGTAAAAAATAATAATAAAAAAAAAAGAATAAATAAATTAAATAAATAAATACATTTCAATTCTATAAAAACATGAATAAATAATTGGAAAGGGTCTTCGAGACCACAACAGATTTTTCTTTATAGTTTGCTGAATTTTGACAATCATTCTACAAATAATTAATATACACTATATGGCCAAAAGTATTGGGACACCAGACTTTTCCAGCCATATGTGCTTGGAGTCGTACAATTCTACAGGATGTCTCTGAGTTCGCCATGGAAATTTCCAGAGTATGTCTATAAAAAAAAAAAAGGAGAGGGGAAAAAAATGTCCCTGGGAAGCCAACGAGCTGATAAGATTTTCTTTCCCTCTCTATTATTAGATTTCAGAGCTTTAAACTTCAAATGAAATTACTTTACTGCAGAACTAACTGCAATAGGTTGGACACACATCTGTGGGCAGTGCTGGCTGAAGTTTTACGAGATCCAGATGTGTTAATGACATGGCATTCTCCTACAACTGAGAAAGTGCTATATTTCAAATGCAGCACTATAAACTTTACATAAAAAAAACAATGCAAACACACGTGTGATCACGCTCAAGATATTTATGTGAATGTAAAATTTGTGGAATTCATGTCTCATGTCATATTTTTTGTTCTCGTTATCAGATCAGATCCGAACCGAAGCTGTGCTCGATCCATTAACATATAACTATCAGATACGCATGCTCTGGAATTCACCCAGTTGCCCACACTCGTTTTTCATGCTGTTCTGGTAAAACACATGTCAGGCATGATGGATGATAGGAAAGAGAAGGCAATGATCAATCAAACCTAAAGTTATGACATCATCACAGGACTCATATCTATAACTACAAGATACTGTGTCTACATCTACATATGGTTTTGTCCTGTCTATATACTTCATCACTACATCCATTACATTAATCAAATCAGCCCAATCCAATCAATTCAACCATCCAATCAGTCGCTTAAATCCACCCAAATAGTCTTCGCCTCTATATAATCTGTCCGATACAACCATCCATCTGTCTAAACCTTTTCATTTGATCCTTCCAAAAACCTATGCCTCCATCTAATTTGTCCAATGTGTGAATCCAATTCAGTCCATCCATGTAATCATCCACCTATCCATTTTACTAGTCTTTCCAGTATATCCCAAAAGTCCAATCTGTTTAATACTTCCATTCAATCCATTAAATTCATGTAATCATCCACCCATTCAATCTGTCTAATCCAGCCATTAGAGCCATCCGAAATTCTATGCCTCCATCCAATCCTTTATACGTTCTATGTAATATATTCATGCTGTCTAATTCATCCATCCAATCAAATCCATCTAACCTGTCTAATCTTTCCATTCAATGCACATCCTTCCATCCATGCTGTCCAGTACAACCATCCAGTCCAATAAATTTGTGTAACCATCCATCCATCCATCCATCCATCCATCCATCAGCAATCATCCATCGGATATGTCAAATCAGACACAGTCAAACGTCTATCCATCATAAGATCAAAGTACACATTCATAAGGACATTTGTATTTAAGCTGAATTTAACTTTTTTTCCCCATTAAACACTTCAGAAAAGTGGTCCCCAACCTTTTTTTGCACCACAGACCAGTTTAATGTCAGACAATATTTTCACGGACCGGCCTTTAAGGTGTGGCGGATAAATAAAACACTGGTATTTTCGAAATATAATAATAAACGTGAATCCACTGTGTTGTTTTTTGTTCATTTTGGGGGTTTCAATTTAGCGGTAATGTATTATGTGTTAGCGGCCGGAGCAGCCGCTTTAAGAATGTAGCGGATGGAGGTAAGACATTTGACCGAGGCATCATGACATGCATCAAGATTGAGTCATAGACAGATGTGGCAGAGAGAATCCAGTAATTTTCCAAAATAAAACATCCTTCAGAATCAGATAATAAATAAAATGGAAATAATGTAAGTTATGTGTTCTTTCTGTGCGGCCTGGTACCAATTGTTTGGGAAGGTAAGACCTTTAATAAACACACAATATATGGACTTTGTGTTTGTGGCCACGTGAAGATAAACTCAGTGTTTTTTGAACGTCCCATTCCACATTTTGTCTCCTTTTGCAGTTATAACCTTCACTCTACAGGGAAGATGTTCCACTAGATTTTGAAGTTTGCTTGTGGAGATTTGCGCTCATTCAGCCACAAGGGCGTTAATAAAGTCAGGTACTGATGTAGGTGAGGTGAGAAGGTCTGAGGTCCAGTCAGCGTTCCAAGCTCTAGAGCTTTGAGTGGCGCTAAAGCAGGCCACTCAAGATCTTCCACTCCAACTCATGTAAAGCATATCTTAATGGAGTTGGCTTTGTGCACAGGGGCATTGCCATGCTGGAACAGGTTTGGGTCTCCTAGTTCAAGTGAAAGGAAATTTCTTTTCAAGAACCCTGTCTGGCTGGGAATTCAAGGCTTCCAATATTTTTGTCCATATAGTGTATCTTAAAACTATTGAAAAAAGGGCCTGGTGTTTTGAAATTACACCAAAATGTTTTAAGTGGGAGCTTGGATGCACTGCATTTGAGGTCATATTTTAATCTATTTTAAGACAAAGCTCTTGATTAATTAAAACACAGTGAAGTAACAGAAATGGTGAATGTGTAATGTGAACTGTCCTGTCAGTATGTACGTCAGTTGTCTGTTTATGTACAGTATACGTCTGTCCATCGGTGAAGCCAAAATATTGTTTAAAGACTAACAAATTTAAAAAACATTTTTAAAAAAATAACAATCCAATTAACCATTCAAGTCATGAACTTACTAAACACCTTACTTCTCTACAGGGTGATGAAACTTCAGTGATAACCGTGTTTCAATTAAAACCATAGCATGATTATCATAATGCACACTATATGGACAAAAGGTTGTGGTTTTAGTCTCCATTTAGTGACCTACAATCTTCTTGGGAGATGGTCTACTGAGTGTGTTTGCAGAGAATTGTGCACTCAGCATTTCAATTGATCCCAAAGGTCTTCAATAGGGTTGATTTCAAAGAGATTTTCCACTCCACCAGTGTCTTGGTCTACAGAGGCATTGTCATGCTGGAACAGGTTTGGGGCTCCTAGTTCATGTGAAGAGAAAATTCTATGGTACCGCATCCAAAGACATCCTGTACATTTGAGCACCTCCAATTTTGGAGTTTGAGGAAGAACCACACATGGCTGGAAAAGTCAGCTGACCCAATACTTTCTGTCCCTCTAGTGTAACTAAGTGCATGGCATTTGCGTTATGGTCTTGTTGGGAAAGCAAGCTGGTATGGCCTCATAATTAATGTTTATTTGTGTTTCGATAAACAGTGCCTGGTGATAATTAGTGTTCTCCACAAGACTCTGGGAAGCACATGGTTTCAAGTCAGGACTTGGTGGTCCAGAGAGCCCTCTCAACAACACTACCTACTCAGCACTTACTGTATGTTGTTTCTGACACGATCAAGCCAAAACATCACTACTTAAACATTATCCTGTAATGTAGCTAAATGATCGCCCCCTCCCCCCCATACACACACACACAGCAAGCTACTTCATACACACAAGGAAATTGCAAGAGTGCATCTTCCAACCCGGTGATTAAAAAAAAAACAACTCACAAAGGAATGCATCGTGTGGGAAAGCCGAATTTCTTGGGAGATATGAAACCACAAACTGCATGCCTTGGGGATTTATTTATACAGCGTTCACAATCGATTCGGATAAAAATGCTCGGAAAAAAAAATGCTTCCCTTTGAAGCAATGAGCAAAGCAATTCCATCAAATTTTAGAGTTGCATCACAGCGATGCCCGGTGTTTCAGACTAGTTTTACTTGTATACGATTTATTTCTTTGCATTAGTGTGATACAGAAACCAACAAAACCCCAAGAGGAAAAAAATTAAATTAAATATACAAGTTTGACAAATGTATAAGAACAATACACTTATTGCCAAAAGTTTGCAGACACCTGGTCATAAATACTGTATGGTATGTGCTATTTTGAGTATCACAGTCCACATTTAGTCCCAGTCTGCTCTTATAATTCCCTCCACTCTCCAGGGAAGATGTTTCACTGGATTTTGCTTGTGGAGATTTGTGCTCATTTAGACACAAGGGTGTTAGTAAAGTCAGGTGCTGATGTAGGTGAGGTGAGGAGGCCTGAGGTGCAGTCAGCATTTCACATTCATCCCAAAGGTGTTCAATAGTGTTAAGGTCAGAGCTCTACAGCAGGAGATCTTTCACTCCAATCTTTGGGTCTCCTAGTTCAAGCGATACTGCATCCAAAGACACCTTGCAAAATTGTGTGCCCTCATACACTCCTCATTTCGAGATCTGGTGAAACATCTTCCCAGAAGAATGGAGGTCATTATAACAGTGAATGAAGAATAAATGTGGAATGGGATGTATTTAAAAAAAAAGCACACATTTAAAGTCAGGTGTCCACAAACGTTTGGCTGTGTAGAGTATTTTACTGGGCTTCTGTCAGACAGCTGAAGATCTGACCTCGTCCTGCTCCCGCTTCGGGGACAGAATGTGCGTTTCAAAAAGGGTTTGATACGACATCAACAATTCAAGATGTTTGCAACAAAGCAAGAAGAATGGCAGCTGTGAACCAGACACATGATACATGCGTACAGCAGTATTCGGGAACCCGGGAAAGAACAGGTGTTTAGCTGGATTTCACATACAATAATAACACCACCCCCCTCCCCCCCAATCCCTCCTCCCTCAGTGTCCACTGCTGTTCTCTATTCGTCCTTTCTCACTCGTCACTTTGTTCTGTCAGCCTGTTGCTTAGGAGCGCAGGAACAGGGTGTTCTCTAACTACTATAACCCTCCTTCAGTGTGTGCGAGTTTGAGCTTCAGTTGCTGCGAACAGAAAGCTGTGTGCGCTCAGGAAATCATTGACTCTCAATGATCACACACACTAAGCATTCTTACTGATACCAGACGTAAGAGGAAGAATGCCAGGTACAGTCAGTGTGTGTGTGTGTGTGTGTGTGTGTGTGTGTGTGTGTGTGTGGTGTAGGTCTGCCACAGAAGCAGCATGTGTTCTGGTTCAGCTTGCAGAAAAGCTACTGACCGGTGGACTATATTTGAACACACACACACACACACACACACACACACACACACACACACGCACCCCAGACTTATGTTATGCTAATCACACACACCGACAACTTTATTGGTGCTAATCCGAACGGCAGGTCAGCGCAATGTTCTGCATCGGTTGGAATGCAGGGTCTATTTTCTCTGGAGTCTGGAAATAAAACCAGACAGAAAACCGTACAGTGGCGTGGGATTGAGAGTATTCATTTCTCAGCTGTCTCGATGTTGGCAAGACTCGCGCTGGTACAACTGCTTTCGAGCACACGACATACTGTAGTATGCGTGCGCGTGTCGGATGTCCACATGCAGTCTGGCGCATTTCAAACGTGGTGCAACGTTATCGCATCAACTCTGCAGCAGCCCGGTCAAAGAATTTTGAACATGGTGGTGGTGTAACATGCAGCAAACGTGACGAAAGAACAACCGGACGACAAGACGGACTGACGAGAAAAGGTGCAGAGACTCAATGAACAACTTATTACAACAGCACGAAACTACATGGAATGCAATACATGGAAAACCTTGAGGCAAATGAGCTACAACAGAAGAAAACCAACACCTCGGGTTCCACTTCTGTCCACTACAACAATATGAGGTTCCAGTGTGGAGAAACCACCTGATGTGATTTGATGCAGATGGCAGTGTCAGAAATTGGCATCAAAAGCAGAAACCCACAGTTGAACCCAATATGCCTTGTGTTAACAGTTCAGGCTGGTGGGGGTTGTGCAATGCCGTGGGGATTTTTTTTTTTCCTTCTGTTAGTCCCTTTCTGGCAACAATCTCCCCGGGATGCAGACGTTAACCTGAGCTCAATATCAGTGTTCTACTAAGAAGTAGTCAAGTGGTAAGATTGTGTATTTCTAATAAGGCATTTTGTAGTAAAATCCCAAAATGATCTGACTAGAAATGGACTCATCGCAGCATTACTCATCATCCTTCTTATCATCATGATGTATTTTTTCTTTGCGTGTACACAGAACTGTAAGTGTAAAGCTAAGGTCTGACAAATGTATTAGCTGGGTAAACAATACTACAGCTCATATCCCTAATGGATGTGCACTGGCTCGCCGAAAGAAGCGCTTGATTTGGCGCTTGCATAATGAAACCATCAGGTAATGAAGGTGGAAAAGGAGAAGAGCAGCCATGACCTCTAACCTGGAAATGAGCAAGATGAACATAAAATGAGGAAAAGCAGGCAGGTCAGATCCCGGGTCCAAACCCCCCACAGACGAGCTAATGATGCAATTTTCGAAAATTGTGCAAGTGTGTGAGCGTGCATGAGGGGGGTGCTGCGCTCTTACCGAGCCCAAAGAAGATTTATACCAGCTGTTAAAGCTGCCATTAGGGACAGTCTGGCATTTGAAACCTGCGTGGAAATGGAATATGGGATTTCATTAATGATTCCTCCAAAACGTCCAATCCCTCTCACCTTTTAAAGTCCATGCCTAGTTCTTCTTTTATACACACATCATTTGGCCATGAGATTTGTAGGTGCTTTTGGAACTGCGCATTCCACATTTAGTCCTTATTTCCTGTTATAAAGACCTCCCTCATCTGGGAAGATGTTCTACTTGATTTTGGAGTCTACCTGTGGAGTTTTGTGCTCATTCGGACACAAAGGTGTTAGTAAAGTCAGGTACTGATGTAGAATGAGAAGGTCTGGGGTGTGTTCCAATTCATCCCAAAGGTGTTCGAACGGGTCGAGGTCAAAACTCAATAGCAGGAGATCTTCCACTAAATCCCATGTAAAGCATATGTTCATGGATCTGGCTTTGCGTAGGTATGGCTGGAAAAACCAGGTGTCTCAGTACTTTGATCCATATAGTGCGCACACACACACGCGCATGCGAGATGAATGCCAGGCTTTGACAGTCAGACGCAGTGACCCGATTCAAGAAAACAAGCACTTCAAGAGGTCATTCATAACTTGGCCAGTGTACACAAACTTACACATTCAGCCTGCTTGGCCTCAAAGAGCCTTTCAGAGTGAAAAGACGAGTGGAGAATGAGGGGTGAGGAGAAAATGGTGCGTGTCCCTGTAAGCGAAAGGGAGAAGGTCAGGCAGTGGGAGGGCAAATACGGGTTTATTTACATGGATTACTGTGAGTGAGAGGAGTGTGTGTAATAATGTGGCAGTGTGTGAGGCAGAATTGCCTGCATAAGCACTAATCCCTCATTACGCAAGCGTATACCGATTCCCTACTGCACACTCGAATTAGAAACATGGCCGCTTTCGGATACAATCAATAACCTGCACGCTTTTAGGACAACTTAATCTCTATCCATCAGATCTGTAGCAGTGATGCTTCTGAACAAAACAATTCCCCTAAAAATTTTTATTCCCTTTTACCTGCTTTGAGTGGAAGTTCAAGGGCAATCGGAAGAGTATATTTCAATGGCATGTCGGCATCTGAGGATATCTTCATGGTAAGAATGTAGTTACAAAAGGTACAAGAGTGGCACAGATACAAAACAAATAAACCGCAAGAACCAAAATCAAACAGAGAGAAATAATCCAGCGGTTGAGATTATATACAATGGTCTACATTTATATAGGATAGAAATGTTGAGACCCAAATTGCCATGTGAATGAAATGAGTGCTTTTTGGGGCCAAGACTCATTGTTAGAGGGTTCCTTTCCCATGTAACTACTTCTAATCTGTTGATTTTTCTAACTAATTTTAGTCTAATAGATTTAACCAATCCACTTTAATTAATCTACCCAATCTCAGTTAAGTTAGTCTAACCAATGTCAGTCTAATTGATCTAACCAATCTCAGTCTACTTGTTTTAAGCAATCTTTACCTAGACCCTTAAAAAAAAAAAAAAAAAAAAAAGAACTATAAAAGACTGTGTTTGTAATATCAATGTAATTTATGAGAATTGACTCACACTAAATTCTTATCAGGTCAACGGATTTTCCCCTTTTTTTTTCTCGGAAAAACTCTCACAAAAATACCTCCAAAATTCCTGGCTGTAGTAACTAACACACACACACACACACACACACACACACACACACACACACTCACACTCTCACACACACTCACACACACACTCACACACACACACACACACACACTCACACACACACTCACACACACTCACAGTAAACCGAGATTAGGTTGAAAAACACTGGAGTATCCCTTAACGCTCAAATCCGATCTTGGGTTAGACTTGATCGAGTGCTGATGTCATGCTTTTGATGATAAGTCCAGACTGGGGATTAGTTAACGTGATGCATCTGAGATCAGGCAGGTGGTGCACAGCTACTGAGAGCTTTCCATAATCTACAAAGAGCTCTGGGGCAGTGGTGTAGAACAGATACACTCCTGACTCAGCAGCTCTGCTGCTAAGTTTACACGCACACACACACACACACACACACACACACACACACACACACACACACTCACACTCACACACAGTCCTAAATAATGCACGTAAACTTCCTGTTGAAAGTCCTGGCTGTGTGTATCCTAGATTTCTATGGATGGTAACCCCCCACACACACACCACACACCTGGGAAATGAATCATACTGCAGCAGCCAAACCCAAATAAAAAGAAAAAAATAACGCCGCTTCTTTCTAAGCAAAGATTAAAAAAGGACTAGAAGTGGATTTGTAGTGCACTAGACTCTAGTGCGACTCAAAAATAAATCGGGACGCAGCCCGCAGCAGCTGTGGCAGGGCTGAAAACACAACCCTACTGCTATTCGTACCCCTGTACACTGGACCTGACTGGAAACAGGTGTGTGTGTGTACACGTGCATGCACGTGTGTGTGTGTGTAAGCACGCACAACTGTTCCTGTGCTGAATAGCGGCTTTTCCCTGCGATCCGTCTGTGCCAGTGTCAGTGACTGTGCTTCGTTAGCGCACTCCAAAGAAGCAGAGGTGACAATTAACCTGTAAGTGTCTGCCATAACCACTCCCACTGTGCCCCCCACCCCACCCACCCACACACCCACCCTGGGGTCAGGAGAACAAAGCCACAAAGGCAATTTATTGGTAGTATAAAGGCAAAGCGGAAAAGGGAATGGAAAAAGAGACAGAGAGAGAGAGAAAGAGATGAAATTAGAGACAGGAGGAGAGGAAAAGACAGGATCACTCGGCGCCACGAGCGATGAGATCCGGAAAAAGTATGACAAGTCCCAAACAACGGCTCTGTTACCACACACACACACACACACACACACACACACACACACACACACACACAGTAATAGTGATGTAGAGCTGCCCTTTAAACTCTGCACACACAAAGACAGAAGCCACATGGGAGCAAATCAGGCACATATCATCAACAACAGTTATTTCAATCACAGACACACACACACACACACACACACACACAC
>JAAIIK010000078.1:2360855-2376481 GCA_014706435.1 Silurus glanis
CACGGGTCTTGTATAACAGAGAGCCAGATGGAGCTGCATCACACCTTTCCATGCTGATTTATAACCTTGGCATTGATCGTGAGCGCTCTTCTTTTGTTCCCCTGGCTTGATTTTTTTGTTTTTTTCCTTCCCTCCTCTCACGTTCTTCTTCATTAAGAATCCTCACATAAGAACAAGCAAAAGTGTTCACATCTGGCTCTCTGTTATACAGCTTATACATTATACATTATCTTTCCTCAGGCACACAACTCAGAATGAAACTATTCGCACTAACATTAACATCAGATGCATAACTGGAGCCCATCTGTGACTCCTCTCTACTCCGTAATCCTCCATCTAATGCATAAACACTGACAAATGGACACCTAGAAAAGAAAAAGTACGACTCGCACACACACAGATACACAGGCAACATCCTGGCGCTTCACTGTTCATTCTGACAAGTATTAAAGGGGATAAAGTGATGACATGCCGAAGCCAAATCTGTCTTACCAAGATCCTCCTGGCAGCTCGTGCATAAGAAATCGGGCTAAATGACAGCCTTTAATTTGGTCTTGACTAAATGGTGACCCAGATCCTCGGAAAACACTCTCGAGGCTGAGAAGGCGCACCCTAGGCGAGATTTGCGGTAATAAGGACGTACTGTGCCGAGTTCGAGTGAACTGGGAGAGCTGAAAACAAGAGCAAAGTGGATTTGGGAGATTTGAGGGATTTTATTGGTGGTATTGTTTGTGGAACAAAGCTAATGAGGATAAATGACGACGACACAGGGAGCAAAATTGCTTTGTGGGTGGGAGTGAGAGAATACGTCTTAGTCTCCTGTCAGTCACAGAAAAACAAGGAAAATATAGGGGTATCTGTTGGAGCTCGAGGGGGCAAATATGGGCGCTCGTGTATGCTAAAGAGGGCAGATAGCGCTTCGGTCAGGGCGTGGCATGTATGTATCTGTATCTGGCTGGCTTCGGGGTGGCTTCGGAGAAGCATGTGGAAGCCTTCAATCATTAATGTTCGAAAGCTGTCATGTAATAAACAAGTGGGAGGGAATTGTGTGTTTTTTTCTCCTCATCATTAATGAGCCCTGATATAATGTCTTGATCAACCCTTCATTATTATACTGTTTTTATACTGTTTACGCCAGAGGCATATTCTGAAATTAAAATTTTATATATGTTTTACTCATATCATATCTGTATTTGATAATAAAGGTTGGCTTCCAAACTAAAAGTTCCCTTAGATGTCAACAAAGACTGAGGCACCGATAGTTGATTGCTGGAACTGACTGCAAAAATCCATCGTTTTTCGTTTTTCGAGTTCTGGTCCACCGTCAATAACGAAAGCGGCCTCTAGAGGCGAATCACGGATGCTATGTGCCGTTTGCAGGTTTGCACGCTGCATGGAGAGCGCTATATTATATTTATTATTCATAATGCATTAATTATATTATTATATTTATTCATTCATATATTCATATATAGTCAACACATTTTTATGGTTCAGTACTTTTTATTATTTAAAATTTTCATAATAAAGTGCAGTACTAATTTACGAATGTGTTACAGTTTGTTTTTTGGGGTTTTTTTGGGTAAAAAAAAAAAAACCGTTATCGGTAAGTAGGATCCAACCTAGCTATCGGGAACTGTAAAATCCACTATTGGTCGACCTGTAGTAATTAACGTAGCCTAATTATTTGTTAGATTTGCATGCCAACCATATGCATAAGTAAGTAAACATTTTGATTTCAACAGCGATGAATATGAAAAAATGTCATTATGATAGTAATATTGCTCAAATATATCTCCTGAAAAGTAAATGTTCATTTGTCTGTACGGTGCATCACAAAATAATAAACTAATCTAGCATTAGGGGGCATAATAAATAGATTTAAAACCATCATAAAATCTGATCAATTATTTGTGAATTATGTGGCCCTCACAGAAAAATGTTTGTGGACCCCTGGTTTATAGCGTTCAAATTTTAGTTTCTCATCTAATCTCACCACCAGCCATCACACCCATATCATTTACATGTAATAAATTTGTTTGCCACCAATTAGTAAGAGGTTTCCCCCAGGGCTAAAACGTGCATGTGTGCCTGAGGCCATTGTGCATATGGGTGTGTGTGGCCTCCAACAACCCCATCTGTCAGGTCTGACAGGCCTGGCTTTGTCTACCAATCCCCCTGATGATGCCTGACTGAAAAAAGGTCACATGACATATTGCAAAACAACGTGATGGGCTCGGGGGTGTGATTTATCGTGTTTAGACGCCATATTCCAGTCAAGCATTTACACACACTCTCTCTCGCACACACACCAGTGCACAATGGCTGCCCCAAACCATTACTGCTTCAAGGTACAATGGAAATGTGATACAATGGATATACAAAGTGGTGGGAATTTAGTCAGTAGATCTGATTACAGATTATACAGCAAGCACGGCCATTAAAAAATGTAGAGGGACGGAATAATGTTGTAAGTAAAAATGTTGAAGACCCAGGAATGTACTAAAGGCTGTGGCTAAAGGGGTCCCAAGTCCTGACTGTAGAATCAAGTGATTTATCATACACCATTAAATCTCTCTATACTAACACAGCATGATGTAAGACTATTTACAAAAAGCATCCTGTATTCTCATCAAATGACCCCATTTCTGTCCACTCAATGCACTTGGTATCTGTAAGGTATTAGTATGATTTTAGTATTACACAAGCTCTGGTGTATATTTGGGTTGAAACACGATTCAGGGACTGTTTATTTAGGATACCCGTCTCTTTTTATTGATTGTTCGAGTTGTTTTATTTGGCCAACACACAGATTATGGGGACTCGTATTTGATCTTATATAATGTCCTCATATTTCTGTGGAACGGCAATCAGCCTTTGCTACAGCATATCACCATATTTTTAATTGTGTCTACCCAGTTATCAGCACTCAGACCAGGTTTTTAATCATATCTTCCATCATGTTGCCTGAGGAGTGTCAATTTCCTCGCTGCTATCGGGGTTCCTCGAGTGCAGGCCCGGATCCACCACTTGTGCCTAAACACTGGACGAAGGCTTGACAACTTTCAATGGCATACAAGTCTGTTTCTCTTTTTCCTCCATCTGGCCACCCCCCCAGGATCCTGGAAGACACTTTCTTATCGACATCTCCATGAACAACCCTGCCAAATGCCTAAATATGAAGGAAGGCCCGGGTGGGAGAGTGCTCTTAGCCAAATCAGAACTCCTTTATTTTTTATTTTGAAACACAGCTGAGAAAGATTTTTTACAAACTCCCACCACTCAATCTACCAGCTGCAACCAGCACAACACGGCCTAAAAAAAGAACAACGACTGGAGAGAAGGCAGAGCAAAAGAGGAACGAACCAGGAAATCTAAAACTGCCTTCAGGGAATGTAGGGACATGGTAGAGAGACAGCAAGCATAGAGAGGAATAGCAAGAAAAAGCAGGGCTAGTGGAGAATTTGTATCTCCAAACGTTCATGTATGTGAGTGCTAAGCTCAAGAACCCTTTTGTTGCATAATATGTCCCTAACGAGCAAGCAGACATGATTTGGAAAAAGGTAGAACAGGAAACAGGTAGTGTTTCATTTATTATTAACAGCTTTTCTGATCAAGTAAAAAAAACTCGATGTAGTAGTGTTTGTCTCAGTCCACTGTGTTGTAATGTTATGTGTCTGTAATGTGTTGCGAAGACTAAAATCTAAAGATATTCTTGACAAAGTGTAAACAGTTGGACATGTGTATAGAACAGGCATTGATTTGCTTTTTGTTGCCCCCTTGAATCTATATTAAAGCGCCATTAGGGTCTTCCATTAGGCTTGAAGGAGAAGATAATGTGCCATATTAGTAGCCAATCGACCTCCAATTACCGCGGTTGTCCCCAGAGTTTAAAGGTTAACTCTTGGCAGAAGAAGCTAAGGCTAACATAACAGGCCAAGTAGAGGGTCAAGTAAAAACTTGGTGTAGGAATCGTTTAAGACAACAATGCATGGACGTTGAAAAGTAAAAAACTTAAACTATCACACACATTTAGAGCACCAGCCTCTAAATACAGACTTGTCCATTTAAGGCCTTCGTAGATGCTGAAGCCACAGACTCAGTCAATAAATGCGGAACTCTCAAGAGACCGAAGGGAAAATCTTGGGTCTTTCCATCTTGGCCTGACCCGTTACGAAAACAGCAGATCTGTCAGGGTTTGAATCTTTGCTACTTCAAGGTAGTAACATCATTCCTCTGTGAGATAGGGAAAACTTGCTTGTCCATGCTTTCCTATTTGTCTTTTTAATATCTTTCAGTTATACATGATTGCTACAGTATTTTTTTTTTTTTTTATAGTTTCTGTAAGTTTCTGTATGGCAAATTTGCTGAGTCATGCACTGCATATATCACATCACATATACACATCAATCGTGGCTCGATTTGAATACAAAGTCTGAACTGGGATTCCTTTTATGGCAAAGCCTTGACTTTTGGGTCAAAAGCAACTATAAGGGAATAACCTTGCTTACTTAATCTTGTTGAACATTTGGGTCAAGCCAACCTTTCGTCTACACCATTGGCTGGAAGCAATTTGTCTTATGTGCCATTGGTTCAACCAAACCTTTCTGTTGTACCATTTGTCATTGACCAAAACTACTTGGTCAAACCAAGCATATACAGACAAATCAAAAACAAATATAAAACAAACAATATGATTGTGCTAACCGTATAAAAGTTTGAAGAGTTACAGTTTCTCCCGTATCACTTCATGATCGCTAATGTGATCTCGCCTCCGACAGCACTGAGCAAATCAAGCACCAAAATCCGCCATGATTCGCACATTCGGCAATTAAAACTGTCCGTGAGGAAACATAGCAAAAGTTCCATTTAGTGTCCTTATTATTTACGTAATAAAACACCGTCTGAAGTGCTACTTCAGGGCTTCTTCTGTCATTTATTGCTATGTTTCCACACGGACGGTTTTAATTGCCGGATGTGCCAATAATGGCGGATTTTGGTGCTTGATTTGAGACTTGGCGCATCAGCAAAACAAATGAGATAAAGTTTATTGGTAAAAAAAAAAAAAAAAAGTTAAGAAAGGGCGTCGTGAATTAATGTGTGTTGCAATGAAATTTTCAATTTCGCCTCTTTTATATTAATTTATATTTTGAATAAAAATGGTCAAACAGAAATGCCTGCTGCATTATTCGCACATTGAAATAAAAGTGCATTTTAAAGACGTTAAAATGGATGCGTTAACGCGTTATTAACGCCTTAATTTGAAATGTAATTTTTTTTTTTTTTATTTAATTTTGTATATACATACATACAGTATATCTAACATACCCTCCACTCTTGCCTTATACTCCACCGTGTGAAATACAGTCTCTTCAGTCCCCAAACCTCAGATGTTCCCAGCATTTTAGGACGTTTTGGGACAGCACATCCTATCCTTTCAGCCTTTTCCTTCTTTCAGGGCATGCCAGCTCCACATGTGGTGAAAATATCTCTGCGCTGCCTGCAAGAGCAATGTTCCCTGCTTGTTTTCATTTTAGGATTGTATACACAATGCTGCCAAAGCCACAGTGAAGAAAAGAGTGGGAAAAAGAGAAGGGGAGAGATCAATCAGGAATGTAGACGAGCTAGACAAACAAGCCCGTTCGTGGTAGGCATCTTTGTGCATTTTCGGGCAACAAACTTTCTCTTATGTAATCAGGTCCTCAAACGCACATAAACGAGGCCTCTGCATGGAGCGTTTGCACGGAAATATAAATCGAGATTAGAGGCAAAGACTCTAAGACACGCATTTCTGCGCTTAGCGTTTTCCCAGATCCTTCATTGGCTTATTATTGTTCTTTTGACCTGTCCGGTATGCAAGTGGTGGAGGAGGAGGAGGAGGAGAAGGAAGTGATGCATCAGAGATCTCGCGAAGGAAAACTGCGAGTCTCCTGTTTGGATCCATGTAAAGTCCACAGCTGCAATGAAATCGATATGTTCCAGTAAGGTACACTCCAGTCTCAGCAATAAAGCAGGACCTTCATTTTCTCAGTGAGTGACCTTCTTCTGTTGAACGAAAAGCTTGATTTATACAAAAACAAACCCATGAGTGGTGGTGTAAAGATGGGGAAAAAAGGAAACTGTTTGGAAGGAAACTGACTCTCTGAGGAAAAAAAAAAACCCAAAACAATTTATTAAGCTTGTTTTTGCGTTATGACTTGGCAAGAGCAGGGTTACATATCTCACCACCACATCCTGATTCTTTAAAAAGGAATGCATCAATCCCACTTTTTCCATTTCAATACCGCACTCAAAGGACAGCTGGGATGGACATCCATTTGGTAACAGAGCTGACTGGGACTGCGAGGTGTCCATCAAGAGAAAAACTTGATCAGACAAGGAAACGAGTTCGAGATGATGCGATACGACCAAGCATTTGTTGGTATATCCTTTATATTATGGTGGGAAAATGTTACAGAATTCTACATAGTACCAGATCTGACCCAACACCAAAAGGCTACAAAGAAAGCATGCTTCTCTGGGGAAAGGAAATCCGATCTCCAATTCTACACACTTAATCAAAGTTCCAGTTTAGGTTAAAAAAAAAAAAAAAAAAAAAAAAACCCTGGGACACAATTCCGATCATTCGGTTCTGTTGTAACATTAATACCAAAGAGATAACATGGGCATGAGCTTATACAGGGTTCCCCAATGAGTGAAAAAGAATTCGTCTTCATTCCACACGCTCGCTCACACGTTGGGTAAAAATAGTTTGTTTCGCACAGACACCTGTGCAACAAGCCGTTAAGTGCTAACACACTGCGAATGAAGTGTGTGAATGCGAATTGCCGAGAAAACAATAAGGGGGAGAAGCAGAAGCAAAGGGAATACTCCGAGCTCTCAGTTCACCCGTGTTCCCATGAGACAAGGGTAAGCATGAACATGAGAATCGGCTCTGCAATTAATTTCACCCCCACCCCGCTTTCCGGCTTTCTTAAACGCTGCCCTAGATTCGTGAGGAGGCACGAGGAGGCGGCAAAGAACGCAGTTGGAATAATAATTCGGTGTCAGGTTCAACACAAAGGATAATGACGATACCATTGAAAGTGGTGGAAGGAATATCGTCCAAACCATGCAAACAATACACCAGTTCAACAAAAATATGACTGGCTAATAATAATAGACTTATTGTTTTCTCTACCGCCAGACCATTTTCATCACAAATACACTTAAAAGACCACATTTTCAAAGCAAAACCGTTACACGCACCCAGTTCGGCATTAATGAGGACCTTTTTCCTTATCGTCATAATTTTTTCCTGAGACGTGTGTAACAAGTGCAAATAGGAACTATTGATTGCGCCTCCTACCTGCACTTGGCCCTTGCCCATGATCTTGTCCACAATCTCGTTGTCGTCCTTGTTGAGCTTGGACTTGTCGTAGCATTTCTCGTAGCACAGGATGCGCAGGCACTGCGAGCCCTCAAGCTCGATTTCAAACTCCTGATGGAGAGGCGTGGCAAAGAAAAAAAAACGATGAATACGTTCTTCATCATAGAGGTCGACCGATTCATAAGCAGGGATAGTTGATTGCTGGAAAATACTGATGGTTTTCCATATTGATGGTTTTTCCGGGTTGCGCTATACAGTACGAGTAACTGTGTTAGTTTTTGTTTCAGTTTAAATGCGTGTCTTATTTTTCCCAATATTTATTAATATAATTATAATATTCAAATGTATATTATTTAGCACATTTTCATGATTGTCATTTTAAAAATTCAAATGTTTTAATAAAGTTCAGTACTATTTTACATGGAGTGTTCTTTTTTTTTTTTTTTTTAATCCAGTATAAATTTTAAATCGGTTTATTATTCGGTTAATGCCAAGTACGATCCATCCTAGATATTGGTATCACTAGAATCGGTCGACTTCTACTTTATAATTAAATACAGGAAAAAAACTAATAAATAAACGCATGGACCGGAGGGAGAAGAAAAACAAAAGAGGCTTACCTCATTCCAGTGCGGCTGAGTGGTGTCTCGGAACACACGGGTCTTGGCTTTGCTAACAAAGTAGCCGAAGGAATCAACTTCTAGGGTGCAGTAGAGATCTGAGAACATGCACAGATTAAACAAAATGTAAGGACATCATACCAAAGTATTGAGACACCAGACATTTCCAGCGAAATGTGGGTCTTCTTCAAACTCTTACCACACAGGTGGAGGCACACAATTGTATATAGGATGCCTTTAAATGTAGGACCATGCTATTTTCCCTTATATTTTGCCTATTTTGCCTCTGTGCACAAAGCCAGCTCCATGAAGACATGCTTTAAATGGGTTGGAGTGGAAGATCTTAAGTGGCCTGCTATAGAGCTCTAACCTCAAATCTCGAGGTTATTATAGAGCACAAATCTCCAAAAAAAGAGTGGAGGGCATTATAACAGAAAATAGGAAGTCAGTGAGGAATAGGATGTTCAAAAAGTACATGAATCTTATGGTCAGGTGTCCAGAAACTTTTGCTTATGTTTCAATGTTGGCAAATCCAATACCATGAATGTTAGATAAGAATGTAAGCTACTGCAATGCAAACTAAATTACACAATTTGCTGACAAACAGACTAAAGAATAGATCTAAGCATTCTAGTGAAAACCGTTCTGCAGTAAACGTGTCTCAGTGCGACGAGAGGAAATCCGACTACAGAGCTTCAGAGCTGACGCTGCAGTTCAAACGGCATCACATTATCAATTTCCCGTGTCTCTATCGCAATAACGCCTCTAGAACATCCACACGCGCACACACGAAGAGTTGAAATTGATTCATAGTGCCAAGCAGCTGGTGTCGTTCAATGACATTGTGATGGATTGCATTCCTGGGTGACCTTTCAACCTGGATGTGATGTAGAGCGGGTGCTGAACATACACACAACATCCTTTTGGGAACGATGTGTTCGTGTGTGTCAGTCAATAGACAGACATATTTACATATTTAAGTAAGTGTTCTAGCCACCATACTTTAAGCGAGCTGAAAAATGTTTTGTTTCATAATGACGCAAAATGCATCTTAACTTACACATGAAACAAGTCAAATTCTTATACATTCTTTACATGTAAATACATTATACATGAAAAATTATAAATTTTACTGCTTGAAAATAAAACAGAATATGTTTAATATTAAATTAGAACTGAAGATCTGTGTCAATGCCATTTTTCCCTTTTCTCCACTTCACATATATACGACATTGTCGATTTAAAAGTCAACTTTGTCCCACGAGCCCGAGTTTGGGTATCTCTGGCTTATACTGATTGAAAATACCCCAATAAATGAAAGTGTGCTGCAAGAAAAGGGTCAATATGTTGCATACAGTGCTATACAAAAAGTGTTTAAATTAAATATTATTTTTTTTGCATATTTGCATATTTAAATGATTCAGATCAAACTAATTTTAAGATTTCAATTTCGGAGTAAATACAAAATGCAGTTTTAAAATGATGATTTTGTTAATTTGGCAGAAAAAGCTGTCCAAACCTACCTAGCCCTATGAGAAGAAGTCATATTCTGAGGACTGATGAGACAAAAGATGAACATTTTGGAAGTGTGCATCTAGTTACATCTGGCGTAAAAATAAAACGCCATTTTACAAAAAGAACATCATACTAACAGTCAAACATGGTGGTGGCAGTGTGATGGTCTGGGGCTGCTTTGCATTAATGATGGAAAAATGAATTCTGGGCTCCATCAGAAAATCCCAAGGGAGAATGTTCATTCATCGGTTCATGACCTCAAGCTCAAGCGCACATCAGCAAGTCCACCACTGAATGGCTCTGGATTGGTTTAGTTAAAGTCTAGATGTAAACAGGCCATTTATGTTTAAAAACCCTCCAATGCGGCTGAATTACAACAATTCTGCAAAGAAGAGTGTGAAATTCGTCCACAGCAATGTGAAAGACTCGTTGTAAGTTATCGCAAACGCTTGATTGAGGTTGTTGCCCTGGGGGTGACACAACCAGTTATTGGGTTCAATGGCAATTACGTTTTACACAGGCAGGTTTAGGCAGCTTTCTTCCCAAAATAAATGAAATCATCATTTATTGATTGTTTTAATATTAAAATTTGCTTGATGATCTCAATCATTTAAATGACAAAACTGCAAAAAAAAAAAAAAAAAAGAAAAGAAAAAAGATATGAAAATATTGTGTCAGCTCCATGGCTAGCCTAAAAGAAACCATGCAACCATGAAGAGCTGAGCATTTTGGGAAATCACTTTTATTAAAGGCAGGCTTGTTATCTTTGGACATGAATTGTATTGAATATAATGCAATCAATACGTTTACTGGCTTTCCATCATTTTTTTTTTTTAATTCATTCTTTTTTCATTGTACAGTTTCTAGTTCTGGCACGTATTTTAGATGTTCCAGCAGGCCGATTTCAGGCCTGTACAAAGATGCAGATGGACGGTTTAAAAAAAATAAAAAAATAAATAAAAGGTGCTTAAAAAGCAGAATAAATGAAAAATGAAGCCCAGCAGGGGGTCTGAGCTTCAGAAAAGCATTGCATGTGCTAAAAGTAATGGTTGGGCCTATTTACATGCTCATAAAATAAGGAGAGGAAAAAGCTGATATAGCACAGTGTCACTGTTTTGGCAACCAGAACAAAAAAAAAAAAAAAAAAAAAAAAACTTGGCATTTAACACAAAAGCTCGTTTTATAAAATACAAGCGATTGTTTCAGCGAGGGTGGAAAATAAGCAGAACCAGGTTCGGGAGCTTTGTAATGTTTGCTGGCGCAGATGTTCGAGCGCTCGAGGTTAAAATGCTTGTGGTCACTTTGTGACGCTGAATTGTGGAGTGACGCGGTGTGGGGCGGGGGGTAAATAATGTCATTCCTAGCGGGTGTCTTATGTGTGCGTTATTTATTTATTGATTTGTTTTGCAAAACCATGGTCTAGTTCTTTGCAGAATTATGACTATGATAACGCTTTGTTTATCTATTCTTTTTTCTTCCGTTTTCTGTTTGAAGCCGATGGCTCCGAGCGCACGCTGGTTCGGGCGCAGGAAGGAGTCCTGATTTCATTTACTGTTTGAAGAAAGAACAATCGCATGAACAGAACGCAACAGAAACCTGGAATGAATTATAAGATTAGGAAAAGGAACCTTATGAAATGTATGCTGTGTGAACAAAAGTTTGTGGACACCCAACTATAAGGTTTGTATGTGCTTTTGATGGACATACCATTCCACGTTCATTTCCCAAGAGACGAAAAAATGCAGATTGACTGATGCAGACTGATCACCTCCATGCCATGCCAAATTAAGGCAGTAATTAAAGCAAAAGGAGCCCCTACCAAGTATTGAGTACACATACAGTAAAAGAACATACTTTCCAGAAGGCCAACAATTCACTAAAAATGTTTTTTTATCGATTTAATGAAGTATTCTCATTTGTTGAGATGGTGAATAGATGGGTTTTTTTGTTAAATAGGAGCCAAAATCATCACAATTGAAAGAACCGAAGGCTTAAACTACTTCAGTCTGTGTGCACTGAATTTATTTAACACACGAGTTTCACAATTTGAGTTGAATTACTGTAATTAATGAACTTTTTCACGCTATTCTTGTTTATTGAGATGCACCTGTGTATTCCAAAATATTGGAAAAATGGATATTGAGCTGCTCTACAAAAAATTGCTATTATATATAGCAAATAGTATACTTTATTAAATATGTGTGCTCTCTCTATCCACCTTTCTCTTCTATTCTTCTCACACTGTTTTTGCTGTATAGTGACCGGAAAACAGATAAAACGTGCTCTAGATGCATGTCCTCATGTGTTGAGGCAAATCAATGATGAATGTAAACCGCACTTCAAGCTGGGGGGGGATTAGACAAAGGAAAGCAACAGATGCGAACCACACACACACACACACACACAATGCTCTTTTGAGAGATGACAGTGTAGTTATTAGTGCAAACAGGCCTTTCTGAGAGAACCTCTCTGCGCTGCGCTCTGCTCTTCTGGACCGCTTTTAAAACAGACGTCTGATTGTTATCACACACGCTCCAATCTACAGAGTGAGCATGCCATATGCTAGAGCTAAAGCTATTAAGACTATGCTAATTCCCATCAACACACCATATGGAACAGGGCTCTGGGTATTAAAGGGAAGTGAATCGGTTGTTTGTCCCCCGTGGGGCAGCGGCTTGCTGTGTAAACTGACCTTCATTATAGAAATGAATGCATTCATCAAGAAGAGCAATGTGAGTGTGAGTAACGTGGAGGTATTACAAGGCAGGTATGAACTTCTCTTCAGATGAGGATTAGATTAGATTACTGCCTCTATCTCTCTATTTGTTCATCCACCCCTACCTATTTATCTGTTAGTCTGTCTATCTACCCCTACCTGTCTATCTGCCCATCTACCAATACATAACTACTGTATCTGTCCATCTACTCATCAACCCTCTACCCATCTATCGCCCACTCCATCTACTCATCAACCCTCTACCCATCTATCGCCCACTCCATCTACTCATCAACTCTTTACACATTAATCTTTCCATCTATACTCCTCTCTCTCTATCTGTCCATCTACCAATTATCCCCTACCTGTCGGTCTTTCCATCTACCTATCTACACCTACCTCTCTATCTGTCTATCCACCAATTAACTTTCTACCTGTCTATCTGTCTATTTACATATCAACCCCTACCAGGTCATCTGCCCACCTACCCCTACTTGTCTATCTGCTTATCCACCCATCTAATCCTGTCCGTTTGTCTGTCCAAACACTCATCAAGCCTCTACCTGTCCATCATCCCCTGCCTGTCAATCTACTCATCTACCCCTGCCTGTCTATCTGTCCATCTACTCATCAACCTCTGCCTGTCTAACTGTCCATCTACACAAACCCCCTACCTTTCAATCTGTTCATCCACTCCTACTCTCATACCCGTCCATCTACACATCAACACCCCACCTGTCAATCTACCCCACTTGTCTATCTGTCTATTAACCCATCTAATCTTATGTCTGTCCATCTACACATCGACCCTCTACCTGATCCAACTACCTCTCTGCCCCTACCTATTCATCTGTCCGTCTACCTCTCTGCCCCCTATATGTCTGTCTCAAGCTACCCACACCTCTCTATTTGCTAATCTAACCGTACCTGGCTATGTCCTTATCTACCCCTACCCATCTCCAGCACCTCTCCAACTACAATCTAAGATCTCTCCATCTTCCTCTATACACATTTACCTTCACTCGTACAGTGCAGTCCGCCAGCTGAAACCTGAACTGATCTAAAAGAATGATGTGTGTGCCTGAGGAAGCTAAATAAAAGCTGTACGTGTTTTTTGTCTAGCTCATTGTCTATCTCTCCCCAACACCCCCCTCACACACACCCCACCCCATCCCATCCCCTCTCTCTGGCAGTCCATAATCTTGTGCTAATCACAATTTATGTGCATGAGGCAGATTTGTACTGCTAAGGAACAAGAAATACAATCCCTTCAAACAGATGCAGTATATTAGTTGTACTTATACTGGGGATAATGAAATAGCACAGTTAACTGGGCAAGTGTAAACACAACACAACACAACACAACACACACACACACACACACACACACACACACAGAGAGTACGTACTGGCTGACTCTTTGACGCCGGTGGCAGAATGGACGATGACGTGCAGGAAGCCGTACAGTCCGGAAGACTCCTCATCTGAAACACACACAACATCAAAAGTTCATTAAAATGACAAAACGAAGACAGAGAAGGACTTTACACCACTTCATTCATCTTTGATGCACGTCGTGTCCCCCACCCCCCACCCCCGTCCGCACTCCTGGTCCACAACTGTACGGTACGTCAGCATATCCGCCAGGAACGGATCAGTGTCGCTGTCAGCGCTGAAATGTGAGGCGCGAGTGAGAAACTCCAGTCACGTCCACTTTAAATCTTTCACATTTCATGAGTCTGCTGTTAGTGGAAGATGTAGACCAGGATTTTGCTATTTATTCATTATGAATACAATCTATGTTCATTATTTGTCCATTTATTGTTATATTTTATATCTATAGTTATAACATGGTTGGTTCCTGTTATTACTACTGTTGCAGGAGTTCTGGCCAATCAGAATGGAGAAATTGTTCGAGGTTTGTGTCCGAGTTGTACGATTGTTCTCAGAAAGGGGTGTATAAAGCACCTATAGTGCATCATACAAAGATCGGAGGACACTGCTTGTTGTTCATCCTGACATCCTTTCAATCTACTTTTACAGTTATGGCATATGGGAGACGCCCGTATCCATAACGATTTACATTTATCTCATTCATACGACTGAGCAGCTATGCAGTTAAGAACCTTGCTCAGAAGCTCAGTCACACCATGCCTTATGTCCAATGCCTTATTCACTAAGCTTCCACCTCACACCAATCCTTCTCTCGAACGTCTCTATACACATATAATGAAAGATCATATATGGCAGGATGAAACCATGGCTGTATGTTTTTCCTCCAATTTCTAGCCATCGTATAATAAAACTAAGATAAACTACTAGATAAAAAAAAGGAAGAAAATGCCGGTTTGGAATTCCTAATTCCCGTCTTTATCACACTATATATTTCAGGCTGATCAGCAAACAGACATATGGGTTGAAAAGAGGTGGCCAATTTCCTGAACATTTCCGGAAACATTCCATGGGAACAACTTCTGGGGAATTTTGGAGATATTCCGTGTTGGAAACTAACCAGGAATTTACAGGAATTTATAGGAAATAATTCAAAATTTGAATCACATACAAATAAACATTCTGTTTGGAATAAGCTGTCATGCATGCAAACTACTACAGATAGTTCACATGAATACTCGCCATGATGGACATTTTTTTGTTACATTGTGTGCAGGATTCAAGAAATGATGGGGGCGTGGCCTCAGTGGCCCTGCAGTAAGTGTGCTGTGTGCATGTGATTAATGAATGTCCAGAGAAGACATTTTTTACTGAAATTGCATTATATCAAACAGTTTTAACTAAGATTATCCTGCAAGATTCATTTTTTTCCCAACTACATTTAAGTATATAGAACATCCCTGTTTTAGGGTCACCTGCAATTTTCTAAACTCCACGTTTATTCCCATTAATGCCTCTTCATTTCCATGCAAATTTTCCAGTCTTAAAAATGATGGAAATTTTCCAACCCTCATATTACTCATTGTTATATGTAACAAAGACGGACACGGAGGAATCAAGGGTTTTTTTCCCTGGAACTGGTGTGCATAGTGTGGAACTGGAGGAATTGTTTTGGTCGGAAGAATCGTCCGAGCCAATCAGCTGAATTCTTTGCTATTTTAGAAAACCTTGATTCGAATGTCACATGATGTGTTGTAGCTTTTGCTGCTTGATGCTGTTGAATGACAGTTGACTTGTCCAGACACACACGCACACGCGCACGCACACACACGCACATTCAGGTTGCACCTCCTCTACATGCATTTGTTTAGCCGGAAGTGCACAGGCTCAGATTCTCACACTGGGCGATTGATGTGTTATGCAAGCAAGTAAACGAAAAAAGATCTTGGTATATGTCTGATTTGTCTGTGTGTGTGTGTGTGTGTGTGTGTGTGTGTGTGTGTGTGTGTGTGTG
>JAAIIK010000078.1:2445413-2478557 GCA_014706435.1 Silurus glanis
GTGTGTGTGTGTGTGTGTGTGTGTGTGTGTGTGTGTGTGTGTGTGTGCGCGCGCACGCGTTAAAGAAACTGCATGAGAGAGAAAAAAAAGAACCTACCTTGATCCCACAAACCACTGAACCAACCCCCATGTTTGCGTTTTCTGTAGTTGTGAGTTATTGCTGAGAGGTATAAGTGGGTGTGTGAGTATGTGGGAAAGAGTAGTGCAATTTATTTGCTTTAATTCAAGACATACAGATCTAAATCGAGATTTAGACTGATTTTAATACTTCTTCAAACAAAGTGTTAAGAATTTGACGAAAGGAGAACAAACCTGAATAAAATGCCAACAGGCTGCCTTTCACTTTCTCACGTTACTAGCCCTGACAGAATTTCTCCTCACAACTTCTGCTTTGAGCTTATTTTTACTTTAGACAAAGAGTAAGAAACTTGTCTGAGGTTAAAATAAATACTGGTTCGTCCATCTCAAGTGATTATACTACTGTGTTCATTTCTCCAAATGCATGAATACAGTAGACTTTTCTTCAGATTTCTCCCAGCCCTAGCTCTGTAACCAGTAACACCCCAAACCCAAATTTCTTACAGCAGAATGTTACTATAAAGGGGTTTTTGGAGTGAAAATTTCAGGCCCATATCTTGTCATTCACCAGATATATTTAACCTGAAATTAAGTATTATATTATATTATATATATATATATATATATATATATATATATATATATACACACACACACACACACACACACACATGTGCGACTGATATGCAAATTCTTCATAGTCATTGAAAACTGACCCTAAAGGTGAAACCGTGAGCAAGCTTGAGCATTACATTAGGACTTAATTTTTAAGTCTGAGGAACAAAAAGGCTTAAAAGGTTTTGATTTTTGTTGGGAGTTAGAACCATCCTGACACAAGATACACTATATGGATGTGCATTTAAACATCCCCTTCCACATTTAGTCGCTATTTGCTTCTAGAACAACCTCCACTCTTCTGGGAAGATGTTCCACTAGATTCTCGAGCGTGCTTGTGGAAATTTGTGCCCTTTCAGCCACAAGGGTGTTAGTAAA
Source organism: Silurus glanis (assembly GCA_014706435.1). Classification (NCBI taxonomy): domain Eukaryota; kingdom Metazoa; phylum Chordata; class Actinopteri; order Siluriformes; family Siluridae; genus Silurus; species Silurus glanis. The sequence goes on from JAAIIK010000078.1 coordinate 2,446,485, forward strand.
GTCAGGTACTGATGTAGGTAAACCAGGTGCAAGTGCAGAAGTCTGGGGTGCAGTCAGCATTCCAATTCATCCCAAAGTGTGCTCAGTAGGGTTGAGGGTCAGCGCTCTAAAAAATAAAAAAAAGGCCACTCAAGATCTTCCATTCAAACCCATATCTTCATGGTGCTGGCTTTGTGCACAGGGGCAAAATTTGACTGTTATATTATACCGTATAACCAGCTGGATAACCATTATTTGTTGTAGGCCGTGACACAAAGTTGAAAGATGCAAATACTCAGAAGTAATTGCAGACCATATGAACTGGAACAATCCAGAAGTGCGGCCACTCCTGCTAAACAAACAGCATTATTGTTCCCAGAAATTCTATTCACATATTACACTCTTATGTTTCTTCATGATCCGAAGACTCATGCAGGAAACACGTGCGACTGAATGAAAGGCAAATTATTTCGTGCTGAGCAAAAGCCTTGACTGTGAGAAAATCAATCAAAAAAAAAAAAGTGTTGAAATCAAAGTGGCTGTCAGTCAAATGAGGTACGAATTAGAAGTGTGTTCTGTGGTTTAATGAGGAAGTGAAAGATAGCTGCAGGGAAGCTTACACACACACACACGCACATTCAGACAAAACAGTTTAATGTCTAAGGTCACCAATACAACACAATTTTTATTTTAGTATCCCAAAAAGTGAGTAGGCTAAGAACTATTTAATTACATATAGCTAGCTAGGTAGTTAACTGAATAAATATCGAACAATTTGAATAAAATCTTGGTGATTGAAAAAAAGGGAGGGAATGATTTTGGTACAGCTTCATTTCATGACCACCTACTGAGAGTTCACTTCAACTTCATCCCTGCAAATCAGCCAATTTTTTTGGAAGTGTGGGCCAACAGGAAACAAGTAGGCCTGAGGTAAAATCTTTCTGGAGGACTCAGCAGGAAGGAAAAGCTTATTTTTACTGCCTCCAAAATCTCTATGGGTGAATATTTCTAGTGATTATTTAGCAGGACTGAACAATCTTTCACAAGCTAGTCAAACATCATAGAGTATATCTATAAACGTTTATGGACACCTGAGCATAAGATCAATATGTGCATTTGAACATCCCATTCCATATTTCCTGTTAGAATAACCTCCACTCTTCTGGGAAGATGTTCCACTAGACTTTGTAACATGTTTGGAGGTCCATAGCAGGCCACTAAAGATCTTCTACTCCAACCCATGTAAAGCATATCTTCATGGAGCTGGCTTTGTGCACATGTTCATGCTGGAACAGGTTTGGGTCTCGTAGTTCAAGTTAAAGAAAAATGTCATGCTACCACATCCAAAGGGAAAAGAAAAAAAAAACAAATTAAAGGTCATTCGTAAATAAAAAAATAAAAAACTCTGAGTGAAAGGAGAGTAGATTATCCAGGCGAAGGAAATATACGAACATTTTATTGGCGTGTCGTTACATTGTGGTACATTTTATTGCATGTTCACAGGAATGAAACCTTGGACCTCAAGGACCAGCCCTGTAAATGACTAAAGCTCAAATATTGCGTCAAACATTGACAACAAACAAATAAATAAAATCTCAATAGCAAGCTTCTCTTGAAGAGATTTTTATTTATACACATGCTGTGGCTGGGAAACTGCAGGTGTGCGGTCCCTTCGCTTTTATTTTTAATTTCCATACATACTTCCTGATCATCACGTTTCAGAAATAGTACCGAAACCAGCAGATGCAACGCTTCTAAAACAAACAGGTGGGGAAGAACAGGATGTTATGGGGACGAGAAGCATTTACCATATGCATTATATATATATATATATATATATATATATATATATATATATATATATATATATATATATATATATATATATATATAATCTCGATATCTATCTTGAAGAGCGGCTTAGACTGGTTGAAAACCATAAAAAAATATACAAAAATAAATAACACCATTACACAGTGTTTGTTTTTTAATACTTTTCAACCGATCTAAGCCTTTCTTCTTTCTTAGTGTGTCCACATTGGTTTAAATTGATAGTGTAGTTAAAAAAAACTAAAAAAAATTTTAAATAAAAACAGGCATGTTGGTTGAAAAATAGCATGAGATCCAGACTGAAAAACAAGACAAAGGCACTTCAAGGTCAGACTTCGGTTTTGGTGATTACAGTACAGACTACACAATCGGTATGAACACCCCAAGAATGTCCTTGGGAACTATTATTTTACATAAACTGCATTTTACACCAAAACCAGAAGACCACAAATAATCCCTTTCATCCGATGTATGCAAAATTAGGCAGATAGCTGCTTTCCAGAGACAACACAAACCAACCTTCGTCCTCTGGTCTTTTTTATAGCTGGTGTATGGTGTTAAGACCTAACTGGTGGCTGTTAATCGGGCAAGATTTAGGTGGTTTTCACACTGGGTAACGTTTGCCGCAGACCCCCCTTGCAGACTTGGTCTGATTTCAGGCTCAATCGATTATCAAACCCTTACTGTATTTTTTTTTATCATGTATTATTTTGGTGCTATTATATGCAATACGACTTGTGTCGACATACATTGCATGCATGGTAAGGATTTGAGCGAGTTTGACAAATTGTGACGGCTAGACGACTGGGTCAGAGCATCTCCAAAACTGCAGCTCTTGTGGGATGTTCCTGGTCTGCAGTGGTCAGTATCTCTCTTAAGTGGTACAAGGAAGGAACAGTGGTGAACCGGCGACGAGGCTCAATAATGCACGTGGGGAGCGAAGGCTGGCACCCAACGAAAACCTTTTCAGCTCTGCTACCTCCAGCTACACCTCCTGTCTTTTACTCAATGCTACTGTCTCTAAACCAAACAACATCGCAGGTCTCACCACAGTCCTATAAACTTTCCCTTTCACTCTCACAGATACTATTCTATCACAAATCACCCCTGTCACTCTTCTCCACCCACTCCACCCTGCCTGCACTCTTTTCTTTACTTCCCTAACACACTCTCCATTACTTTGCACTGTTGATCCCAGGTACCTGAACTCCTCCACCTTCTCCACCTCTTCTCCCTGCAACCGCACCCCTCCACCCCCTCCCTCTCATTCACACACATGTACTCTGTCTTACTCCTACTGACTTTCAGTTTGGCGTATGTTGTAAATTATAAAAAAAGACCTCAATGCCACAATCAGAAGTCTAGAGATCTCGCATTTAAGCTCCGCTGCAATTGTACCTGTTGCTGAAAGGAATAAATCATCGACTGTCAGCTGATACAGTAGCACTATCCTGGCTTCATGGCACGCCGCAGTGGGAATGCAGGAGCACGCCCTGAAAATGCATTCCTTCATACATTGTTTCTTTGTGAACCATATCGGATATTATACAGTACATGATTAACATTGTGGTATGTTACAGCATGATATCAAGGTTGTTACCGTTTAAAGAACACCAAAGCAGCGCAAGTGCAGAAACACGATGTGCAAAGGAGGTGACAGGAAACGCAAGTTTCAACCAGTCTAGTTACACTGCAGACCACTACTGCAAGTGCACAAAGCTTATGCATGAAAGGGCAAGAGGGCCTTACTGAAACATACCGGCTTCCAACAGACACACACACGTGGCTGTGGTCTTTGCATACCCACGCGCATGCTGTTCACACCATCGAACAGCGTATGCGCCTCGGCTGCGTGTTCGAAATACAAAATCACCATGATGACACTTATTACAACTCAATTGCCATGGTTACGTGTTAAGCGGCCTATTTTGACACCAGCTGGAGGCCCTGCTGGCACGAGAGGTGCACGAAGGTAGGTGCTTAGAAACCTTCCTGTCAAAAGTCTACAAGCACAAAAAAAAAAATAATCTAGCGGTCAAAAAAACGTTTCGGTCCACTCATATTTCTGGGAAGGCGACCGGACGAGGAGCTTCGTATGTGCAATGCTAAACAGACGTTGTTACGTTTACCTTATTCATTTCACGGGCGCTTTAATGCGAGTCAGAACGCAATCCAGTCATAAAGCTGGGAGACTGAAGCTGGAAGTTCTCTCATGAATGCAAAAGGTACGATTGCTGGGAGCGTCAGTGTTAAGCCAGGTGCGATTTTGGTCACGATTACGCCGTCTGAGACACATTTTGAAAATCCTAAAAGATTCCTATAATCCTGGGCTAAATCTGTAGTCTTTGACTGCTGGTTTGTTCGCTGACAGCGGATTAATGGCCGGAGAAATCGTTTTTTTCTCTTCTGTTGAAATTCTGCAGGTGTCAGAAGAGAGTTCAGAAACTTTCCTGCAGTGTGACTGCTCCTACTGCGCCTGTCAAACCAAGAACCAACTGTAGCATCGAACCCGAGGACGCGATTGGTGTCGAACCCGAGGATGCGATTTGCTCTGAACCCAACGACGCGATTTGCTCTGAACCCGACGACGCAATTAGTGAGACAACTTCAAACCACCTCAGAGAAAATGTGAAAACAAGTCAGGTGGACAACAGTACAGCAAAAAAAATTTTATGTAGAGTTATGGAGGGAAAATGAGTGTTTTTCTGCCGTTTTTATCATCGAGGAACGTCTTGAACAATATGAAAGCTCCATACTGTTTTTCGTTTGCTGCTAGCTACTGTTAGCGAGAGAACGCGGGTCTGAACGGGTCACGGATTGATGAAGTAAAACTTCGGGCGAGTCTTTTTCTTGTGTGCATCAGTTTTTGATTGTCGTACAGTCTGACATTAGGACAACGGAGAGCCTACAGAGTGACATGGGGATCGTGTTCATAGAGTTTGACGATCAATAATCGCAAGGGACTAATAAAAATTAGTGTGTGCCCTGCCTGTATAACGTTGCCCTGAATTCAGGCTACAATAAGCACAGCTGGATGTTGAAAAACTTCTGGGATGGAAAATGTACCAATCAGATTAGAGTATTCACCAGCAACAGTGTAGTGGAAATAAAAGCAAGTGCCAAAAGTAAAAACACTGAGCCCAATACAATAATCACTTCAGCATGATCTAACATGCTGGCTCACACACTAACACACACACACCTTTCTGCTACAGGTGAACCCTGGTGCTTTAGCAGGTTCCACTCACAGCTATTATGTAAAATGCAAAAAATACAAGGAGAGGCACCCACACACTACTCCTACTCCCTCACAGCTTCAAATCCACCCACAACAAGGATCTGCAGACAGACGATAACAAAGAACACGAGACGAATAAGCGACAGCAGCCAACCTTTTTTATGCGTAACCAGCCACGATTTGTTTACGGCTATAAACATATAACGCCGGCCTGGGACACTTATGTTTTGTCTGGAAGTGGTGCTTCGCGTTACCGCTTCTGACTAGCGGCGCAGACTCGACAAACAAGTTTTGAATTGCGGAGGATAAACGCAAGGCAGAATGCTGGCTGTTGGTTTACTCGATATGTCCTTAATGATACGACGTAACAGTAAAAAGAAGTAATAAAGTATGTAAATGTATGATATTGTAATACCTGTGATATCTATTGTGCCATCGCTGATTACGACATTTTTAGAATGTAGGACGGTGGTAACTCAGTGGTTAAGGCGTTGGAAGGTCACAATTCACACCACCGAGCTGCCACAGCTGGGCCCTTGAGCAAGGCCCTTAACCCTCCCCTGCTCAGCTGTAAGTCGCTCTGAATAAAAGGCGTCTGGCAAATGGCAGAAATGTAATGTAAGGTTTCTAACCCTATAGCAAGTCAATGAAGAGCAAATCAACAGAGGAGCTGCATCAGATTTTCTAAAACTGAAAAACTACAGCCAGGTCTTCCAAACACCTCACCTCCCCCTGGGTCATCTCTAGAGGTCGATATCTTCTCTGTCCGATGCCGATGCGGATGCGGATTTCTCGGCGGATGCTGATTTTTTTTTTGCCCTTCCTCTTCCCTCCCAGTCTCATAAAATCAAACAGTCAAATAATACGCATCAATGTGTACGTTGAATGTTAAATACACAAAACAAGTAATCAAAAATCCAGACTTTATCAAATAAACTTTGAGGGAAAAAAATAGTTTTAGTGTAAAAAAAAATGAATAATATAATAACAAATAAACAAGAGTAGTGTTTCACACTGGCACCCAGAATTTCGTCGGAATTGCATGTGCTTTTACTTTCACATGCAAATGACTTGTTGCACGCTTGATGAGCATGGTCGGCATCGACTCTAGTGGGCTACGGCGTGATGGCGCTTTCGAAGCAATCCGTTTCCCCCTGCCACCGTTAGCTGAAGCGGTGTTGGAACAAGGCACGGCTGCAGAGTGTGAGCTCAGAGGGAGAGAAATTCTCCGGTACAGAAACTGAATGTATAACGACGGCGCTTATCTATACAGCCCAGGGTACTATAATAATCTCGCTGCTGGGCTTGTTACCAGGTTTGGGGGACCAGTGTTTACCTGTAGTCTAAACTACAGCTGGTTGAAGGATCGGCAACAATACAGTTCCAAAAAGTTCTCAGTCTCTCTCCAAAAGTAGCGTCATGTGAAATAAATAAGGCAAGATTAAGCATGAAGGATAAGAACTTGCATCTTTTTTTCTTGAGAAGTTACCAAGTAGCAAAAAGTTAGCTAAGTTAGCTTTATTTCAGCCTAATTTGCAGCACAATCGACCGATGCCGATTAAAAAAAAAAATATATTAATCTAGTAATTGACCTCTAGTCATTACTGTATGGTCCAAGTGAATAAACGATCACGTTCTTTCAAATGCTTTTACGCTAGTTTTTGGTATTTGAGTGTAGTAAAAGCTTCGCTGGGTAAAAGTGCACTCATACTGTAGTCCATTTGGTGTGTTGACTGGGAGGTTTATTTCGTCTGGCGGTTCGGTCTGTCGGTATCATCGACTCGGTTCAGCTCCTTTCAATTGATTACACTTCAGTGCACTGGCAACATATAACAAAAAATGTCTGGAAATGTCCTAAAATATGTAGAAACGTCCTTTTAAAGCGATACATTCTGAGGACAGTTTATTCATTTCTTGCACAGTTATACTTACTATTTATACCATATCACCTTCTTTACATGAATCACTCTCACCCCTGCTCATATGTACCCACATCCTTATTCTTGCTCTTTAATGTAAACAGGTCATGTGCACTTTTGGTTGGATGCTAAATACATTTCATTGACTCTCTATGTGTTTTTATTACACGATGACAACAGGATTCTTTGCCATTTTGTTCCTCTTGAAAGTTCTATGCAGAACCCTTAAGAGGGCTTCCTTTCCAGAAAACGCACCAAGTACAGCCACGTGGAAAAGACAGGAACCGATTGGTCCAATCTGGACCCAGGAACCCGAGTTAAAAACAATGCTAACTATCTCAGAGTTCTTCAAAGTTCTTCAAAGAGTTTCGTCATGTCCAAAGTTCTCAAGCACTGCGCGTGCGCACACACGCACACGCACACACACACACACACACACACACACACACACACACACACACAATCAAAGGGTTCACATCTCAGACCTGATCTACAGGAATGGGCCTGGGCAAGTCCACTATTTCACTAGTTTGACAATGAAATAGGAGAAAATGCAAAGCATGAAAGGCAGGTTTATTGTGTGTGAGCGTGTGTGTGCGCATATATAAAGAATACTCCAAATCATTTCCTTCTTCAATCTACACACTGCCTGCATTCATCTAGCATAATCCTGCTGCAGAATCCTAATGAAAAACTAGCAAGAAATGCAGTGCAACTTAGTCGCCTTTCTGCAGACTTCCCTCTGCTAACCAGCTGTAACACACTTTGCTGTGGTTAGCATGAAAATGACAAATAAATGATAATAAATAAAAAAAAAAATAAATAAAAAAACACTTAAAACTCATCACTTTGCTACCAAATCTAGCCTGATAAGATCTTGGCATCCACAAGGCCGCTCGGAAATGCTGTGAATCAAGAAACAAACAAATTGTGTCTTGCAGGAGAGTTTCCGTTTGGGTTTCGTTTCCTGAGCCTCCTCTTTCTTTCGCAATCCAAGTACAGACACGCAGGCATGACGTAGTTGTGAGGCAATGGTCAAAGTCCACAATGAATCAGGGAAATCATGTGAACCCACCAACATTCGCTCACAAGCACTGAAGCGTAACTGCTGAGGTGCAAGTTCTTCTCTCGATATAGCCTGCTTTTGTACTCATTTTGACCTTTAAAATAACCTTATGCTCACACTAGCATGTGATAGATTGCTCATGTCTCATGTGGGCGTGGAGCTACCTCTTCAGTCAGGTTTTTTTTTCGCTGCTCCAATGAGTAATTCTAGTACAGTCACTAATCCATAAATATTCCGTCAGTGATTTCCAGTGCGGCATTTCCGTTTAGTTGCTGCTAACTTTTAATTACCGTAGGTCCAAAAGGTCCACCATCTGTAAGACAAAGTATAAAAACTATGTAATGCATTCTTTAAAAGAATGATTGGGAAACGACCCAGAAAGCCACATAAAATGATAGCAATTTTTATCTGGTTTGAAGAAAACCCCCTCCACAACGGTTGGCCAGATCATGAACATCCTCCACAAGGTTGGCGTCAGTGTAGGGTATCTGTGTTATAGTCCACAACAAGAAAAGACTTCACCACATAGAAGGTTTACCACAACATGTTGCCCAATGGCAAGCCTCAAAAACAAAGTTTGCGACCAAAAAACAAAACAAAAACAATAAAGAAAGACTACAAACTTCCAGAACAACATCCTATGGGCTTGTTTCAACATTCAGAAGAAGAATGTTCTGCAAAGGCAGAGTCAATCATGCCATCAGCAAGTCTAAAACACCAAGACAGTTGAGGTGAAGGCCCTGCAGAACATCACAAGAGGTTGGAGACATAGAAACCCAGCATCTCTTGATGTCTATGGGTTCCAGTCTTTTGGAAAATCATTGGCTGTAAAGACTTTTCAACCAAGCATTGAAAAAAAAGATCTTCAGCTATTATTAGTACCTCAGAAAAGGGATCAAACCTTGAAAAAAGTGTGGCAAATTCCTCCACCCTTTGATGTACCTTCTTATATGTGACATAATACAATTATATGTTAAATATTATCCATTTCTATTCATCAAACATTTAATGCAAAGTCTTCACTCACACATACGGTGCACGTGTGAAAAAAAAAACATGGCCTGCCGATAACTCGTATGAGAACAGCTTAGGGTTCGCGTAGCATACGATGCTATCTGTATGTCTATTAAAAGGATGATGTGTTAGCGGGTTTGCTGTCTAACACCACTAAACCTCAGCACACTTTGCACGAGCAAATACATCTGTAACAACAAGGAAGAAGTGGGTCGGTTCGGTTAAAAATAAAAAAAGAATTTGCTGCAAATAAGCATTAGTAATGTGTTCTCGGTTACACTGTACATCACCGAAGAGGTTTTTAGGCCTGTTTATGAAAGGTTTTTCGGAAAACGCTTAGTTCTGTCTGCCAAACTTTTGTTTGCTGAACAGAAATAGAGCTACATAAGCAAAAATAAGAAAGTCAGCAGGATTTTTTACCTCAGAAAAACATGCATCAGGATTTCTAGGCTATCTAGCTAGCTTTCATCCACCTGAAACATTAAGTGTCAACATTAAGGTCATTTTCGCTAAATATTTATGGTTCGTTTCCTTTAATAGACTTTTGTAAGGTCACCTATTACATTGTAGGCTACGACGCAAGTTAGTATAAAAAATAAAACGTTCCCAGCATGTGCTAGGGGTAAACAAATAGAGCAATTTTTTTTTTTTTCCTGTACAAAAATTACTTTCATGGAGGATACATCATCTTATTGAAATCTTACATACTGGCATTACTTTTTCATCCAATGGTAAATCATTTGATGAAAGATTATGTTCTAGAGCCATGCCATGTCAGTCAATGTATAATTTTTTATTATAACATTTTATCATGTTTTATTGGCTAGTCTTTAGACGAAGGTTTTAGCAGCAAACACGCTATGAGATGGTCATCCTAAATTTCGGACAAATTTTTTTCCAGGCTATCTTTGTTCGTAAGACCTTGACAACGGGTGCCTTTGAACCTCAGAGTGTGACGTAGGATCACCGTTTGGGAGCCACGACTGTTTTACGTTGGTCATCATTCAACGTACACCAGGCATCATTCATTTCTATTCATTCAGAATCTTGCTAATGGACTTGCATAGCAGTGGTTCCCAACCCCAAATGGTCAATTGGTACCGGGAAAAAAAGAACACATAACTTACATTATTTCCATTTTATTTATTATCTGATTCATCATTCATCCTTTTTTTCATCTTCTCCCGCTTATCCGTAATTCGGGTCGCGGGGGCAGCAGTCTAAGCAGATTCCCTAGACACTTCTCCGTGTCCAGGGATCGGGTTGTCAAGACCCCCTGCCTTCGAATGCCGCCCAATCCTCTCAGCACCGGTCCCTTACGGTCCCTCCTGCAGGTGGTGAGCCCACGGGAAGGCGGCCCCACGTCGCTCCGACGTCACGGTCCTTGATTTATTTTTCTCGTAAGGGTATTATCTGATTCTGAATGTTTTATTTTGGAAAATTACCGGATTCTCTCCGCCACATCTGTCTATGACTCAATCTTGATGCATGTCATGATGCCTCGGTCACATGTCTTACCTCCATCGGCTACCTTCTTAAAGGAGCTGCTCCGGCCGCTAACACATAATAAAATACAGCTAAATTCAAACCCCCAAGCGAGAAAAATGAACAAAAACCAACACAGTGGATTCACGTTTATTATTATATTTAGAAAATACCAGTTTTTATGCCGGTCGTATCATTTTATTTTGTTGTATTTATCCGCCACACCTTAAAGGTCGGTCCATGAAAATATCGTCTGACATTAAAACGGTCCGTGGTGCAAATAAGGTCGGGGACGGTTGGTCTACATCAGAGGTGGGCAACGTTTTCCTATGAGGGGGTCATAGGAAAATTTGCATTATACCAAACTGTAATCTATTAAAATGAAAGTTGCCATGGTTCTGCTCATTTATGATTTCATAGTATTTTAAAATATTAATATTTAGAAAACATATTGCAATCTGCTGCTAATGCAGCTTCACTTTCAAAGTTCTAGTTCAGTGAAACACCCAATTTAGAATATATACAATATAGAAACAATCCCAATTATAGTCAGCGATACAGCCATATGGTTGTAACATCAGTGCCCTCTAATGAGAGACAGGAAGCTGATTCATTCATTCAGTCTTTCATCATTTCTTTCTTTGGGCCATGCCCTAGTTTGGGCATCTCCACCCTACATAAACAATCAAAAGTGTGTCTGACTGTTGATCAGGTAACGCTTATTTAGCATTTCGAGAAGGACTCTCTCGTGTCAGGTAAAGCTATAACGTCTGTAGCTTTTTCTTCAAATGAACTTCAAGTTCTTCAACTTCAAGAACTTCAAGAACTTCAACACTAGCAACCTTGTTTCACGGATTAAACGTAACTATACAAAAATGCAACCAAAAGAAAAAAAAAAAAAAAAAGCTTCTCATTGTCCTAAATAATTGTTCAAATTGTGGTATTGTTCTTGGAATATTGTTGTAAGGACTCTATATGAGGTAACTAATAGTGGATTTAAGATGACCAAACCCATAGATGACTGACTAAACACGCAATTTGCGTATTGGGACATACGTGATCAAATCATTCCATATGTTTTAGGCTTCTGTGGTGGTGTTTATCAACTTGGTTTCCTTTAAAGGAAAGAGGGTTGCGTGGTAATGGTAGTTTTAGACATCCTTATGCAGTTAACTACGTCTCATGGTGATTTATTAGCCTAGAAAACCCAGCTACACTAAAGCAAAGTGGTGTAAAATCTACATGGAAATTTTACCCACATTGAACATGAAGGTCGCTTCAGATTTGACTCAGCTCTCAGTCCGTTGTTCGATGCCCTTAATATTTCCGTTCTGTATTTGCTGGGCAGGAAGCGGCTCAACTGAAGTCAGCAGGACGATTTTAAGCAAAACAATTTGAGCTTTGAAGATGAAAAAATACAACAGACTTGTCCAAGACTTTAGGATCATTTATAGTATCTGCAATGCGATCAAGGAATTGGGCTGGAAGACTTTGAGGAATTCCTTCTATAATATTTATGATAATATGGGCTACCACTTAAAATCACCAAATTAAAAAAAAACCACCTATAATGTTAGTCATACCTTTCTTTATTTGCAAATAAAATTCTGTGACTATCATTTTTGCACTATAATATTTAATTTAATCTTTACTTTTCTATTCCTTAAATTTGTGGGCGGGGTTTTTTTTTTTTTTTTTTTTTTTTTTTTTTTTATTTTTTATATTTTTGGGGGGGGTTTTTTTTTTTTTTTTTTTTTTGCTTAATATAATTTTAAATATGACTCGCAAAAATATGTTTATTAAATGGGAAAGTTTTATGGGAAAGCAGTCAATTCACTTAGTTGTTTCCACCAGCCTATTTTAAATCCTCAAACCAAATATAAACACATACACTATATAAGTACACCTGAAATTTTCCATTTTCCTCATACTGTTACCCAAAGTTAGACACATATAGTTGTTTAGGATGTCTTAGGATCTGGTACTATAACATTTTTACTTTAACCTGTTCCAGCATGACAATGCCTCTGTGCACAAAGCCAGAACCATTAAGATATGGTTTATATGAGTTGAAGTGGAAGATCTTGAGTGGTCAGCTACAGAGCTCTTAACCCTATTGGCCATATACCGTATTTTCCGGACTATAAGCAGCTACTTTTTTCCCACGCTTTGAACCCCGCAGCTTAAACAACGAAGTGGCTAATTTATGGATTTTTCCTGGGTTTTTCCCGGTTTCACAAACTTCAAGCCAAAAAACTGAGCCTCATAACATTAGACCAATGAAATTGCCGAACGGGTTCAGGTGAACCAATGAAACTCTTTATATTAAATCAGATGCGTTCCCACTGAATCGGGCCACACCACATCATAAATATAGGTTTCTCTGATGTTTGACCTGCCGCTCACTCGGACTGTCAACAGGAAATGCGAATCATTCGTCACGCTGAAAACAACCGGGCATGAAAAAAAACGCACTTCACCTGTGTTCTGAGCTGCACGGCATCGGGAGAAAAGCTTCACCGATGGTGATTTTTAAACGCACGACGACGCCAAAAGATAAACTCTCGAGAGAAATTGTTGTGAAAGGAAGGAGGAAGACAGTGAACAATGACTTTCTTGGTAGTCTACTGTTTAGATACAAGCCGTGTAACAGACACTGTCTTTCGTTAAAGCCTGTGTAAAGTTCAATAGTTTCAATGTAGGAACCTGCGGCTTATAGACAGGTGCGGCTTATTTATGTTCAAAATAAAAATCTTTGTCAAATTCGGTGGGTGCGGCTTATATTTGGGTGCGCTTAATAGTCCGGAAATTACGGTAAATAAGAAAGCTGATGGCTCTCCAGGCCTCCTCACATCACCAACATCAGTACCTGCCTTTACAAAGAATGAGCACAAATCTCCACAAGCCCACTACAAAATACAGAGGAACATCTTCCTAGAAGGGTGGAAGTTGTTATAACAGCATATTGGCTGTATAAATCTTATTTAACAGCGTAAATGTTAATTAGACCCAAAGATGACAAAATCAAATTGTAATATTCCCAAGACAGAAAACAAAAAAAATTCCTAAACAAATTGGAGACTCCTTTACAAAAAGTGTTTAGTGAATTTGATATATACGGTAATCCCCCGTTTATCGGGGTGGTTACGTTCCGAAACCGCCGCAAAAATTCTTGTTGTTTATTGTTAAAGCCTAAATCGTCCTCCCACACACTTTATACGCACACAGAAAACATTTGCAAGAATATAGCGAGATGAATTTTGTGTACATTTCTAGAAATACAGTACACCGTATAACATTTATAATGAGTACATGTACTGTACTGTATTAACATTTTACTTCATTTTATAATGAAAAATTCTATTTTTATTAAATTTCATTATATCAACATAAAACCCCAGAAAAACAATTCCCTATAAGTGTTTTGGTCTAACGTGCTATCCGCGAGAGACCGGGAAAATCCTCCAAACAAATTAGTTATGTGGCAAATGCAATTCCGCAATAAACCGGGATGTTACTGTACACCATACACGTGCTCTTTTGGAGCATCAAACAGAGTTTAATGTGTAGGTGAAAACTATTTTAAAAAATGATAACGTATTAGAATGAGCATTGCTATTATTATAACCTGCAGCACTAGAGTTTAAGTGTCATTATCCTCTCCAGCTTTATCACCCAGCTCTGATCCTGGTGTATTTTTAAACCCCGATCTCGAGTCAAAACCCTGCATGAAGCGAATTCATTATGATAAAGTGCAGGCTTAATCGTAACCGGTCAAATACAAGAACATTGTCAAACACAAACATAAAGAAGACAAAAAAAAACCAAGGTGTTTAAATCGAGAGTCAATTGTTATCTAACAGTTCTTTCTGTGGGAGAAACAAGTAGTCAGACTGCATTCCTCATAAACAAAATACAAAAAGGTTGAAAAAATTAAGTTCAGTAACATGCTACAGTCAGGCAGCTGGGTGTTTGGCTTCGGGTTCTTGGACATGATCCGGTGTTTCCTACTGAAAACCTCATTTATGGGTTAAAAACCTGCTGTTAAACAGCGTGACTGATTCCCAGCATTCGAACAGCAGATGTTCCCTTTTTTGCACTTCATTAATTGTGTAATTAACTGATGTGAAAAGACAAAGCAACAATCGTTTAGACCAGGTTTGAGACCAGATCGAGTGAAAGATTTTACTTGTACAACCGAATTTCATTCCAAGTACAAGAAATCGGTCACATTTTTTTTCCGAGCACAGAGCAGAAAGAAAAGAGGAAGCAGGGAAGGAGGGGGGAAATAAAACAAAACAAAAAAAAAAAAAAAAAAAAAAAAAAAAAAAAAACATGAATGCTTGCTGACTCAGTTCATCTGAGAACCAAATCTCTATTGAGTAACTGTAGAGCTCGTGAAAGATATACATTGGAAAGTTGTGCATTGGGCATATTGTGGCCTCTGAAAATGTTCAAATGTTAACTATAGGTCAAAAGCGCACACAAAAAAAAAATGTTCTGAATGTGCATCCAAAAGTCCAGTATGTTTTCATTTCATGAGGAAGCCAAGCACAAAATCTCTTACTTGTCTGGAAAACTTTACCCACCCACACACAGACAAAATATTTGACAGGACTTTTGACATTATGAATGAATCTGACGACTATAAAGGAAATATTATGTATGAAATGGATTCTCGCTAAAAAACAGGGTGAATCATTTCCAATAACAGCACAAAAGACCCACAAAGTAAGTTAGTTCCTCGATAATTCAATTGCATTTTATTTGTACATCGCTTTTAACAATGGACGTTGTCTCAAAGCAGCTTCACACGGATAAACCCCCCCCCTCGCTCTTGATGTTAAAACAACAAAAAATATGCCTTGTGTTACCGAGAAACAGCAAAAACTCTCTGGGTTGGAGACTTTCTATATCGGAAAGCTTTAAGGAGCCGAAGCTTAAAAACCAAAAAAACAACAAACAGCACTTTCAGAAATATTTTCAAAACAGATTTCCTTGCAAAATATGTGATCTGGTGCTAATGTCAGCAAAACTCTGGAGTGGTACACTATCTGCTTTATCTTCATACAGACATCTCATTTACCATGCGTGTGTACGTGTGAGACGACAGACAGGTTTTGAACAAAGCCTGAAAGCACAGACCATCTCACAGCATGGCACATTCTTGCAACCGAATCTGAGAGTCGGCTCGGCTTTTACCGCGAGCGCTAATGTTTTGAAAAAAGGTTTGATCAAAATATACAAAAACGTACTGAAATTGAGCAACAAACAAAAATCTGTGTTTAAAAAAAATAAATAAATGTTTAATAATATATCAGTTTTTCTAATGAAATCATTTTTTCCCTTCCTGTTCCGGTCCTACATGGATGAACGCTTCACAAATGTGTGTAAATCATGTTCATGGCCAGAAAGTCTCTCTTCTCTCCTCTTTCTGTGGAGTAAGATGGTTTCCAAATAAACAACTAAGCCCAACATCCTAACACACATTATACTTACCTAAAGTTTTGCCTATTAAAAGAAGTCATTTCTGTGAGACTGCACATGGGGGACGCAAAAAAAAAAACCGCTAAAGAGATCGCCAAATAATTGAATGGACACGTATGTCCTTTGTGTTATCAGCATTATAAGGTCACTTGTGAAGGGAAAACATTTACTTTCTGCCCTTATATAAGCTTTACAATTATTTCTGGTGTGATTTGTTCTTGAAACTAAACGATTATCCAAGCAAATACCGCGCAAGCTAGTTAGTCAGAGCGCTAGCTATCTCGCAAAGGCACTACTAAGTTACTTTACCTCAGAAAAGCTGGAGTTTCATATGCGTTTTGAAAATCGAATGTGTTTCTTTTGGCACGGCCACGCTTGCCTATGAATCAGATTGCTTTTCAATTCAATCATGTGTGTAACTGCTACCATGATACTACACCACGTGTCCATATTAGCAATTTCTGTACTGTACATCTTCCATTGTTTTTAGAGGCAGTGAGGAGTTGTCGTGTGTTTGGGGATGGGGGATGGGAACGACCCTTGAGATGACTCCTGAAGTTTGTTTTCAGCAATTAGCGAAGGTTTCGTCGATTTCTTGGGAAGCGGGAAAACTGCACCATGTATCCTCTTGAGCCCCAAAGTGTTTCGAACAAATGTTATCAAAAATACTTTTTTTTTTTTCTGTCTAGAAGATGGATCGATTTCACCTGTTCTCAAACGCACATATCACTTTCAGTACAAAAAGAAAGGCTAAGTGCTTTCAGGGCTATTCAGCTTTGCTTAACGCTAGGCGTGACCATGACTAGGCAATTATCCAACACAAACAGCTTATAGGTAATAAGAATTTAACGGTGTTATAGCAGTAGGAAGTCTCAGTTAAACTGAATTAGAAGTCTATTAGTCAATGAAGCTGCTCGGTTGAGGAAAAAAAAAAAAGTCTATATTAATGTCTATATCTTGTTGGCGGTAAACCACAAAATCTGAACTGCTGTCTATTTTTATCGTCCATCATTAGAATAAATCAGTTGGAGTTCACCAAATTAATCTCCAAATCTTGGATCGGTCAGATTGTGTGTACGGCCATGTTCAACGTCTGAAATTTGGCTCAAAGAAAGCATTTGGAGTTGTCACTAACCATAAATGATCGTGGCTCTGCCCAACACAAACCAAACAACAAGTACTACCTCTTTTTAGCAGTTCACATTGGATGTTTTTGGACTTCCCCAGCTAACACAAGCATGGTGAGGGAAATAAACAAAAATACAGAGATTTTATAAGATAAATAAATAAATAAATACATTAATGAATGAATTATAAAATAAAAAGAGAGAAATTAAATTCGAGGTGTTCAGGTTTCATCAGGAGATGGATCTAGTTTAGGACTCGCGCCTCACAATGTAATTAGGACGCCACCATTACGTGCCTGCTGCTTGTGTATTGCTCTTTCTCGTCAAACCAAAACTATACAAACTATCAATAAAATCTCCACATTACATTCAAACCACAAGCAACGACAGAACAATGATGATCCAGCTGTATTAACATGTGTACCTTTTGTCAGGATCTACAAGTACTTTGGTGAAGTGACAATGCCTCAGGAAACCAACCAATCGGATTCAGAGACTCTGATTCGCATTAAACTGAAGTTTCGACTCATTGGTGTATTTTATGTCATAGATACAACGTTACTGAACATACACGATTCTTCAGAACCGTCGTAAACGCCTTGTCTCCGTCACGCTCAGCTACGAAGTGAACGAGAAATTCGGTTATTAAGAGTTTCCCGACGTGTGTTGTACCGAGACGGGAAATAAGTAAGATTACTCTGCAAAAAAAAAAAGAAACGGAAGAAAATGGCGGTATTCCAAAGGGCCCCGAGTGAACAAGCTCGTGTGAACGTTTTTTCAGGAACTCTACACTGTCAGCATGCCCAAAATTCCTGCTAGAACACGTGCCTCTGGAAATAACCCATGAAGATTCAGATTTCGACCCGTTACGCAAATTTAGAGAAATTCAATTTCGCACCAAAAGCATAAAATTATGATCCACTTTGTCATGCGTATCGTACTTCAATGGAAATAATGTCTCCCTTCACTCTGGGGAAATGAAGTTTTCTACAGTACGTTGCTGAAGTGGCAGTGTATCTGTACGGTACACGTTTATCATTTAATTATATATAGTACACCTTTAATAATGATTAGAGACACCTAATCAGACAATAGATTGTACAGTGACACAGCAGGTAGTGAAGACATCTCATTCGGGTTCGATTATCATCTCGGGTTACTGTCTGTGTAGGGGGTTTTTAATGTCCTCCTAGCGTCCCTCAGGACTCTCGGGTTTCTAAAACAAAGTATGTGGGGGGTTTTTTTTGTGTTATGGATGGATATTAAAGGGACATTTCATTGTCCTAAGTCCATCGTCATTATCAGCGAGTCCGGGATAAACAGGGACACACACGTTTCACAGTGTTCATGATACTAGCAATGGACCGAGACTTATCCGGTGCTGTGTGGTGAATTAAACGCTGTTGAGAAAGTGGAACGTGACACCAGGGAACACACAGGGTCTCAAAAGGTTAGGTAGGGCTGGACATTATAATCATTTACAAAGCCCCGCCCCCTTATGATGTCATTCAAAGATTATGCATAATTTCCGGGCCGGAAATTTGTTTTGTAATTGTTTCCAATACAATTTAAAGGACAAGTGATGTATGAATTGCGGGATTTTGAGAGTGTATTTGCCATATCTTCTAGATCATTTGTGCGAATAAAGAATGAGCGTTAATCTTTTATTGCACCTTTTCAGTTGCGGTTTAAAGTCTTACCTACTGAGGAGGAGTCCTCGTGCTCGGAGCTGAGGTAACCGTCACTGCGCCGGTCCGGTGTGCTGCGACCCGAACCGACACTCCCCCGGAGAGGCATACAAGGCGACAACCTCCCGTCATCCCCGAAATCGAAATCCTTACTAAAGGGTCGGAGAGAGGACTGGCGGCTCTCCTTCGCCTTGGGGTCGATCAGATTCTTGCGCACGAAGTTCTCATTGAGCTCCACGTCGTCGTAATCTCGGTCACTGTCCCGCTCCGAATCCCGTCTCCTCCTGTCACACTCATCCTGCAGATGGACACAACCCGAACCTGCCACGTTCTCCTTGACCAGGGCCGACTTTTTCCGCGGAGGAACCAGTATAGGTTTCCCCGTCTTGCTTCCACGGACCAGCGCGCCGCACGGCTCCTCCACGCTCCTACTCCCCAGGGCGTGCAGCCTGATCCCCAGTGGAGCTCGTACGCTTTCCTGCTCGCTCCTCTCCGGCTTGGTGGTCGCAGCGTCCTCCGCGTCGTGCTCCTTGCTTGCCCACCTGTCCGCGTCGTAACTCTTCCTCTTCTGCGCGATGGTGGTCTGCAGGTAGATCACCTTAAACTTCTCCATCGCCAGCTCCTGCTGCAGGCTCTTCAATCGCGCCTTGCAGAGCTCCAGCTCGTTCTCGATGTCCTCCACGGTGCACAGGTTCATCCTGGGCACCTCGCCGTCGGGAAACTCATTCCTCCAGTGCTTCTCGAACTCTTCCTGCTCCCACATTCTCTCTTTTTTTTCTTTCTCTCCTTTCTTCTTGGAAGTGATTCTCAGAGAGAGAAATGGGGAAAAATGATCCCCCTCCAAAAAAATCCAGCGACTACACACTCAGATTGTATTTGTATGATGTGTTTTATTTCTACAAACACTCATTTTTGTTTCTACCCCTCGAGCACTTGCGCTTTCTTCCATGCGCGACCGCTGCGAGTGAGGAGGGGGGAAGAGAGAGAGAGAAAAAAATAACTTTTAACTTCCGCAACTTTGGGAAATTGTGACGTCTCAATCCCGGTATCCAATCACGTGAGACCCTCGGGACGGCACAGTTATCGCGTGCGCGCGTGAGTGCACTCACGCGCGCTACCGCACTGGGTAGTATGCAAAAGAAGAAGAAGAAGAAGAAGAAAAAAAAAAACCACCTTTATGCCCTTTGCATGAGAGGAAGGATGCTGTTCGGCGTCAAATCTAACGTGTGCCGGATATCCATAAGTGTTGGCCGCGTGCTGTTTAAATATAGAAGCTATTTTGCAAGATACAAGCAGAAGAAAAAGGAGGAAATTCACTTCTAAAAGGTTTAAAGTAGGTCCTTCTCTTTAAGAAGGAATCACAACACAAACAACAAATAAACCCTATAACATACCCAAAAAATCTTTTTGACAAAACCTTAAAAAGCTCAGTAGTTGCAATGTTGGACTTTTGATCTGATCGGAAGGTCATGGGATCAAATCCCAGTAAGACCAAGCTGCCACTGCCCTTGAGCAAAACCCTTAACACTTAATTGCTCAACTGTAAAACTGAGATCACTGAATATGGCGATGTAAATGAAGAGCCTGTACCTTGGTTTAAAAGGTGTTTCAAAGTTCTGTTTATAGTGACACCAACACCAACTAATATTTGTATCTGGCAATAGAGTTTGACTAATAGTGGATTTTACTGAAACCAATAACTAGGTTTGGATCGTACTTGCCGATAATCAAGCGATATTTTGATATGAAAATGGATACTGGATAAAAAAAAACACCTTCTGAAATAGTACTGAAATAAAAAAAATTAAAACAGCACAGATTCATTAAAGTGTGCGAAATAAATAAATATATGAATTATATGAATACATATTTTTAAATATGTAATACATTTTTCATAAATGTGTACATGTATAGCGCTCTCTGTGCAGCGCGCGCCGTCTCGTGTGTAAAAACAAACAGCATATCGCCTCTAGAGGCCGCTATCATAATGACAGCGGATCTTCTCAGCCCCAAGCAATGGACACTACCCGGAAAAACTATCAGTATGGATTTTAGCTGATTAATTGGCAAAACCGATAAATTGCTTGACCCCGATCTGTTAAATACTTACCTACTAAATATCATGCAATAGTAATGCACCAACACAATGTGTGACCAAGTACTATTGTGCAATTATTGCCCATCTTGTGTTACTTATCTTTGTTTTTTTATTGTGGTCAGGGTGGATCCGGGTCCCTAGAACCTCAGATATAAATTGGGAATACTCCCTGGATGTTTTGTAGAGAATTTTGTATAGCCATACCATGTACAAAGACAACCCTAATGTCTTCGACAGACCTGATTCCCAGGTCAATTCATTAACTATCCAAGAATCCATTTGGACTCTCCTAAGTAGGAGTCCTCATCTTTGAAGAAACCGTCCAGACCATCATCCTTCAACCCTATAATGTGATGATGATTTGCTCAGATAATAATGCAGACACTTTAATAAGCTTGCAATCCACAGTATGAAACAAACATTAGCAAAAGGAGTGGAAATGGCCAGCGTTATAAGGTTGAAGAACATTATAAGGAGTGTCGTGAGTGCTTTTTGTTCGCTCTTACTCACCAGCCGAAAGCAATTCAACTCTCATTCAGATTTCACTCAATAGCATTAGCCTAAGAGGACAAATGTGATATGGGTATTGCTGTGCCAGTGGAGTAGAATAATGGACAGGCTCTATGGCTATGAGGTAACCAAAGACGAGAGGCATGTATACTGATAGCCCCAGACCAGCATTGCAGAGAAAGGAAGGAGGGTGAGGTTAAGGGGTACGGGGACATTTTGAGCTTAGTATGTGCACGAAAAAGAAGATGCTATCGAAAGTTGTGAAATGGAGAATCATACAATTTGAATGGAGTAGAGATTTGAGCATTACAAACACAAAAATAGGGCAAGCGTTCTTGTCCATTAACACACAACGAGATGTTCCTCTGACATTAATGCATATATGCATAGTATGTAAGAAATAAAGCAATAATTTTGTTCCTTAGCTAAGAATGCTCAAACTATATTAGTTTGCCAGGCATGACCGGATTTTGCAGCATTGCAGAAATAGAAGAGAGAAACAAAAGACCCTATTAGATCATCTTGTATTTGATACACATCAGACTTAAAAGCCAGCATGAGAACGGGTTTTCCAGTAAATCGCCAGCTGTATAGCTGTATCACTCATTCAATGGTTCATACAGTATCATTCGTAGCCAAGAAAGATAAACTGCACATCCTGGACCTAGTCTCAGAATGGATAGAATATTGCCATAGTTTTGTGAAGATACATTAAAATGCATTTGAAAAGAAAATACCAAATACCTTTCACTTTAAAGACGGCAAAATAAACTACAAAATACAGCAGGCACATTATGCATCAAAATATATTACTGTATTTTTAAAAGGGAGCATGACATTTCTTCACAAACCTTCCATCAAGTGGCCTGTTTAATCTGTTCCTTCACCATTACACTGACTCAGTTGATTAAGTAAACAGTGTTCGATAGCAACAGGTTTTCTCCGGCCGAGCCACGCAATAAATCTGACACATGCAACCAGTTAACCGATCAAATATTTACATACAAATCCCTGTGATCTCCCAGATGAAGGCTAGTTTTAAACTAACCGTCATTTTAATGTTTAACAGTTTGCGAATGACTCATAATTATTTCCTAATTTAGTTACTTAGTGTTTGGTAACGAAGGACCTACTTTACATCAGCAACAACGACTCAGTGACAAACAAGTCATTCATACGAAGACGACCGATGCCACCTGTATTCATAGCAACTTGTTTCTAACTAATGAATCATTTGATTAGTAATCATAAATATAATAATATATTATGTGTCAGGCAGTCGTTCATGCAGTGGGATGCAAAATCATGATCCTACTAAACAGCGACTTCAATTAGGGTACAATATTCAGCAATCAAATATTTATTTATCAGTCATTGATCGCCTGTTTGAAAGCTGGCAGCCTGCATGTTTCTTACCTTCACCACCTTCTTCCATATGGATACATTTTCTGTTCTGATCTCAACAAGTCTGGGCAATTTACTGAGTAGGCACCAATCAGAGACCAGATTCTTTTTTAATGTCATCATGTAGACTTCTTACAAAGTATTTTACAGTATTACAAAAAATTACAAAACAAATTACAAAAATTAAAAACAAAGTATTACAAAATCGAATCTAATATTTGAATGTATTTAATATTGAATATATATAATATATTCTTTATACCACACCGTACTGCACATGGACACTTTAAGGACGATCACTAAATCACCTTAAATTTTACTGTTTTAATGTCATACGCATCCTTGTATATATACATATTTCACATATATCTTTATATACTTTATATATTTTATATCTTTATATATTTTATATTTTATATAGTCTATACTTTTTATTTATCTACCTTTTCTTGGTTTATTTTCCCTCATTCCCTCATTCTTCGCAAAGTAATATTGAAAATGCAAGGTATCTTCGAAATACGATTGGAGACATGCTTCTAAACATTACAAAGAGCACCTTTAATATAAATATGCACTCATTTGTGTTTAAAGGGGCATTTTTTCATCAAACCATAAAAACGTGGCTGCTTCTAATTATTTGCTAGTAAAATAATTGGTGCAATCAAATGAATCCTAAAGGAAATAGCCATTATCTTATTAGCAGTTTAATGCTATTAAAGAAGCAATTGGTCAGTTTTACAGCCATCTGCTTCATTTGACATGAATTTGTCAATATTATTATAAATTTTTTTACATTTAACATTGTTTAATATCCAGGTCATCTAGTAAAACTATTAAATATTTACCTCATAAGGTAGCAAAATAACAGCTGTGGGTAATTCCAACTATGGGTGGAGTTCATTTCTGGGCCAGAAAAATAAAAAAGTAAAATAGAGACACCAGCAACATCAGTTAAATGGCTGCTTTGTGAATGGTGGTCTTTCTGAAGAACCTTAGCTCCACTCCTAGTCGAGACTACCCATAGTTATCACTTCTTTTTGTGGGTATTGGTAATTTTTACAGCCCACTGCTTCCTTGGATGTGAATTAGTCAATATTGGCTTTTTTAATATTGGATACTAGCGAAGTCGTGTATGGACACTATTGAAAATCTACCTCACACGATGGATTTTATGGAAAATGACAGCTGCAGGTAATCCTGGCATTGTAAATGATGGCCTTTCTGATGTATCTTTGGCATTATAGGGTTATTATAAAAAAATATTTATGTTAAACGTTACAAAGGGCACCTTTCATATAAATGTCAAGTGAAAATTCATCCAGGTTGACAAGGGAATCCAAAATTTCTATGCTAAAATTGCAAAAGAAATCTACCTCTAACGGTTAGTTTAATATATATTTAAAAAAAAGTAGAAATAGAAGCTTGTAGGAAATAGCTGTCACCTGGTTTTATACGATTAAAGGAGCAATTTGTGATTCTGCTACCTATAAGGTGACTTTTATTTCAAATGAAATAGTAACAGACCTTCATCTTCAACCAAGCCGTCTCCTGAAAGTATATTCACCTCATACAGTAAATTGGGTTTTAATGAAAGGCAGGGCAGTTTGGTTCTGGCTGGGGGGGGGGTGGGGGGGGGGGTGAAGCTTAGTTCTGGCCCAGAAAATGAAAAGAAAGCTAAATTTAAGTAACTAGCATAATAAAGTACATGGCAATTTTGTACAATAATAGATAACTATGAAGTCTATGAATACCTTAAAATATTACAGAGAGCCTCTTTAATGTAACTTTCCACTCATCTGAATTGAAAAGGTGGTTGTTTATTTATAGTGTGACAAAAAAGCAGAAGTCGATCTTGCAGGACATACGCTCACATGCTTGCGATGGGAATTTGCTCCTCCCACCATAGAAATGAGAGGCTGTGCAGTGTTTTCTGCTCTTCCTAGGAATTTTACAGGAATGGGCTGTTATTACTGGAAACTATCGCAATGAATTCTTTGGTTCTTCCGGCTTTCCGAGTGCAACCATATCAGCTCCTATCAGCACCAGGATATCCTTGTTCTTAACCTTTCGTAATATCTAGTTCCCTTTTTTTTTTTTTTTCTTTTTTTTTTTTTTTTTTGCAGGATCTGGTTTTTCTCCAGAAACTCAAACTCCTTTCTTTAGAACGTAGTGTCAGAATCTTATAGAAATTTTGTTAATATCACTTTTTCTTCACCTGCAGGATCCCACAGAGTTCTTGGAGATGTTGAAAATGCTTAGTCGATGACCTTGCATACTTCCTTCTATTGGTTAGATGTACAGTCTACCTCCTCGATCTTGCCTGTTATGATGAAACCTCACAGTGATTGAGTTACTTGCTCCGATTTTATTCTATTATACACAGCCTCTGTGATATCAGTATCGCTGCACTTTCCAGCAAGCGGAAGGATTTCATCTATCAGCTAAGCAGTGTTATCTATGCTACATTCCATAGAGAGACTTATCTGGCAAAGGAAAGCTATTCTATGCTAATATTATTCACATACGTTCAACATTTTTTTTTTTACGGGGGGGTTAAAAACCACCTGCAAGTGCATGAATCATTGTAGAAAGTACTGATTTCATGGGATTTTGTACACAAAACAATCTCTGGACTCAATGCAACAGGGGATGCAACAGGGGATGTCCATACTGGTTTGAGGCGTTAACTCAAATAACTACTCTGTGCAACTGTGATCGAATGAAAAGCATGTCAGTATGCGAAAAAAAAAGTTTGGACAGGCACAAACTAGAAAATGAGGCTACAGATGTTTAGCTGAAGATCCAAGGAGCTTTTCTAATCAATGGCGTAAATCATCACATGTTGGAAGAACTGGCAGATTTTGTAGAAACATTTTTAAAATAGTATCTTCTCAGGAAACTAAATGGCGCAAAATCTGTGAAAATCTTAATAGGCAGATTAATAATGTTAATAATTCAGATTTGCCCCATTCAGGGTGTTTTACGTAAAAAAAATGAATAAACAGATATTTATTTCCTAGTAAATGAAAGTGTGGTGGCATAAAACAGTCCCCGAGTCAATATACAGTGTAAATACAGGTAATATACAGATATATACAAATAAACTGAATAAATTATATAGAGATAATACAGAATGTTCAGCATAATTCCAGGCAGTAAAAGCAGTCCAGCAGTGTTCTCAGTTTAATGCCAATGAATGTAAATGTAAAGACATCGTTTGAAATTGTTTACATTTCTAGACATTCTTGATGAGGTGAGTGTCGCCCTCTAGTGGTGTTCTGATGTAAAGAAAATAGTTCATACAATTTCAATACAGTTTACAGATGACATTTCTTTTGATAAAACCAAATAAAAAATACCCACTGAAACACTCGTTTCTTTCTGGCAGTGTTCATGCTAATGTAACAGTACAATACGTCTTATATCTCTGTGGCACTGACTGATAATTTACATTTATGGCATTTTCCCTTATCCATATTTATCTCATTCATACAACTGAGCAGCTACTGGGGTTAAGGGCCTTGCTCAGGGGCCCAGGAATGGCAGCTTGTGTGGCTGGGATTTGAATTCATGACCTTTGGATTCAAAGTCCAATGGCTTAACCACAATGCTACAACCTCAATTTATTATTATTATAAAATCTTGTCCAGCTTTCCTTAAAAATATTATCTGACATTCAAAATGCAAGACTTTTTTTTAGTTTCAAATATGAAATTTTATTCTCATTTCTCTTTGTGTTAAATATGTGCAATCCAAAAACCAAAAAGGAAACAAAAAAACCGTTGACACAGCAATTTCATTACAAACAATTTACACATAATTAAGGTGCTCACATTTTCTAAAAAAAAAAAATAAATTGTACATAATTTAGCGTACTAAAAATATACACTATAGTAGAATCTAATATTGAAAGAATCGCCAGCGTTAAACCGATTGTCCATGAGCCTTCCGTTTTCCGTGCTACACTACTGATAGTTTGCATAGGGACAGTGAGGATTTCGTTGTTCAACTATGAACGTTCAAATGTGCGTTACTGAAACTGTCGCTTTATTACAGTGTGCAGTTGTCGAAACCTGCTTTAATTACACAAAAGTCATAACGGATCGATCAGACACGTCCGTAAGGCTTATAACACGCATCCTCTGAACCTTCCGGAAAGTTCGAAATGGGCAATGATTTGGAGATGTCTTTTCTTCGGGTCATTCCCATTTTACTACAATTGATCCAAGTACATTTATTGTGTGTTTTCTTCATGATTTTCTAACTTGACGTGTGACAAAACAAAGGAATAATCCATTCATCATTTTATGTTAAAATAGTTTTGATTCTGAGGTACTTTTTTTGGTTATTCACATCATTGTCTAGGAGATTAGCGTTACATTAGCATAAACAATGGTCCAAGACTGGCAAACTGAACTGTAGGATGTGGTAAAGAAAAATGGCTGAATCCCTCTAGTAATAAGCTGCATTATGGGTAATGTAGCTAACTGTTAAAAAAAATAGAGCAAAATGTCAATACATAATATATAATGTAGTGGTTCAGAACGGATGTTTTCCTGAAGTCTGCATTCCTACATGCCTTCAATGACTTTGAGGCACTTTGCTAGAACAAGTGATGCTTGTAGGGTACAAAATTAGCACCATGTGCTCGAATACATGGCAAAAGCTGAAGTAAAATTATTACAGAAATGACAGTATTACGAATAATTATGTCTGTACTGCCTGAAGAAACCCAATACTACAGTCCTCACGAGCACATTAATGACAAAATCATTCCGAATCTGGTTACTGAGCAAATATAAAAAAGAAAGCTCTCTATATCTGCTAAGAAGAAGTGAAAATACGAATCAGCAGATATGTAAATGTGTCTTCTGAGACCGTCTAGACAGCTAGGACTTCCGTTTCTGAACTGATTCACTAAGCAGAAGAATGACTCCATGATCAAGGGGCTGCCATTTGTGTGCCACTACTTTACTGCATTATTTGATCATTTTGCCCGTTGCCCATATTCCCACAATCACCTACGAACGATTTAGAATATTCCGGCACTGTATATGTAATTATACGGAAAAGTTCCAGGTTCATCAGGAAGTTCAAAAGTTAAAATTTCCTAAAAATCCCAGAAAGGTTCGGCTGTTCTTTGACTTGATACAGATGGCAAAAATGATTAACATAAATGATTAATAAAAAAAATTAAATATATAAAAAGGGCATATTCATGTATTTCCTCCCACCAACCCTAGCAAAATGTAATTCTTTTATTCTTGAATTATTTTCATTTTTAAAGCAGAATGCCTAGTCAAGGAATCACCCTAAACAAGCAACCGAGAGAATTCCTTCTCCAATTGCAAATACCACAAAACCTTGAACAACAACCCACCAACAGACACTTGACAACGATCGAAGGCAAACGATCCACTTGCGGCCAAATGATTACATGACCTGTTATAATAGAACTTACAGTTTTCTTCCCCAAAAATGCTCAAAACCGTTAATAACATAAACAAAACAAAAAAAAATCGTCTTTACTTTATACTTCTTGCTAGAAATCAAACGCCTCTGAACGGAAAATCTTTTCAAAAGCGAAAACAAGATTTTTTTGTCATCGATTTCAAGAGAAAAAAGTTTTAATAGCAACACGGTATGGCCGTAAGTTTGCGGACATCTAATAATAAGATTCGTATGTGCTTCTCGAACATCCCATTTTGACATTCAGTCTCCTTGTCCTTATAACAACCTTTATTCTTCAGTGAAGATGTTTCACTTGATTTTAGAGTTTGATTCAGAGATTTGTGCTCATTCATCTACAAGTGTGTTAGCAAAATCATGTACTGATGTAGGTGATGTGAGGAGGCCTGGGGTGCAGTCGGTGTTCCAGTTTATATGTTCAATAATTTTGAGGTCAGAGCTCAATAGCAGGCCAATTAAGATCTTTCACTACAACCCATGTACACCATAGTTCAAGTGAAGGGAAATTTCATGTTACCGCATCCAAACACATCCTATACAATTGTGTGCCTCTAACTTTGTGCTAACAGTTTGCAAAAAACCCCACCTATGGCTGGAAAAGTCAGGCGTCCCAATACTTTTGGCCAAACAAATTGCTTAAAAAGTGGCAGTTTTCCTAAAACATCATGTTATATTCATGATGTATACGATACACACCTTCGAATCAGGTATTTACAGGACGTGGATGTGGGAAAATGTACTAGAATCCTGTAAGCATCGGAATCCACTTATTTTTCACCCCAAGCAAAGATTCCGTTTTTTATATCATTATATATTCCAAACATTTTGTTTTGTAATGTTTAAAAACTGATTAGGGACATACATATAATATAATATAATGATATAATATAAAATATGTGTGATTCGACTGCGCGATAAAATATTGTCTATAAAAAAGTTAGATATGACAAAACCAATATAAAAATATCTTTAAAATCCTTAGTTTGAATTATTAGCAATAAACATTTCTGTGAAAAAAAAATGATCTGAGAGTAGTGGTTGTAGTTTTTTATAGTCAGAGCTCAGTCTTTTTTGTTTGTTCTAATGGTGCTGGTTAATGATGGTTATTTGGTGCTTTTTCGAATCGCACTAACGGCTAGTGTTTCCCTGCAGGTTGTAACGAAAGCCTGGTGCTTCTCGTAGTAGGCGGCTTCGTTAATGAACGTCGGATATACCGGACCGGCTCCCTGGTACGCGATGGTAGACCCGTCAAATGTTTGGAACATCGGGTCACCGGGGTTCAGGGGCTCCCAGTCACAATCCTACAGACAGAGAGAGAATGAGAGATAGAGATAGAGGGGGATTTATTTAATTATCAACATTATTTACACTTCAAGTTTGTGGACACCTGACCATTTGCTTTTTGAACATCCCAGTCCACATTTAGTTCCCATTTTCTTTTATAAAAACCTTTATTGGGAAGATGTTCCACAAGATTTTGTGAAGTTTTCTGCTACAAGGGTGTCAGTAAAGTCCTCTAAAGCAGGCCACTGAAGATCTTCCACTAAAACCCATGTGCACCATATCTTCATGAAACTAGGTTTGCGTACAGGAGCATTGTCGTGTTGGAACAAGGTTTGGATCTCCTAGTTGAAGTGAAGGGAAAATTTCCTTCTACCGCATTCAAAAACATCTTATACAATTGTGTGCTACCAATTTTGTGGTAACAGTTTGGGGTTCAACCACATATAGTCAGGGGTTCCAATACTTTTGGTCATACAGTGTACTACTGTATATTAAAGTGTTTCAGAAGCTGCTGATTATCTCGGACGGTTTCAGGTTTGCAGTTATTAAATCTAATCTTCCATGTTTTGTTTGCAAGCTGTTTTCTGTGTGTGTGTGCATGTGTGTGTCTCGAGTTTTCTTTCGAGTCTTGGGTCGTTTGAATTTTTTTTCATTTTTTTTTGGTTTCAAGTAAAAGCCCATGTTTGTTTGGTAAAGGTTTGTAAAGACACGCAGTGTAGTAAGAATGTACAGCTTGAAGGCACACATTTGTGTCAGTCCAGTGTTTGCTTTTACAGTGTGGGACTCGGGCAGCCTCAGGCTTCCCAGTCATTCTTTAGTTTTTTCACCTCTTTAGTTCTGTTGCTCTTATTTATGTCTCTCTTTTAATCTTTGTTCCTACGCTAATACACTCTTGTGTATCCCGGGTTTGACTTTGAGATGTTGAGATCACTCCTTGGCTCTTTTTTTTTAATTAATATGTTTACATTTTTTCTTCTTCAAAAAAAAAAATGTTTCAGGTGTATTTTTAATATGTATTTTGTAGATTAGACATTCTGAAGTTATGTGGATGAACTGAGAAAGTTGATTCGTCTCGGCTACAAGATTTTACATGAATGCATTCGATCTACACGTTATCATTTCTATATTATCTCGGCCAGTCCGAATACTCGATTTTGATTGGCTGGGAGGTGAATTCAACATGCACAGGTAGCGCAGATCAGATTACGACATTTGGCAGACTTACAGAGCGACTTACATTTGTCTTATTCACAAGTCATGCGGAGTAGTTAAAGGCTGGGATTTGATCTCATGACCTTCTGATCCATATTCCAATAACTTAACCACTAAGCTACCACTCCCCAAAGTTTACTCACATTTCTATATTAATGTGACCATAGCACCATACAGTCACAGTTACATACAGACAGGTTCCTAAGGACTTTACATTTGAACTTATATGGGGAATACTGCAATTTTAGGGCCCTAAAATGAAGAAAATTCAGGTTACAGTGAGAATGCTAACAAAAAAAAAAGCAGAATTTTATATCTTATGACATGAATACAAAATAATAGTTTTATCCATTTGGACTGTTTTGCCTCGCAAGTAGCAATGCTTTAAAATACAAGCGCTGGCAAATGACCATGGTATAAGAGGGATAATCCTTGGCTAGGTGTGAAGCCATACACCATTTTTAATACATTCCGGTTTACACCAGGTCGTTCTTTGCCTCCACATCGTGCATAAAAATCGTGTAGGACACGGATCATTTCTTAATCTCGCTCTACCCCCTGGAATCTTCTCTCTTCACCCCCTGGAATCAACTGTAGAACAAAGGAGAATGTCCCTCCACCCATGAACTGCAGGTCGGACACTGTGGTCAGCAGCAATGGACTGTGCTCTTTCCAGTCCTGCTTATCCTGTACATGCCGGACTTTCGATATAACTCAAAGTCCTACCACCTTCAAAAGTTCAGGGACGACACTGCTATCTTGGGCTGTATCAGGGGAGGACAGGAGGAGGAGTACAGGAAACTGATCCAGGACTTCATTGCATGGTGTGACTTCAACCACCTGCACCGCAACAACACCAAGACAGGGAGATGGTGGTGGACTTCAGTAGGCCCAGGCCTCAACTGGAGCTTGTGAGCATCAACAGAGTTTTTTAAGACTTCCAAATACCTGGGAGTGCAGCTGGATGATAAATTGGACTGGACTTCCAACATGGACGCTCTGTGCAGGAGAGGGCAGAAAAAGCTGTACATCCTCAGAAGGCTGGCATCCTTTAACATCTGCAAAAAGCTGCTGCAGATATTCTATTGACTGTTATGGCGAGTGCCCGCTTCTATGCGGCGGTGTGCTGGGCAGGCAGCATCAAGAAGAAGAACGCCTCACGTCTGGACGAGCTGGTAAGGAAGGCGGGCTCGGTTGTGCGCTCAGAGCTCGAGCATATCTATCTATCTATCTATCTATCTATCTATCTATCTATCTATCTAT